>CM032058.1:69805500-70144906 GCA_018831715.1 Matsumurasca onukii
TAACTAGGAAGAAAATAATCAAATGGCGTCTTCCTTATAATTCGCTAGTTCCACCATTCTCGCGTTAAACCCCAATAAAACACCGCACATCCTGTATATAGTGAGTGAACTGTATTATCAGCAATGAAGTATAAACAATGGTTAGCGAGCTATAATGCGTACGTAACCCCCACCCTGTTCCCCTCCCCTGCTCAGACCAACAATGAACAGACCAGCTTCCAGCTCAGAGTCTGATCTTTACTCACTCTTTACACTATCTTCTACTGGTTCTGATTAGTGTCACCTTTGTGATGTACTGAGCTTAAATGTAAGGGTTAACAGTTTGATAGTTGAGTTAAAATGGCGGTCCTGGCCAGCCCGTGGTGGTGTACTCGATCTCACCTCCGTCTGAGCTCGAATCTTACCCACTTACTATTTTAACATCATAATAACGTTTTGTTTAGTAATTTTACATTTATTTTATAATTGTAAAATAATGTTTTAATTAAATTCTGAGTGGGTTGGTTAGTCGTTATTTTCTATTGACACTTTGTAGCACTTGACCTAGATCTGGTTTTGGGAATTGGAACAGACGTTAGTCAAGTAATCATGAAAATGATATCATTTGAACATTACAATCATTTTAAATTTATAAATTTAAAGAAAATAATCATAATTTTAATTCTATTAGTTACAAAGGTGTTCAACTTTCACAAATAGAAATATTTGTATTTTTCCGTGATCGATCTCTAATCTAGTATGTTTTATCCACTAGGGTTAACTATCAGTTTGAGTTATGAGTCTAATCTCTTTACTTTAAACATCTTCATTAAAATTCCAACCCACCACCACCCAATTCTATGTGCCATAATTATACTTGTTACGACATTCACAGCTATTTTAATCTTACAGAGCCATACTAAAAATGTTTTTTGCTGAGAGTTTTGGTAGAAGCCTAATATTATACACGTATATTATATACCTAGATAAATATTCGTTATGATATAACTATTAGTTGGATCATTTAGGTCAAAAGTGGTCGTTAACAAACACTTTCTATTTTATTATAAAGAAATGCTGTAAAGAAAAAAAAGGTGTTGGTGAATATTCTTCAGTCTAACATAATAGCTTTTCGAGGAAAAGGGAAGGCAAAACCACGCAAAAAAAGTACATTTTGATCTCACCAATTCTTATTTTGATCACACCCTTCGTGTTGTTATTTTCTTTCGGTCTGCGGCTGTTGTCTCAGTATTTGTTCATACCCTCAAAAGCTCACTTCATTAGAAATCTGTGTCCTCTCTGTCCTTTCCTTATCCCTACTTCCTAACTCGAATATTAAATTGGCTTTATAAAGTTTCGTCGGAAATGTATTACTACAATATACGCACAAACTATTTTCCATTATGTAGATAAACAATTCCACAAAACGTGGACGGAAACCGCCAAAGACACGTAAATACTTTTGCCACAGTCAGGATTCACTTATTTCCTTTCGCTCATCTAAAGCTTCCACTTGAAAGTTGAAGAGTCAATCAGGTGAACGAGTGTGGTGGTGCTTGTCTCACTTGTAATGTTGGAAAGGTGAATAAGAGCCCATTACTTTGACTCTAATGGCCTATTTTTCCAGTATAGGAAACTGACAGTCCACTAACTTCAGGAGAGTGTGTTTCTATAGATTCAACTCAATTCCGTACAAAGTGTCAATACATGTTACTCTTGTTTCAGTTAAGTCTGCAATAGGCCGTTCAATCCACAGTTAATAAATTATTTCAAGTCAAAGGCATTTTTAAACTTCAACACCTCGATTTAGTTTTGTATTCATTTGTATTTAGACACTTTATACAATAGTTTAAAAAAAGGCATGTTGAACAAGGTAAACGGAAAAGTAAATACGAGTATAGCTGATGACAAAAGGAGATTTAACCAATGTTTCCAACATTCACTCAGAAATTATTATTGTAAAACTAAGACTATGTTTAATTAATATCTTTCGTCAAATTAAGGTTAATACGTTTATACGATCTTGATGTTTCCTAAATTCAACATGTTGCGTTTTTTGGCCCCATTTTGAAACATTTCAGTATTTTTAAATATAGTCCCACAAATTCTCAACATTTGAAACACTTTTCATTTGTGCAGCGTGTACTATGAAATATCTTTACTTGCTAGAAACTCAAACTCAAACCTACGGTTGACATATATATTTTGGTACACCCTGTATACTAACAAGCTGGAAGTATTTTACTGGAACTCTCATTTGCGATACAGTCGGTAACTCTATACAAAATTACACAACCTAGACTGCAAGGCGTTTAAAACTAAAATTAAAGCCTGGCTAATTTAGCACCCATTTTACTCGGTGTCAGAGTTTTTTGCGACTGACAAAACAATAATAATCTAACCTTAAAATAATCAGTTAACCTAATAATCATTTAACTTTCGTGCAAACTATCCCGTTTAAACCATTCTGAACTGCCAATATATTTAAAAAAATTACCATTGAGAATACGTCACATAAAGAGTCATATGAATGATAAAGAGAGTCAACTGATTTCGATAGTGTCACAGCCAATTAGAACATTGACAGTTGGCATCCCTGTGCACTGATGGGATAGCAGGCAAGGGATAGCTCAGCCAAAGGACTACGTAGATGATACCCAAGAGACCTGAAATCATGGGAGTTATTATGATGTTTGACACGGTGTGAACCGGGAGAACTAGATTCTGACCGGCCGGGAAAGCCTAAGAGTTAAGTAAATGATACCAAATATGTTTGCAGCCAGTCGTGTTCACGTAGTTCGATTTATACCTGTAGGCATCACTTCATTTCTTTAGTGTAATAATCCCCCAAATTATTACCCATAACCAAACCTACAATAAACTACAAACACTTAAAAGAAGTACAAAAATATAGGTACAATCCAAGTCGGTGGATTTGAAGAAATGGTTCCCTACCCAGCTTTTTTCTGTCGTAATGTACCATGTTTTTTCTTTTCTGTTCAACGTTTCCATTATGTGTGTTGTACTCTATCTGTAAAAGTCATATATTGTTAATAAATAAGTAAATAAATAAAATCACTCTTGTTTATTTGTCACAACTGGCCCTAATAGACTATGTTCTCTATTTACTAAATAATCAAAACCTCTTGAGTTGACCGTATACATTTGAGAACGGTTTGAAGTATCACCTAGTTTGATATTACAAGAGTACTTTTACAACAGTTTTCCAAACCCAGGTCTGTTCAATTTTCATTTAGCTATCTATTTAAAACCTCTTAGTACATAATTCCACCACAAAAAAAAGTGCCCAATTAAAGAAGAATACTCCCAACATTTCAGGTGCTAGCCCAGAAGACTTTTAACTGCTTTGTGTGAACTAAATCGGGTCCACAAACTTGAGTTTAAACTGTTATGGAAAGTAGTGAATATTTAAGTTAATGACTACAGTAGTTCACTTGTCTTAACGGTGTTTTACATCACTATGCAGCAATTTAGTTTCTAGAAAGATACTAGTTGACAATAAAACAATACTTATTGTAAAATTGACATTAAACCATTGTTATAAGTATTGTGTTTTGTTCGTTAAACTGTTTTTGGCAACTTCAACGCCTTGAAAATCTCATCATGTTTATACGTAATATCGCAGTCAAACTTGTTGTCTTCTATTTTTCGGAAGTAAAACTTAACAAGTTATACTATATATTTTGACTGAAATCTGCTTTTTTCAGTGTTTTATCCAAAAGTGTTATGTTTTATAATTTACCACCACTAAATTCTGTTTTGCAATCTAAATTTAATCGTGTATTTTAAACCTTAACATCATTCACGTTATTGTATTCCATAAATATATAATTATATAGATATAAAATATGCAATATGTAAATACATGAATATATAACTCAACCTCGACCTTTACCTATGTCACCGTATGGTCATTTTACAAATTGTAAGTGGTGACTACGGGGATCGAACCCGCGCCACCGGAGTGTTGAGCTCTGGTCAACCAATCCACCACGGATCCCTTAAGTTGTGAGATTGTTTCTATTTAACCATTATTGATGAAGAAGTCTTGTGGCCTATCGAAATGACAAGGGTATTTTCAAAAAATGATTTCAAGACACCATTTAAAACTAACTGAAAGTGGTAACAACATGCGAGTTGATTTATTTTATTATTAATAAAATAAATAAATTTAAACTCTATCAAAGATGTATATGTGTGTGTGTGTGTTGTGTGTAAGAGTGGCCAGACGCTAGTGAGGCTACGCTAGCAACACCATCTAACGCTACAATACTTCTACTAGTAGACAGACGTATGGCGTAAAACCCGCTCATTATCTACCGGACATAAATCTCCAACCAGGTCACGCACTAACTTTGAAACCCCTTGGCGCACAGAGTATTGTTTTATTGTCAATTAATCCATACAAAATTGTGTTGACAAAATGGTGAAATGAATAAATAAATCAAATTTTCAGTAATGAGCTAATGTTATGAACCACTGATAAGAAAGTGAGTGTTCTATATTTAAATAGTGTTATCAAAACAGGTACTGTGTATATATAAATTAAATTTAAACTTCTTCAATAAATTCCGCTACGGAGGCAACCATGAAACAGCAAGTGTTATTTAAGTTTATTTTTGAAAACAGCAAGTTCTGATAGTGAAGTTTTAACTTCTAAAGGAAGCTTGTTCAACAATTTAACACCAGCTTGCGTAGGTAATCTCTGGCATGTATATGTAATCGGTGGCTAATTTGTCTGTATACTTCACTAGATCGAGTATTGCATGAATGCACATCTTATGACCCTTCTAACTTATTTTGAAACACAAAATACGATTGTATCATGAATGTATAATAACATAACATAATCTTTATTGTCAATACAATAATGTGTGACATTAACCAACAACAATTAAAACAGTAGCTAATAATACAAAATATATATATAAAAAAGAAGTAAGGTAAATTCACCATAAAGCTGAACGAACAAAAATGTTTGCTGACCACCAAATAATAGTATACCACCAAATAATGCGGGCAATGTTAGAATGTTAAAACTTTTAAAATAGTTTAGCAGGTGCTGAAGACGTACTGACTGCTGACAGTGGATCAGCAACCTCGTCCACGCTGACGCTGACACACTGCTGCATCGAGTCGTGGTGCGGGTTGGCTTCTAGGATGCCGTGGTAACCTGACTGTTTGTTTGTTGGGGTACCACGGCATCCTATAGCCAAACCGTATCCAAGGTCATCAAGACGTTCACATACACTGCACTATGTAACATTGTTTTGTTAACCTTTGTAGCATCCTACAGTTCCTAGCCTTTGTATTCTCCTTTTGTTCCTAACTTTTATACTATCCTTTTATTTTGATTGAAAACTTTCCTAAACAAATGTTGCACAAACTCTTTTCCTGCACTTAGTTTTATAAATATGTATTGTAATTTTCAGAAAAGTAATTTAATTAGAAAAGATTCACTTAGGGATACGTTTAATGTGGTATGACGACAAAAGTGCCAGAACAGAAGTGGAAAACTTAAAGTGCCTAAGTTCCACAAGCCTTAAATGCCACTTAATTAAAATGTCAATTATAAAACATGCCAAAATTTAGGCACCAAAACATAAAACCAATGATGAAATATTTTATTTTATATCAATTTTATGTAAAACCCGATCAAAGTCGGAAAAATGTGAATACTGTACAACAAATATTTCTTTCTGGTTGCTATAATAACATTTTTTACAATCGTACTTAATATTTTGGCATTCATTATTAATTAAGTGTCTAATTCATTAGTTTTGCATTTATTAGCTTTGGCATTCAATAGTTTTGACATTTATTAGTTTTAGCATTTGAAAATGTTGGAATTATTAGGTTTGGCAATTAATAAATTTAGACATGTATTAGTTTTTAGTAATTTAGGCATTTATAGTTTTGACGTTTTGGCATTTAATAATTTTGACATTTATTATTTTAGGCATTCAATAGTTATAACATCTTTATTATTGGCACTTTTGAATTGATTTTCCAATAAAATATATAATAATAATATATAAAGAAAGGACTGCTAAAATATTACTTAGTTAAGACATAAGTAAAAAAAAAAATATTACAGGTACTATGTATTTTATTTATTTACATTTATTGCAGTATCTTGTACCAAGATATACAGGGTGAGTTGAATGTATGGATACAACCCAGCTAACCTTTAAATGAATAAAGATGGAAAAGTGAAACTCAGGACACTACGTATATGGGAAGTAATAAAAGTGCCTAATGAAAACTTTTTAGGTTGTTAGGTGTATATTCTAGTTTGTATCCGCTCTCAATAACTCATTGTAGCAATTTATGTAAATACTACTCGTAACATTTATATTTATTGTTCAAAATACTGATTTTATTAAACTATATATAGTTATAAGTGTTTATTGTTATTTATTTTGCAAGTTATTTATTGTCCCAAAAATTATTTATTTTATGAATGTTAAAAAATATATTTAACATTTTATTCTTCCAGGTAATGTATACATGTTTTTTTCTCTTAAAATTCCATCAACTTATTTGAATTATTATATTATATTTGAATTATAATATATGTATGTTAATATTAAAATAAAATATTATATGTTTATATAATATATATGCATGACGAAATTTGTAAACTTTATTTTAGCTCCAATTAGCAATAGCTAGGATAAAATGTTAACCGCAATGCATGTATAATGAAGTTTAATAAAAAACAAAAAAAAGCTGCGTAACTAAAATCGACCCCATTTTATTTCTGTGTTAAGAAAAGAGACTTCTAATTTTAGCATTCATCAACGTTTAGACCTTAAATGAGGTGTCACTCGATAGATCCTAATGAAAATTATGAGGCTAACCCTATCCCCATTTTGAACCAAAGGGAAGTGTATGCATTAAAATACTTTTGTTTACTCTAATAAAATGTACCTAGTTTGAGCAGCTGGAAAACCAGTTAAAAGTTATAAAGGCGTTTCCACACTTTTGTCTGACCCTGTAGAATGTACATATTTTACAAAGTAACATATTTTACACGTGATATGGTACTTTATGTAAATACATGCTTCCAGTACTTCAATTGTAATTTTGTATATTGCCAGAGATGCGTATAACCTATTTACAAAGTTAATAGAGACACCTTTTGGATAAAACCACTGAAAATATATTTAACTATTAAAATGCAAAATAGAACGTTTCGTCTACACTATGGTAGACATCGTCAGTTGTGTAAAACAAAGAAATATTTTATATTGTATATAATAAGTAAAACATTTATTACATTTTAACTTTAAATTTTTTAACTTGAAAACGGGTTTACCAGTACAAACGTACACATTAGTTCCCTTAGCTTGAGCCCCAAGTACACACGTAAGAACGGATCGACTTCTGCTCTGTTTTATTTAGATATAGCCTTATTGGTAATATATACAGTGTGGACAAAAACTCGAAACACTTCGATATTTTCTGAACAGGAAGACGTATACCAACGAAACCTTAAACCTCGTCAAAATAAAAATATCTGACAATTTTTTGATATTGTCATCGATTTCAGCGTGGACGTGCAGTCCAGGTATTGCATGAAGTCTTATATGTAGCTCTTTATTTTAGTTTGTCAAAAAATAAATCTCTACTTAAGTTGAATTAAACGCAAACTAGACTCCAAAAGGTTGCACCTGTCAAAAAGTTATAGGCGTTATACCTTAAAGTAAAACATTTTAATACACTTTAAAAATAAATCATGTAACATAGTGAATCAGAAAATGTAATAAAGTATGATTTCAGAAACTCTTTTAAACCTGGTAATAATTTTTAATTTTTACATTGTTAATTTGTAACTAATTTATACAAGAAGTATAACATGCCTGGTTAGGAGGATTTGTAAAGTTCTAAATAAACAGCAATAATGACCAGCCTAACAAAGTTGAACAAGGACAAGTTGAAGAATGAATGTTGCTGCAATTCTAATATGTTAAGACAACTCCAAACAATTATAATACAGTCCACTAGCATTATACACACAACGGAATTTTATAACACATGATGGTTTTACCTTACGGTATATGGCGTACACCGAGTCTTAACGCAGCGCAGAGGACGTTAAATGACCGAGGGTCAAAAAAAACACTTTCGGGTCATGTGTGATGAACAATACCTTCTGTCATAGTTGAAATGATTATGAGAAATAATTTATAGTCAATAAATGTTTTAATATTATAAAAAATTAGTTAAGTAAACATTGTTTCAATCAGCAGTTTGATTTATATTGTTTTAAAAACAGCCCTTACACTGATTTACTATAAGTCAGTGTTGAAATTCAAAACAAACTCGTTGAACCAGATGATGCCCATGCCACAAAAGATTATTAAAATGATCATGTTCTCCCTAGAGAGTAAAATATCATAAACCAATACCTTATTAAAATGTGTACCTGGCTGAAAAAGTGACACTTTTACGGACACTTTCGTCAGTAAGTACGTTTGTCTAAAGCAGCTGTTTAAAGAACAGAATAACAAACTTATTCTGAGCAGCGAGAGTAATATTTGAATGTGAATCATGGATAAAATACATCAAAGCTCTGCAACGCTCTAATACAATATTACAATTGTTTCATCAATTCTGCTATTTATAATGTGTAAAACTACCATAACTTTGTGAGGGCCAACCTTTGAAGTCAACTTTGCGGCATTCGATTCCACTTAAATAGAGCTTTACTTTGATACCAAACTCGATAAAGGCTTATATTTAAGATATCACACCAACCCTAGATGGGACGTCCCCACGCGCTGAAATCGCTGACAATGTCAAAAGTTGTCAGAAAATTTTATATTGAACGAGGTCTAAGGTTTCGTTGGTATACGTCTTTCTGTTCAGAAAATATCGAAGCGTTTCCAGACCTTTTTCCACACTATATAAGGATTATATTCTGAAGGATTTGAGAAGGAAGCGATCTTGCACAGAAGTGGTTGCAGAGATTGAGAAAGGACCTGTCTCGTCCACTAGAATGTTTTGATTGAAAGCAAGGTATGGGCCACAGGTGTCTGTACCTACCTTCACCATCCTCCGTCAAACTTTACTGTTTTCTACTATCTATTAATTTTATGAATTAAAAAAACTGTATAATAGTTATTCAAAACAATTATTTTGTTGCAATTACAAACAGGAACCAAAAGGAAGTACACATTAAATTATTTTAAACAAAAAATTATTTTTTAAATTTAATTAGTTTTAGTAATTATCTTAATATTTATTCCTCTGTGGGCTTGTATTCCATCGTATCTATATTAGGTATTCATTTTTATATTCATTCTCCTATTTATCACACTAAGGCCCGGTTTCCCATTTATATTTATGCTTGGTACAGATTTTGTACTAGGGATAAAATCACCACTTAACCCACGAAGGTGTTTCCCATCTATTTAACTGATGATTTGTCCTAAGCACAAACTAACTGACCCTTGGTGGCCAGTTATCACGCTGGTACAAATTTTATCCCTGCCCATCTAAACCAAAATCCAACCTAAAACTAGTATTGACAGTATGGTACTTGATATGAACAGATGAGTTAGCTGTAGACTGTACTATTATTCATATAGATATGAAATATGGAAGACCTGTTAAAGATTGTTGATGAGGTCGAAGAAGGTTATTTTTTATAGGTGATAAATGATGTAATATTTAAAAGTAGCCTATCAATGTTTTATTCTTTGCACCTTAAACACATTGTATAATGCCGCTTTTACGTACGTTATGTGCGGCCTTGCAATGCGGCAAAGCTTCAACAATAATTAAATATGTGTCATTTTTCCTTCTAAAATATGGAATTTCCCACAACAGAAGTTGTGGAGACACTGAAAGAGGAGACACAGTTAAAAAATAACTCATGAAACGCAATGTTCAAATTACTGCATATGGCAGAGTTGACAAAATAATATAAATTATTATATTAGCAACGATTTGATTAATACAAGTTTGTATGTAAATAATTGACATTGTTGATGTAACTACAATTTACGATTTGTGTTCATCAGTAGACTATAAATGGATTGATAGAAATATTACTTCATTTATTTTCAAAACAAGAAAATTAACGATTATAACCTGTAATACGTATTGCTAAATGAATTACTCCAATAGTCATAGTATCAAAATCAACATAACCTGATAAAAACAAACAGAATTGCCTGTTGTCTGCAAACATTTGGAACAAATTATACAAACAGGGCTGCCAACATGGTGTACACCGTTCTACGCATGAAAATCAGATGGGAAACCGGATAGTGGGTTAAACCTCTCAGTATAAATTATCCTAGGTGCAGTCTAAACTCTTGTTAACAGAGAGATAGAAAACCGGGCCTAATACACTTATAGGCTATTATTGAGTTTTTTTTATTGAATCTGTACAGGTTAATTACTTATATAGATTTGTTAATTGTTTCATAAAAAGTTGCTTGACAGTTGTTGTTAGGTTTATACATAAATTAAGGTTACCAACTCAATGACATTACGACGTTGTTTATCTATAATTATTGCATAATTATGTATCTGTCAATTATTTATTTATTTAAATCTCTAAATTATTTGTTAAACAAATTGACAGTTGTTAATTAATATATAAAATAGTATAATTATTAATTGAATTTTACTGTAACTTTACTACTAAATCACTAAATCACATTTGTGATTTGTATTATATGCATGTAAAGATAATACAGCCTTGAATGGGTGATTAATTATGCGGCCAAAATCAAGAAAGAATTTTGAATTGAATTAATAATTACCTCAAAACCCGACCTTTTGACCACGCCACAGTCCCAGTAGTATGATTTGTATTATATGTATGTAAAGATAATACTCGCCTGAAAAGCCAAAATGAATATTAAACTGTAACCTACCTGTACACACACATTGTTCAAATCATATTCCCCTAATAAACTGTATACAGTTCCACCAACCATACTTGTGGTAACACAAAACTGTAGTTTAACTCAGAGTTGACGTTTAATTAATCAATTATCTTTCCTCGCGCTCAAAAAGAGAAGTTAAATTAGTTAAACTATGCTTACACAAGTAGGAATGCGTCCCAACAACAAACATATGACAAATGGCGCCTAAGTGAGATGAAAAATGCGCCCACTGCTCTGTTACTGTTTGGATTGCTTTGTTATAATACTGGCGTCTATCTTAATTGGTTATTCTAGCTTTGTTATATGTTTTATTTACTTGTGCAACGTTGCAGAAGAGTGGTCTACAGTTGCATTGTTGGATGGAACTATTTTAAACCAAACACAGGTGAAAAGATATAGCCTAGCCTGATAAGAAGTAAGAGGAAAAAAGGTAAAGTTTGCCTAGTTCAACGAGACGATGCTAGGACTACAAATTCCTCTCTACCACTCAACCTCGACCTTTACCTAGCGTTACCGTATAGTCACATTACAAATGCAAGTGGTGACTGCGGGGATCGAACCCGCGCCAGCTACAGTCACTGATCAGCTCCGGAGTTATTTATTTCGCGCACGATTTCAACCCGCCACAGGTCCGCTCCCGCTTACTTGTGTTTATAAGCTGTACAGTCATGTAACAGTCGTACTTTGGATAATACAATTTGGAAAAATCAAATTGGATTACATTGAAAATATGTTGGCCTACCTTCCTAGGAAACCATAGCTTTTTTAGCATGTGCGTAATTTCACGTGAAGACCGATGGCTGCGTCCATTTTATTGCATTAAAACAAAAGACGGTCATAAAATGTAAAAATTCGGTCGTAGAAAAGTGGTTACTGCTTCCTAAGACACCATATTTTTTCTAGGTAAGGTAGGTTTAGGTTTCACAAAAGATGAGTGGAATAATTTTGTATTACTATTCTATTACAGTTGTTGTAATTAATTCTATAATAATTTGTACGCGATTTGTATCAAATAAGAATCCAGAAAACGAAGCTTCGTACTAACTACTGATATACCTACGAAATTTTACTCCTTATCAAAATGAAAAACTGTTAACTTTGGGAGGACTTTAAACACGATTCTTAGATTGGTGTTTGAATTAAATGTCAAAGTTAAATTAGTTTAGAGTTAACGGCAAACACCAGTATTAAAGTAAGATGTCTTTGACGAATATTATAGTTTATTATCATGCATAATTAGTGAGGGAAAAGTAAAGTTCAAAGCAAACCAAAAGGTACTCGTGTACTTATTTTGATGCATAATATTTTGTTTTAAATAGTTTCTTCAAGTTTTGATGGAACTCATACAATAGATAGACAGTTTTTTCCACTATCTTGGGAATTTTCTAAGAACTTCTTAAAATACGCTGACGATACAACACTTAGTTTCAG
Source organism: Matsumurasca onukii (assembly GCA_018831715.1). Classification (NCBI taxonomy): domain Eukaryota; kingdom Metazoa; phylum Arthropoda; class Insecta; order Hemiptera; family Cicadellidae; genus Matsumurasca; species Matsumurasca onukii. The sequence continues at coordinate 69,817,839 of CM032058.1, forward strand.
TGCAAACAGCTACAATGATCTTAAATACCTTGTGATTGAAAAGACAAAAAGTTGTATACAATATTTTAAAAGTCTTGATTTAGGTACAAATCTTAGTAAAACAAATTTTATCAACTTTGGGTTAAACCATTATAACGATGATGACAAATTTAACTTTACGATATGTAATAATATTCTTCAAGAGGCTGATTATGTTAAATTCTTGGGAATTTTAACAGAGTAATGGGATCATCCCATTGATTTAGTATGTAACAGGGTGTCCACAGGACTATTTCTGTTAAGAAGCTTGTCATCATACTGCAGCCAAAATGTTTTGAAAATGGCATATTATGGCATTATACATCCCCATCTTTCCTACGGATTGTGTTTATGGAGAAACTGCTCTGAAACAAAAATCCAAAGGGTTTTGTACTTCAAAAGAAGGCAATAAGAATAATAGCCCGGCTAAATTATCGAGATTCCTGCAAAGAATCATTCAAATCCTTATCAATATTGCCATTATCATCTCTATATGTATTGGAAACGGTATTGTTTTTACATCAAAATATTCGTTCGTTGAACAGAATAATGTATACAACACCAGAAACCAATCGATTCGGCCAACCTACCACATACTTCAGATTTGTGACAGACTTCCTATGGAAGCTGGTAGGCAATTGTATAATAAACTATCCACCAACATTAAAGATACAAATTTAAAACCAAAATTAAAAACTACCTGCTTTAAAAGCAAATTGTTTTATAAATTACGAGAGTTTCTGGACAGCTAAATTATTGTTTGGATTCATACCAATTTGTACAGCTTTAGTCTATGTAACGCCTTATTTTTATTTGAGTCTTACCAGTGGTAGTAGGAGTTTTTAATGTTAGCCTATGTAACTTTAATGTCAAAACAACAATTTTACTGTGCAATTTGACAATAAACTATTATTATTAATAGTGTGCAGTACTGATCGTGACCTCAGATTATGTCTTGTACAATGTTAAACTTGAAATTCTTAAAACCCGTATCACACCTAAAGTTTCAATAGGGTTTTCTTTAAATAAACTTTATTTTATTAGTTTAAATGCTCTAGTGTAATTGTGGAGCTGAATTTCTAGATTTCCATTCATAGGCCCTAACTTAAGTTTAAAGACATTTATTTATTAGTTAATCATTAACCTAAATCATTATTAAGAAGAATTCTCTGAAAGTCACACTGTAGTACACCATAATCTTTCAAATTCATTCAAAAACACTTTGTTGAAAATTTTAGGCGTGAGGAGTCTCAAGAAAACGGGGGTTTTACATCTCTTAAGGGGCAAAAACAACGCACCCCCTCGCTACTGACCACTCTAGTATTGATTGATAACATTCAGCAAAAAAGGGCTGGTCCCAAATATTTAATCAGTAGGAAAGTGAGCCTCTATCAGAACACAGCCTAATGTTCACAGTTACAGTGGAGGGGTGCGGCGTATATCGATCTCAACCCCCATTCAACCCTCGAGTCTGTTCATGGTTTAGTCACAGCGTATTAACGCTATGAATTCGTCTTGAGTTGTATTATACTGAAGGTTGAGTGGGTTGTTGTTTTTCGTTATTATTTTTTGTATTACTAAGGACGGTTTTACTTATTTATTAAAAATAAAATTTTAAAAAAAACATGACGTTTCGATTTTGAATCTGATTGCATTTTTAGGTGAAAAGTAACCTAAAACTTAACACGAAAATTTAGGAAATGCATGAGCTAGCCTTAAAATAATTAGCGCAAACTAACAAGTCATCCAGCACCAAATGATATTAATTTTTCCTCCATAAACTTATTTGATTTAATAACAACAAGCCTAGACAACAATAGAAACTGCATTAATGTTTAAAAATTATAAAGTCAAATTCAGGAATTGAGCACGGCTAGTGACCAGACAGTCACATTGCCTGGCTTGGAACAGCGGACGACCAATCACAGCCAGGAATCAGACTGACAGTTGTGGTCACGCTGAGTTGGAAGCCTTCAAAAGAAGCATTCTTAACACTTAACTATACAGGGTGTCCACTAATTAGGGGATCAAACTTCACCAGATGATTTGCCAGGTCATAATAAACAAAAAATGTCCTATAACACTTAGTCCTATCTCGCTTAGTTTTCCGTCTGTCCATCTTTCCGTGTTTTTACTAAATAATTTTTACCTCCGAGGTAAATTAAGTTATAAACTGAACACTTTGCACACTTGTTAGTATAATTAAAATCATTGTCTTCCGCAAAACCATTACAGTAAAACAATAGTTTAAATTTAAAAGTTAATATGTTATTAATGTGAGAATGCCAATTAACTGAAGATTAAAAGAAGTTAATATGTCTTCATCATTTAGAAATCAACTGAATTAAAACCAATATTAAAAAATTTTGAAATTGAATGATTTGTTCTAATTTTAAACTGTAATATCAATCTAAACGCCAGGTAATTTAAATTAGATTGATATGATATGTCACTTTTGGTTTAAAATTAAAAATACAAACTTAGGCGTTCTCTAAAACATTTTACAAAAAATGTTTTAATTTGAACCATATTATATTAACCACCCTTCTCGATTGTCTAGGTTTATTAACTCAAAACCCTTAAAGTGATGAAATATACTTTACGGTAAATACATAAGAATAATGGTTTAAAATGGCAATACGTATACCACCCCTCAAAACCCTAAACTTTACGCAAATGTGTTCACGCAGCAAATATAAACATTTTAAAACCAAGTTTGTTGTGCTGCAATAATTTATCAGGAGTAATTAAAGTTTTCTGAACACAAACCTTTATTTACACATGTTCCTCAAATGTAAATAAAGGGTGTGTTCAGGAAAACTTTAATACATATATATTTGGCATTGTTTATATTTAAGAAACATATACAGGAGTAATTTTTATGTAAATTTAAATTCTCCGCTGTTACAAGTGCGCTCAGAAAAACTTAAATTTCAAGAGCCATCTTATTAGATTTTTGAGTATTCTTTAAATTGTTATTAATAATCTAGAATTATATTCATCATCAGAACAACAAATAATGATTTTTTGGCTTGATTAAAAAAATTAAATCAAGTGTTAAAATGTTTTGGTCCCTTTTATAAAACCATTTACCACAAACTGCGTATTGTTACTTTTCACAAAAAAACCAGTACAAACGACGAGTTTACCATAATTTCTAAGGGTTAAACCTTAGAAATCTGTTTGTGGTTCTTCATTTAATATGACCGCTATTTTAACCCCTTTTCTTCACCGGAAGTTAAAATTAGTAAGAAAAAGTTCAAATTTACTATTCAACTCTGGCGTCCTATATTGATTTTAATTGTACTAACACGTGTCAGCAAATACATTTTTAAATATAACAAAGTTTTCAGTTTATAACTTAATTTAAAATTATTAGATGCCTCGGAAATAAAATTATTTAGTGAACTGATTTCAAAATTCACCGAATAAAAACAACAACTAATATTCTTTATTTAATTTTAATCATTTTATAGTTCACAGACAAAATCATTGCTCTTTCCACAGACGGAAAACGCATTAAGCCTCAAAATAAACAAAGAATTTATTACACTGATAGCAAAAAATTATAACAAACTTAGTTTATGTGTTATAATACATTATTTTTTTGGAAGCTTTTATGTCCATTTATGACCTGACAAATTTGAATTATAAAGTGTGCACCTGGTGAAGTTTGATCCAGACAAACAGACAACTAATTAAGGCACATCCTGTATATATCTATGTTTTGTGTTTAAAGTTTGTTGTTGATGATGGAAGAATTTGAGCTTAAACTATCGTTGCGGACATTTTCAATTGTTAGAGTGATCATTTGCTTACTAACCATGGAACATGTCCGCAATAACAGTTAAAACTGTATCTATGTCTATAGATTATTTTATTTATTACTATATTTTCCATAGGACAGATTATTTATTGTATTTGTTGTTCGAATAATCTTTATAAGTAGTCCAACTACAAAAATAATTATACTTTTCCACAGAGTTGTTTTTTCATTCTTTATGTGTATTTGAAATTAGATAGTTATTTAAGCATGACATTCTATTGTTGATTTTCTATATTATATCAATTGTTAATACTCTAAGATTTATCTTCTGTCTTTGCAAATTTTGTATTGTATTTATATTGTATGTGTATGTATAGCCACTATAACTTATTATCTCTCATGGAATAATGTATGTCTTGATTGTATTTAAATATTACTTGTATAATGGTGACTGCCGAAAATAACTATGCATATGAAACTAAGCCATGTTCACAGACCACCAGTTGCTCTTTTTAGTAAATTTGAGTTACTGGTTAGTACCATCTCCAGTCACTGATTGGCTGAAACTGAGATACTTGCTGTCTACTTTCCTAATGTTCACAGGACTGCCAACCATATAATGAAACAGGGATGCCAACTGTCGATGTTCTCATTGGCTGTGCCACACTAGCGAAAAGGCTTCTCCAGGACTAGTTGTGCCAGCTTCTTAATTCATAATATTACCTGAGAGTTTCCGAGAAACCATTGAAATCATTAAAATGATAATAAATTCAACAAGGAAGAGAGCTTGCAACCAGTACTGAAGAAGTCTTTTCGATAGTGTCACAGCCAATGACAACATTGACAGTTGGCATCCCTGCTTAAATGGACTGTTAGCAGCCTTGTGAGCAATAGGATAGCATATTCAATACTTACGTCCAACATATTTCACTATTTACAAGTTTGTTTTAGTTTCATTAAACGTCCAATAGAAACTTTACACAACAGGCACATACAAAATGAACTTTTGCTGATACGTCCACAACAACAACAACAACCTACAAGGCCTCAACCCATCAACAACTTACAACAGCTCTAAGCACATAAACTCGTGTAGAGTTAAAGCATAAACCCCCCTGTTATACCGGGAGCAGGGAGTCATGTGCCGGATACAATAAAGTAGCGTATATGAAAGTGTGTGACCGGATGTAAGAGTTAATAAAGCACAACAGCTGACGCGCGTCCCTGCTGACTTCTACTTCTCACCCCAAACTCAACACTGGGTTTTAGCGAATTTTCTTCAGCGAAAATAGAGCTATTCATTTCTTTGCCAAATAGAACGAAACGTCATAGAAACAGTGCGGTTTGCAGTATTTTGCTTCCCAACACCTCCTGAGTTAAATGGCAAAACTTATGTATATAGGTGAGTCCGCGCCGCATTTTTCCACGTCTTTGACTCAAGTACCTTTATCAATCCTTGCCATAAATTTAGCTTATTTTTGAGTATACAACAAAACGCTTCTGTATCGTAAACAACAATCAAAACATTATTAACTAAGTCATTCATTGTAAAAAATCGTCGGTGATTTCCGCGGTCTCCCATTTCCATGTTATGTGCCGTGAACTTAAAAGAGAGATAAACACTGTAAAACAGAGATCGATCAGATTTTCCATGTCAGCTAAACCCAAAGAGAGATAAACTTTGCATTAACCCGCCGTTACGACAGACTCTAGCAAGAGTGAAACAGTGAGATGAAGCCCAATGTATATTAGGAACGACCATTACCCGTTCGGGAAAGCTGGGAAGCAGTAATGCCCCGCGAGAATCCATCACCCGAGTTTGAGTCGGTAGGTTTGGGCAGGATTGGTATTTTTAGGGAGCGCGATGAGGGCGTGCTTGGAGGTGAAACAGTGGGGCACTTGCTTAGCGGCCGATAGCATCTTCGCTCTTTCTTTTTAGGTTCGTCAAAACGCTTAGTACTTGAGATATCACTAACGCTGAAATTGATGTCTTTTAAATGGTTGATCAACCCTAATGTTTTGTTAATGGTTGGGTAATCACAAGAATTTTTAAGGCATACTTTAATATCTTTTGTAATTGAAGAGAGTGCAGCCGCGTGAGCTTTTGGGAATCATGTTGGTAGTGGTTTATTTGTTTTTAAGCGTTCTTTTTTGAGTGTAATGGCAAGTTCTTTGGTTGATTGAAAAAACGAGGAAAATGCTTCAAGGTTACTAAAAAAAGATTTTCAAATTCCATTGAAAAAATGAGCATGATTTCTATCCTCAAACCAAACACCGAATCTGCTTGATCAAGGGTGCTAAGCACGAAGTCATCAACTGCAGCCGCCACAGTCTACATGGTGGTCACTGTTCTTTTCCTGCTGTCCGCAGTGACAATATATCGTCATTTCAGTTTGTTAGTTTTATAATCCGAAGTAATAGACTGAGATTTAGATTTTTTGCTCTGGTGAGCTTTTTTTGGCTAATTTTATAAAATCTAACACAACATCCATCTTTCTAGCTTTACTTGGCCTTTTCAAGTCAGTTCTGAATTTTCATTGCCAACAGACCAACCATAAACCAAATTGGTTGTGTCTGGTCTCAGTGGGCGTTCAGGATGAAACGTTCTTTCTGAAAGACCTCGGTTATTTGAAAAAGGAAAGCCGCCACTATAAAATTGTTTATTAAATTATTTGATATTCTTCATTATCTTTAATTGCAATCAAGCAAAAACGAAAGGAAATTTATCAGTTTCAAAGATTTTTCACAGTTGGACCAATTGCAACAAGCTGTAAAACGAAAAGAAAATCAGACAGTATTTGGACCAAGACCTCAACTTGAAAATGTCTACAGCCTTTTATTTGTTGCAGCGCAATGAAACTTTACGCGCTGTAGGTTATGCAGTTATCTAACCAATTACCAAGTTTTGCATTGTTACATTGTTTAAAAAAAGAGTTGTACATTTTATGGGCTTGTGCAATCTTGAAACGAATGGTCGTAGAATCACGCACTGCGGCTTAAACGAACCACAACTAAAAGTTTAGTTTGAATAGATAACCTAGATTCAAGTAATATTAGTATGTGATTTTATAATGTGAAATAAATAAATGGACATCCAAGCGCGGCGGAGCGGAATTAACGCAGCGGACAGGCAGACCTGTCAGGGAGGAGAACCGGTTGATCTTCCATATTTCCGCGTTTGCCATATCGTGAGACTGCACAGCATGTTCTTACGCCAGGTTCCATACATAAAATGTTTCAGGAAAAGCAGCAGGAATCTTCAGTGGTTTCTCGCAGCAAGTTAGCACGACAAATCATCAAAACAATAACTTTCCTTTGCTTTGGAAGAGGAGGTACCGAGGTAGTTGCAAAGTTAAAAAAGTAAAAAAAGAAAATTACCTCATACCATAGCCGTACCTATTTTCTAAAGCGAAGTGACGGGAATGACAGGCAAAAATAATTGTCTTCTGCTTTTTTAGAGTATAAGGGTGCAAATTACACTGGAATGTCACCGCAAGTGCAAAGGGGAGAAGACCGGTCCGCCAGGGTTGGTCTGTCTATCCGCCCCATGATTCACCCTCCGCCGCGCTTGGATGTCCATTTATTTATTTCACATTATAAAATCACATACTAATATTACTTGAGTTTAGGTTATCTATTCAAACTTAACTTTTAGTTGTGGTTCGTTTAAGCCGCAGTGCGTGATTCTACTACCCGTTTCATTGCACAGGCCCATAAAATGTACAAGAACTGTTTTTTTTTTTAAGTAACTCTGCAAAATTTAGTAATTGGTTAGATAACTGTAAACGTACAACGTGTAAAAGTTTCATTCCGCTGCAACAAATGTTAAAAGCTGTAGAAATTTTCAAAGTTGAGTCTTGGTCCGAATACGGTGAAAATCGTGTTTTCAGACTTTTGTACCTGAAATTATTTTATTTTCGCTTTAAAAATAACTTATTTATATGACCGTATGTAGAATTAAACGGATAACATGTTGGTGTGATTGGCATCATTTTACGTTCACTGCGTACAGCACCTGCTCAAACTCGAGTATATTGCCTTTTGAATCCGATAGTAGGTGGTTCTAGTCCAAGGCTGAAGGCTATGAAAATAACGATAGTTTGTAATTTGGGGGTGAAATACAGAGGCTAAAGACCGGGAGAAATATCGGTGATTTGTATTGCAATGGTGACACTCTGAGATCAAAGGCTTAAGGAACAAAAACAACTCGAAAGTAAGGGGCTTAATATCGAGGCTACAGGCCGAAGTAAAGATAGTGATATGGAATACCTAAGCCAAAACCCGATACAGGTGACTTCGATACGTTATTATGCGGTGGAATTATAAGGCCGAAGGATGGTGTAAAGAATAACAAACTTCCAAGCGGTTTGACAAAATTCCAAGGCCAAATACTGAGGAAAATTACGATAATTTGTATCTAAGGAGCAAGTTACTGAAGCCAAAGGCCAAAGGTTTTATTATGTACAGCGAATTTGTGAGGTGTACACCGAGACCGTACCCGAAGAAAGAACTTGTCATGTATTTGTAGAATTTTCACTGCTGTACTAAATAATTATGCTAAAAGATTTCTAAAAGCTTCTTCAGGTGTTTTAAGACGGTCAAGCAACTAATGAGATTAAAACAACCACTTTTGAACGATACTGTAATATTGTATTCACTGCTGTGTATTTACCAGTAATTTGTTGTTATGTGGTAAAATGCCACGGTCGAAGGCCAAGGGTTAGGCCTATACCACGATCTTTATTTCAATTTTTGTCTAAGGTAAATTTATTAATTCGATATTCCCCGAATGCATTAATTGCTTGGGTTGATGTAAGTGTTCATGACTCTCTCAGCTGTACTTACAATCTATGGATCAAAGGACACCGGCCTGCAAGGCAAGTGGTCATAAACCACCGTCCTGTGTCTCCCAGTTCGGTAGCTATCTCTGCCTCTAGTCCCATACCCATGTGTCTCGGCCCTTGTCAGCACCCTGGTATACACTACTATGTCTCCTAAGGTGAAAGGCAGCACTAAGGCCTGTAGCAGAGAGCGCGGATGATGGGATAAGGGGTGGAACGGATCGCGGCGGAAAGATCGGTTCGCGCGGAAATCACGTTTCCGAGGTTAGATCTCGGCTGCTCCGCGCCAAATCTGATTTCCGTCAACTACACCGGAAATATATAAACCTTACCTTCGTCGAGTGATTGCTGTCTTTCCACCCCAAGTCAGCTTTCAGCAACACTGTTCAAGGATTTCTGGAAACAAATTGAGTATTCTGTAATACATTACTGTGCTTCCGTCTTAATTTATTAAATTTGTAGATAAATAGCTGTAAGAGTATTTAGGTTCGCACTTCAGGCGTCAAAAATGACGCCGTAGTCAGACCTATGACTGTAGTTCAAGGGCGTACAAAATAATATATTTAACAACGGCTTGAAACTAAAAAAAACTACGTATCAACTTTGTACAAGCTTACAAAGGTCTACAGTCAAACAAATGCTACTTTTCTGTAATTTTTTACACAACCAGATTTTTACATTATGTCAAAAATACTATCTTAGGTAGATTGAATCCACCTTTTGATATTCCGTCTTTAAGTAGAGATTTTATAGCTTTTTAACAGCTGGAAATATAATTCCGAAAACCAGCTTCCAATCCGCTCAAAAGAAAATACATCGGCATTTAATTTAAATGTGTTTGTACTGTAACTCTCAACTTCCTATTTGTTTCCACCCGTCCTGCGCAGCATTAACCTTTCCAATGTGAAAATCTTAAATTGTTTTGTGTCAAAATTAAGTTTATATATCAAACCAATAGATATACTCGTTAGATTTTACTTAATATAATAAGTAAAAGGTTATAAGCTAACTAGTGTTCTATATTATATGAACCAATTGCCTTCGAGAACACTATATCGTCAAAACTTAGACGTAGTTTATTATTGAAATATGTATATGCCATTAAGCTCTCTGTATGTGTTTGTGTAAAAGAGTCACAGTAATATGACACAAATTTATTACAAGCTATAAATGGCATTGTATTACTATACAGGGTTATTACAAATGATGTTCCTGATTTCGATAGTAAATATTACTGGGTGAATTTGCTTTTAGACCATTTTAATTGGTACCATAGGAAAGAAACACTCATCAAGTTTTATTAATACTGGTTTGGGTGCCTATCTGCTGTTTCTTAAGTCAATTGTTGTGCGTGTTGTGTTATGGTTGAGTTTGAAGACAGTAATGCTTGTTGTGTAATGGCTTATTACATTAACCAATTCTTTATTAGTGTGCATGTGGTTCTAATTTTTAGAACCAAGTTTAATGAAGATCCTCCTAGTAATTAATCTAATTACAAGTAGTAATTTAATTTAATAACATATGGCCGCATTTGTAAAAGAATGCTACTAATGCTCACTATTTGTGCTTGGGACATGGATTGGGCGCGGAGGTCCGAATGATGACGTACTCCTGAACTAGCCTTCAATATCTTATTATAACACTCCCTGTAATTTTTTCTTGTGGGGATACATCAAATATAAGGTGTACACACCACGATAACCATTAGTAAACCTGAAATCCAGCAACAGATAACCAATGCCATCGAAACAATGGATCAAGAAACAATCTTATCAACGTATGGCAAGGGCTTGACTATAGGATTGAAATCTTTTGTAGCACAAGGGGTACCCATATGAAAAACTTATAGTTATAAATACTTGTGACGAAACTTTTTGAGTGTTTCTTAAAATTGAACCATTTTGTTTCTTTGTATAACACATAAAACTAAATTTTATATACACTTGAAATCGTGAACATCATTTGTAATAACCCTGTATAATAGACGCAAATGGTTAATCACTATAAACAAACATACAGTATATTTCTAGATCAGTATTGAAAATCCCTGTTGTACGAGTACAGCCTTCTACACCCGTCTATTTTCTACAAAGCGTCCCAGTGAAGTTTATTTAGCTTGATTAGGCCAGTTTGTTTGCTGCAATGTACAGAGCCAAGCCATCATGTGTATGAAGCCCTCATACCAGCTGATGCAGGGTAAATACACAACCCACCAATCATGTCACAATTGTAGTGTTGCAATGGCGGGTATTTCCTGTGAAACTAATTGTTTTAGGATGAAATAGCAGTAAAACATGATTTTTAACACCGACTTCAGACAAACGAGGAGGTTATACAAGTTTACCTGCAGCGATCTTTTGTGTCTTTAGCCCGTGTGGTTGAATAATAAAAATATATGTATCATAATCTAGTTAATCTGGTTCACACCGCGTCAAAACAGCATTATAATTTGGTCCAGCCATGGAGTACCATCTTCAGTCACTGATTGGCTGAAACTGAGCTACTTGCTATCTGCTATCTCATTGGTCACAGGGCTGCCAACCGCCCAATGCCAACTGTCGATGTTCTCATTAGCTGTGACACTATCGAAAGCAGTTCTGGTTGCCAGCTTCAGGAAAGTTTGCCGCTGTCTTATTTGTTGAAGTGATTATCATGTTCAATTATTTCAATGATTTCTCGGACGACGACTCTGAGGTAATAATGTGAAATTGCTATGTCAACCGGAAGAACTAGATTATAGTTGTGACACCGGCCGTCAAAACCCTAAGAGTTAAAAAGTATTTATTTGCGTACGAAGTTAGGATTTTATAGTTCTTTCTACCACTTCAGGACGCGGTTGGAATACGAGGTATCAAAATCTAACTTTGAACACGTAACAAAGTCTAAATATCATAGTCAAAGGTTTTAATTATGATAATTGTTATCTGAATCTTGACGTTGCCTTAATTAATCGATTATTTATAAAAATATATCACCGCGATATGTATACATAGACTAACATCATATTTTGTGGTAAACATTTTTATTTCTTCGTATAATCTTCTGAGTTTGTTTCTTGGGTAGTGCTTCTATTTTACATTTATGTATTCATATTACTTGTATTTACATAGGACGATCCTCCCAAAATTGAAAGTTCTACGTTTCTCTTACTATTCAACGTTGGCCAGCCGCCATTTTTCTATGTAAATGCCAGATAATAACGTTAAAATATTCAGCAAGTCTATTGAAGTAGACCCTCGCCTAATAAATCGTAGATCACGGGAACTAACTACTAGCTTTCTGCTTTATAAGTTCAAATACACGCTTAGTTTGAAGTATTAGACGGTTATTGTGCACAATTGTGGAGGTTCTTAAATGCTGTATGGAAGCAGAAGTGAGTGTCTTGCACACGTCACTAAGAGCTCAAAGGCAAAGTCACGTGTTTGGTATGAAATGTGTTTCTCTTGGGTTGTATGATATGAAATCCGTATAGGCTATGTATAAGAAGGTTGAAATTCTGGATAAGAGAGAGTATAATGTACTTGTAATAAAAGGTAAGTTTTGTCTTGTTTAACGAGGCGTGGTTTAAAATAAGTAAGTAGTGACTGAGGGGATCGAACCCGTGCCACCGGAATGATGAGCTCCGGAGTCGCGTGCGATACCAATCCGCCACGGATCCGTTGTATACTATGGGGGAGTTCAAAAACAATTTATGATCCCCAGTGGCAACAGGTTTTCAATCCATCACTTCCCATTGGCCTGTGCAGTGACCGTCGAAACGCACGAGACTGCAAATCCGAAGTTCACAGGTTCGAGTCCCGCCTCGGCAACTACGCCGGGAACAATTATATGCTGTACACTGAGCCTTAGTGAAGAAACAATTTGATACAACCTTTAGAGAAAAAATGTATGCCGTCATAAATAAATTACGAAATAAAATGTTGTTAGACACGATAACTTGGTTATGATTAAACTATTTGTGTGTTGGTTGACAGGGTCATGCTCAGAGGACGAGGAGCGGCTGGTGCGGGACCTGTTTAGAGGATACAATAAACTGATCCGGCCCGTACAGAACATGACGCAGAAAGTAGACGTGCGGTTTGGTCTCGCCTTCGTCCAGCTCATTAACGTCGTAAGTCTAATTCATTCATTTTGTTATTTATAGCTGGACTGAGTAGTTGGTATTAGGTGTAGGTTAAAAATGTATTGACCTGTATCATCAAATTGTGAGGTAATAATAAAAAACAGCCTAGAAACAGGTACTGTTGTCAACTTTGTTCAGGAAGACATGACAAAAACTGGAGGTATATTTTGCGTGTATAAGGAACGCTATCCTTTCACCGGATATAAAAACTGGAAAACACTTTGAAATTCTTAAAATTTAGATTATTTTTTAGCCAATCATAAAAGAAGAATGATGTGTCCATTTGTGGTATCTAGAACAATCCAGTACAAAACGGCAGGTAGTTAAATATAAGAGGGCAGCTCCTGTGTCTCAACATAGATATGGCTCTCACATCCTATAGAAATTCTGTAGACGGTCAAAAATTGTTCTTCCCTCAAATTTTTTAAATACTGCCCCCGTTATACCCATGTTAAATGGGTATAAATAAACTGATCAAGATACAAGATTTTTCTTTGCGTTGTTGAATTTTTGTTGTAATGTACTTTTTTTAAGTGCCACAACGGGGGCGGGTTGTATTTAAAAATTTGGAAGGGGTTTTGGGTGAGGGTGGGTTACGCAACGTACGTCAATATAAACTTCAGGATCCTAGAAAAATATTCCCCAAAGGGTTTTAACAAATGTTTCTATTTTTAAAAATTAAGGTGGGGGAGAGACATTTAAAACTCACCTTGTACAATAGTTACAAACTAAGGCCAAACGTTGTGTACAATTATTACTCTTGGACTCCTGTATAGTGCAGGAGACAGAAATTGTATCGGGAAAATATGATAACAAAAATCGCGAATATCTCAAACCTCTACGAACCTATAGTATTTGGTAGTCCATCCAAATTAAGAGAAAAGTACTTTACTTCTATTTTTAGCTGGCCGCCATTTCGTCTTGGATTGTCGTAGATATACTTTATATTTACATTAATCTTTACTTTCATCATGTTCTAAAAGGTATTGTTTAATAGTTAATGGGGGTTTGATACACGTGTATTTCATACGTACTCATTGACACACGCTCCACCTAGATTACCGGGTTTCCTATTTTCAACGATAGGATCTCACTTCGCGCGCACGTGTTCCATACCAGATTTAATCTCAACTCTCGTAGCCTAACCAAATAGTCTCTAAATTACTTTACTAATTTCTTTAAAACTCAAAAAATATTTGAAATTTAAATTTTTAAGTTGGAAATCAAATTGTTCAAAGTAGAAAATTAAGATTCAAGATAAAATTACAACCAATAATTTGAGTTTAAAGGGCAACTATGAATAGTTTGTTTCCCACTAAAGTCAGAATTACAGTAATGAAAGATAGTACTCAACATCTACGGTTGATTTTATATTTAAAATATTCAAGAGCTAGTATAAAAGACGGTATCAAATTCCGTCGATGAATTATGGAAAATCCCATCTTTCACAACAAGATGTTACTTCCAACCTCACGCCCCATCTACAACTGCTTAACAAACTACACCAACTCCACTCGCAGAAACAACAGAGAAGATTCAGTTAAAATCATCTTGAACAAGAAGAAGGAGGCAGTTATCCGCAGCCACTGTTTATTGGCACCTTTGAACTACTGTGTTGTCATGACTCGGCCTCGGCTCCAGTGGCTGTATGGGAATAATAAACAGATAAACTGTGTGTCAGCGGGGGTAGGTGGTGGCAGGGTGGGGTGGGGGTGGGAGGATGGGAGGGGTTGGTTCCAGCAAAGGATCGATCCACGTGGAGTCTCAATGCAGCATTGCAACTATCCGCTCCGTCCGCCCAAGTCAACCCACTAAATTCTTAAACTTTGCTGATTTTCTTGTCGATTTGGAGATTTTCACGTGCTTAAATAGTCCCTGGAAAGCGCTTTACAAGAAAGCAGATGATAATACGAGGGTTATTCTCAAATTAAGTTCCGTTCAAAAATAATAAAATAAACATATATTCTATAAACGTTTCATTATATTCGTATTAAAGATCACTTTTTCACCTATACTTTGAATTCGATATTCACTATAAAATTCAGAGCGCTTATCATACCAGGGCACAATGTGTTCTAAGCTATTACATGACTTTCCGCCGCCAGTGTCCATTAGGAAAAACGGTCGCAATTCACGCTTTAACCTGTTTTAGTTCGCAAATAGTGATTTTCCAGTGGGATTACGTGCGATCCTGTAAAGTTAGAGACACAATTTCAATATTGTTGGCTAACCAAGGGGTTTAGAAATCCTTCCACAAAATGTGTATGCCAAAAATTATTTTTTAAAGTTAATAGTTTTTTAAAGTTATTACTTGGCTGTTACATAAAGAGATAATTTTGTTTTGACATTTAGAGATCATAAAAAGCAATACTGTTGGATTTATAATGAGTCAGGCTTTCTAATGACATATAATTTACACACATTGATTCGTTTGTCTACTTGCTACACAACAACATAAGTTAATTTCTGAACAGCCCTCTTATTAAAAAATACCTGATGAAAAAAAGCATATTATACAATGGAACCTTTTCGAAGCGGGAACTTATCAAATTTAGGCAACAGAGTTCAAAATGTATATGGCTAATTAAGGTTTAATAATGTATATATTTTATTTTATCGTCGTTCATTTTCCTATGAAAACTTGTTTCTCTGACAATAGATTATTATAATTAGAAGATTACAATAGAAATTGTGTACGTCAGTGCTATTGATTTCCTCTAGGGTTTCATCAAAATCGGTTGCTTGTATATGAGTGCGTGAGTGAGTGCAATTATACTTAAAGGATCGGTTTCAACCCAAAACGAGGAAAGACGTTTTTGGAAGCCCATTAAAAGAGAGATTATTCAAAATATAAGCTTTACTGTGACGTTTGATGGACAAAATTTACTAAAAGCATCAAAAATATCTTCAAAATCTAAAATAAAAAAGACCAAAGGGTCATAGAAAAATTCTTGCCGGCTGTCCTTATACGAACTTTATTACTAAGACATAAAGTAAGTTGCCATTCAAAATCTTGCTTAAGTGATAATTGATTAAAAATGTTGTGTTTGAGCAATATTATTATCCTTAATTTAAAGTAAGAGGAAACCAAAAGGTAACATTTGTATAAAAAGAACTTGAAAGACCTTTCGCTAGCACGTTTAGCATTTACGTGCAACACAACCTCTCGGTTCCTTCTCACTTTAAATTTTGATGTCCAATACTGTAGCCCAAATATTCTACTGTTATCTTATTAGATGTATGATGAAAACCTCTTTTTCTTCAATACCTCCTAAATACGCTTCTATTTAGAAACGTTGTTTTTACTAAAGGCGAACCCGATCCTAGACGTACATTAATAACAACAGAACACGCGCGCAAGGGCAAACGGTTTTTGATAGCCCTGAGACTTTTGAATAAAGTTTATCCTTAATCAAGCAAAAATATGACTAGCAATTCCTCTCTTACACTTAACCTTTTAAAAGTCAATCAATCCTAATCCGTTATGGTAGTAGACTTAGCCAATAAAATCATCTATTGGACGCCTATTTTATTCATTGGATTTTAATGTACGAGATTCAATCGTAGATTTTAAATCGAATCGAAGACTAGTTATAGTGAAGTCCATTGTGCATAACAATCAAACTAATCAAAGCAATCGATCTAAGGTGTTCAGTGTACTCGTAAATGAATCTCTTAGTCAATGTTTACGTCATTACCTTGAACTTATCGCTATCTATAAAACCAGTTTTATAATCTGCTTTGTTATATTTTAAGGCGTTAAAATAAAAAAGGAGGTTACGTAAGTAAGTGACTGATAAACAAATCAAACATCTATTCAAGCTTGAAACCTACACCAAGACTTGTAAAGCAGTGAAAGGATTAAGAACCCAAGGCCGACACGCAGCTAAGCAATAAAGAGCTATTGCTAGTGGCAGTCCACTATTATACAGGAAACCACTTTTTGGCTGTTCATTAAACACCGCAAAACGGATTTTCAACTTGTTCATGTATGAATGAGTAAAATCAAAGTACATATTTAATTTTTAATTTCATCTAAATCAGATAAAACTTACTGTTTTAAGAACATTAAAGCCGCATTTTACATCGGCGTCATTAAATATTTTGAAACTGTACTTACTATATTATGTTTCAAAATGTGATTTAGTACAGGGCAAAGATATTCATTCTTATGCCACTCGCTCAAATTCTACATCTCGCCAAGACAGCCATAGGTTACAAATGTATGAAAGATTACCGATGCAGGCTGGTGTGAAACCTCTAAACAAGCTCCCCAACGAAACCCAATGTTTATTTCCATAACTGAATTGGTTTAAAAAAACTAAAAGAGTATTTGCTGATTAAGGCTCCTTACTCTGTAGCAGAGCTTATTGCAGAGCCTGCTAGCATACCTTATTTTGAAATATGTAACACAGTAAATAGTAATTGCGAAATAAATTTAGCTATTTAGATTTATATCTGGAAGAAGAAAATATTATTTTAGGAAATACCTAGACAATATTTGTTAGTCCTTTGAATAGTCTTTACCAATGACTTATTTCCATTCTTACATTGTAATTTATCTCCCATTTCACCAATTCTGTATTATTTCCATTTCAAGTAAGCACAAAATATTTTTTGTTGTACACTGAGTTTAATAAATGGTTAAATTGTTAAAGATGGAAACTCCCCTCCCCCACTCTGAAGACTACCGGTATACCGGTTCTTCCCACTAACAAGCTCGACCGAGATGTTCACAGTTGTACCAACCATTGTGGTCCTAACTGTTTGTCTAACTCCAACTCTGAGTGTTAACAAACAGTAATAAATTACGAGCTTTTACCCCTGTTGAGTGAACAAAACCAGTAAAAGAGTGACAAATTAAAAACTAACCACTTGAAGAAACCACTTTCTGGAAACAACCCAAATGCGTCTTTTTGTTGTTTACCAAGACTAATGTATTGCTCCATTTTGTTAGCAAATTATCCGGTCCCAGATTGCTGTTGTATTTGAATTAAACATCCATTAGTTATTTTTTAATAGGATTTAGCACCTAATTATATCTCAATCATAAGTCTAATAATATATCTACATACACAACTAAGCTGTATGAACTGTATATTTATTTATTCATTCCAACGGATTACACCATTTACCCCCTTCCCCTGGCTGTAAACTGCTTTTAAATCGTATTTTGAGTTTCTATACGTCAATACTGAGTTCGTTTAGGCATAGTTAGAATTTATCGTGTCTATTCCTACCAAGATTGTAAAGAGCTAACCAATGGTCAATGGTATTTTCGAGCTGTTAAAATTTGCATTGACTGGCCAAGTAATTTATTTGTTTATATTTATTTATTTAAGTAACACAAAATAATAAAACCATATTTAAATACGTGTCAAAATCATATTGTTTCAAACAAAATATACATTCTATACATTGAGAGGCCATAATTAAATATAGTTTACAAACAAAGGGTAGGTTTCTATATGCGATAGGTTGTTTTGGAACTAATTTATAGTTTTTAAAGAACTGCTTGCTCGATAAAACAGTTTCAGTTCAAATTTTTAGACTCAGCGTGACGTGTTTACATGAAAACTTGAGAGTAACAAACTGTAAATTAAAATGGTGGCTCGGCAAACCGTTCAAATGCATTTTATTTCATATATCTACACGAAGCTTTTCTGGTAGTGGTCACTAACTTTTTTCTACAAGGGGTTTTTCCCCTAGACTTCCCGGTGTTTAATCCTCACTCCCTTTAATTTCCAGAGTAAAATTTCTTATTACCTGTAGTTTTAGCTGTATACAAAACAAGTTTGTAAAACGGGCAGCCAACAAAACGAAAGGGAAAGTTGAAATAAATATTGGTGGTTTTGAGCTGACAACATCCTAGTGTCAATCAAGACAGATCCCGCACATACACGAGGATGATTGACGTGGACGAGCATTCATGCGACCAGCCCCGGCACAAAGCCACCCTTCGCTAATCAAAACTGTTCCGATAGGAATAACTCATCTCACCCGAGTTGTGTCAAGAGCTCATTTACGTTTCACTCTTTATGGAACTGCAATGAAATGGCGAAGTGAAAAGTGTAGATCAACATTGAAACTGTGAGGAATACATGCTCACAAGGTATTTTAGAGATTTCATTGGTCTTATTTCAAGTTTTGAATTGATATAATATAACGCCGGTTGTATAGGTGACTGGTGACTGAACGAGTAAATGTTTAGGCACTTTCCGGCATACCCCTCAACCACATACTCCTTTTGAAGCTCTTGGTGTGAAATTTTCGTAAAAAATATGAAAACATTCTTTTTTTAAGGCTTTGACAAGTTGGCGGCCAAAAAGGATGGCGTCTGAAAATCTGCCCTTGTACTTAGCCGATATTTTGCATCATAGCTGCAAAACAGTTGCTCGAATCTTCAATCTGATAAAAAATTGTTAGTGTGGAAACAAATTGTCTACTTTTGTATTTAACATTTTTTCCCCATTTCTTTGTAGATATTCGAAAATTCAACTTTTCGCTGTGTTTGGGCTCTTAGTTATGGTACTTATTAACCACCCAGACATATAAAATGTGTGTTTGTATAAAAGAAATGTTATAATTTGGGGAAAACAAACAGAAAGTCACTCTATGTTAAAGAAAGTGTGGTTATTTGGTACCTAAAGTTTGAACTTTTATCAATTTTCTAATATTTTTCTCTGGTAATTACAACTACATCTTCCAAAATTATTGTTCCTATAAAACCAGAGGGTGAAGCAATATTGTCTTAACCAAACGCGTAGTGAATGACCCCAAATACGAGGCCGCGGACCTACTGAGGGTCTGGGGGCGCAGCCCCCAGCGAGCTCGAAGGGCGAGTCTTAATTATAATCTTGTTTCAAAATCGAAATTACCACTCAGTAAAGTACAATTGTAGTATAATGGGACAGCATCGTTATACCACATATTTGGGGGAGTAATGCAAAACAATGGAAAAGCATCACTGTGTTGCATTTTAAGGCGTAACTCGGATTATTAAACTGGTACTACTGTAAGATTATATCACACTATTTATTTTACAAATTTATCCTTTAAATCAGACAAAACCAACAAATCTTAGCAACTTAAACCTGAAATACAAAGGTAAAACTTAACAAAACTTACCCTACTAACACCATCAAGCTCTGCTCGCTCAAAAGCCATGTAGCCGATGCCCCAAACACACCCAACACCCGTCCAAGACCTCTCTGACCTGTCTTGACCAATCTCCCCTGTGACCTTATTCTAACTATATACGGTAAGCTAAGCCCTTGGCAACAAGCTAGCATGACACTCAGATATTCACAATATCCACAAGGTTTCCTACATGCTATCTACCAGCTAAATACAAATGTACATTAAATCCTATCTAAAATGTTACTTTATAACAAAATAAAATTTGTAACAAAATACTAAACATAAACACAATTACTTATTCTACACAATTACCAGTTATTACTACCCCTCTTCAGTAAACAGAAGGACATGTATTGAAATCAGAGTAGCCTCAGCTGATTCTTAAAAGAGACTGCGCTTAGTTAACCACAGATCAAGGTGCTACACAATTCAGCCGATATCAGACCACCATCTTAATTTTGTGGCACGAGAGAAAACATCAGGAAAATTCATCATTTGGCCATACAGTACAAAGTTCTAAACTTTATTATGTAATTTCTAACCTACATAATCATTAGAGTAACCGAAAGTGAATTTGCACACAATATGCGTGCGGGCTGTGACCACGTTTGAGTTCTGGAGACCGCTCTGGATTTTTGGGATTTAACAGATAAGGTGTTTATGTATTAGTTTTAAGTCGGAATTTTTAATTAGTGACTTAACCTAGGGTATGTTGGCATCACAAAAAGCTCTATAAGAAGCTGTCCAAACCCAAGGTTGAAATTTTCTTTTCTACACGAAAGCATGCTATTTCAATTACAATTTCGTATTACATAAGTTGTTCGTTTTAGCGTTATTTTCTTCTTGTTTTAATGTTTAATAGTTATAACTTTCAAATCTATATGTTTGAAATATTTGTCACGTAATATCGTATTATATTTTATAACATTCAAATTTAAATTCAACTCTCAGTGTTTTTGTAAATGCCCTCTGATAAGAATAAGCGCATTTCTCTGCGCACGTAATGTATTTCTAAATTTCTAAACAAAACTTAAAGGAATAAAGTCCCACATAAGTACCGGTACGAACGACGCGTTTTAACTGCAACATTTCAAGTCGTCCCTCCCTACTTCCGGTAAAAGCACATCGGACAGCAACTCCATAAGTGCAGAGGCAGAGTGACGATCCTTTGTCGTAAACGCTTTATGAACGAGGTTTTGTCTTGTCGCGGCCTGGTGGAGGGGGTTATGGGGTGGGGTGGAGGGGAATCACGTTTCATTTTGCGAAAAGGAGACCCGCTGCAAAATGTATCCGTATGTATTATGTAGAAAGCGCGAGCTCGGGTGGCTTTGGGCATGCGGTGGGGGGGAGGTAGCCGTGGGGTTGTGGTGGGGGTAGCAGGTGTTTTACATTTTGAGTGGTTACTCACTCTATCCGTCGTACTTGTGTAGTTTATCATTGTACCGACGTCGGCTGATTGTTGTGGACTCTACAAACCTATAAGCAACTGTAATCTAGTTCACACCGCGTCAAAACATCATTATAGTTTGCTTGAAATATTTCGGTCTCGCTGAGGAGTACCATTTTCAGTCAGTCACTGATTGGCTGAAACTGAGATACTTGCGGTCTGCTATCGGTCACAGGGATGCCAACTGCCGATGTTCTAATTGGCTGTGACACTGTCTAAAAGACCTCTTTAGGACTGGTGACGCGGTGTGAACCGGAAGAACTTTAGCAAGTAGTACTATAGGGGAACAGTATTTTGGCGATGTGTTGGTCTTACTTGTTTTTAGCAATTTGTAGTAAATTTTTGTCACGCAATATTTTTTGTACACGACAAAGTTACTTATTTATTATTATTGATTTATAACTAGATTCTAGTTGTGACACCAGCCGCAAAAGCCTAAGTGTTAAGTTTAAACCTGTAAGCGTTTGTGTTTTTGTCAGGATCTTCACATGTTCAGGGACAAACGTTGGTAATGTGTCTATGGAACGAAATGAACCACGCCCATAAAGGCGCTTGTCGTACAGACAGTGTTCAAAGGGATCATCAATAGTGAAGCTTTGTTTTGAGAAAAGGCTGAAAGTCTTGTAAAAGCCAGCATGATAGAAGGCAATTAAAGGCCAATCTTGGCCACGATAGAAAGCCTGGCTATCACGCTCTCATCCGTTGTCTAAATTTCCGTTGGTAAATATGTTCATGATACAGACATTAAGTTTTTAATAATTTGCCCTAGATGAACTTAAGTATTCGTCTTAATACTGAGCAATAATATATAAGCATTTTGACAAAAACATTAAAATTTGACATGGAAAATAAGTGTTTAAAAGTCCGTTGGAATTTAGTTTTACTTGGAACCTAGGAGATATGTTTGCCAAGTTTTCAAAAATTACATTACAAACATAGCATGCCAAATAGTTAATAAGCTAATACCTCTGTGTTTCTAAGCTTTGCTTCCTTTATTATCATTTTAATATGATGAAAGTTTTTCTTATAAATCCTACGTTTAGGAAAAGCATTCGTTTCTTGGTTTACTTGATACTTTCTTTAAGAGTGCACCAGTACCTGTCAGCCATTTTGTTTTTGTTCCATATAAGAACAATGTAAAAACAAGACTTTTCTTGTGACACATCACGCTTAAAACTTGTATCAGATCTGTTTGAAATAGGTTTTATTCTAAAGATAACAATGTACTGCAGTGACCACTTTTTTGAAAGTTTTACTAGTAAAACCAAGAAATTCAAATACAAAGATTCTTTGATTTTTGAACTTATGTCACAATTTAATAAATGAAAAATAGAAATTCGGTTTAGCAAGGCCACTAAAACATTTAATGCACTCTAAAACAAAGTGTAAAAATCCGCAAGAAAACGCTCTTAAGGGACGAAATTCAAGATCACAACCACTACAACGCACTCTTAACGTAACCCTGAAAATAACATATAGACATCCTAACATTTTACAAACTGACACTTGTCCTAACATATGTTTAGGACGGATAAAGAAAGGAACCGACTTAAAGCACGAATGTATGTCCCTTAAGTTCCAATGTATGACGACTGTACGTTGTTTGAACGTTTATGTTTGAAACACAAGAAGTGGCGACGTGTTTAATATGAAACTGTTTGTTGGTTTATGATTCCACTGATAAATGGAATTAAAACACGTCACTGTTTTCAATTCATCTCGTCCGGTTGTCAAATATTGATAAATACCAACACATTGCTTGCACAAACGACTCATCGCTACACAGGCACTCGTGCTGGTGTTATACAGGGTGTTTCAAAACTCATGGTGAACAACTAAACAGGTGTGGGTTTTTCATTTATTGTCAAAAAACCGCTGACTTTTGCAACAATGGAAAATCTATCCATCTATCTTTTTAATGTTTTATTTTGTACCTTAGTCTTATTGTTGCAGTCTAATTTAATAAACTGTATGCATACTGTGTCCGGCGTCGTGTATGTAAACAAATTATCAGAATAGCTCATTCCTGAACTTTTGGAAGATATTCCTAACTTTTATCGAATTTCCTTTGGAAAAACAAGATATTCAAGCGGATAGCTGCGTGTCGGCCTGGTTTTATACCAAGACGGTGCTTCTCCTCACTAAAAATATGAAGTTCGTGATTATATCAACGATACCTTACAGTTTCATTGGATTTGTCGATCTGACAATGAAGACATGACTTTCTTGCAACAGCCTCCAAGGTCGCCAAACATAAGCCCATGTGACCTTTTTTTTTTTCTTCACGCGGGTGTTGATTATAAATGTAGTGTGTCCTTTCCATCCAGAAAGGTTACAAGCCCGAATATCTGAAGCTGAGGAATCTGTCAAGCGAGAAATGCTGTAGCACGTTTAGGCGGAATTTGACCATCAATAAGATTTGTTCAGAGCTACCGATGAGGTTATGTTGAACACTTGTAAATTATGTAAAATACACTGATGTAACTTTTATTTCGCCACAGAGCTCACCACGTTTACTTTTGCACCAAGACTTTTGAAACACCCTGTATTAGTTGTTCAGGTTTAACATTGTTGTTCTAAAATAATCATTAATTTATAAGTTAAGGTGTTATATGAATAATAGCACAACACTTATAAGCTGTTTTCAGGTGTATGTCATTAACCTGCTCAAAACTACAGCTCATTGAATTATTGTAGAAACTGTCTCTTGTATCCCTTTCTCTGATCGAATATTTTGTTTTGTTCCAGAACGAAAAGAATCAAATTATGAAATCAAACGTGTGGTTAAGACTGGTGAGTAAGAATGTATTTAACTCAACAAATAATATAATAAATAGTAGTAGACAAGCAGTTAATAAGTGGACTTCTCTACGAGATTTCATATAAATAAATGAAATATGAATGGTGATTAATGGAGGTATCTAAAGGATAATTTATTTAATATCAAAACAATGATTTTTTAGGATCAAATGAAATTTATCTTTATAAATGGTTGATCTTAATATATGGACAAGAAGGCAGCCCGAATCGTTTCCAAAGCAAGGTACCGAGAATCGTGTAAGGAGTTGTTTAGAACACTAAATATTTTAACGCTTCCTTGCATGTACATTTTGGAAACAATAAGTTTTTTAGCAAAATGTTATATGGATACCGGAACAGCTAATCACTTCCACAATACTAGGTAGGCCTACGTTAATAGTTTTCGGAATAACTTTCATAGGCTGCACATTTACGACCAACTTCCTTGTGTAGCTGGAGTTATAAATGACCTAAAGTATAAAATCAGAGACAAATTTTAATTCTTTCAAGCGCAAACTAAAACAATATTTTTGAACAATTCATTTTATGGTGTGGATGAATTTATGAATGTAACCTAAACTTATAGAAATTAATTATGAAAATAATAAATTCATGCACATATAAGTATAGTTTCAAATAGATTTAGAATTAATTTTATCAAAAGTTCAAATTGCAATTTTACGAAATCATTTATACAACAGTCAAAATTTGTTATAGTATGCTTTGTTAAGCAACTTACAATGTGTAAGAAGATGTAAATTTGTTTTTATTAAATTTTCTTTATATTGTACTATCCTACTCCAGCACCGGAGATTTTATCATTTCTAAATTCTATATTTTAATGTACTCGTAAGCTGAAATGTCAACACAAGTTTATTGTTAAATAAAAATAAATGTATGTATGTATGAAACCTGCTTTTGCTATTATTTACATTGTTTTATGGGAGTTCCTCAAAAATATGACCGACTCTTACACACATTCAGCTAAAGCAATTCTTTTGATACATTAAATAGCCAACTGCACAATGTTAAACTAATAAACTATAAAGAAAAAGGTAACATTGTGTGTTAACAGTGAAGGCCTGAGCTCTGCAAGGTAAAGTAGTCCCCCCCCCATCTGCCGTCGTGTTAGGAAATTAACAGAGTTGGCAAAGGGACGCTATTACTTGATGCATATTTTCGTGTAATAACTCCTTTGCCTTCCTCCGTGTAATTATTTCACCACACCTGGACAAAGCAGAAACTTTGGTCATCAAAATCTCCTCTCTCTAAAAACATAAGCTTATTTTTGTATTTTGATTTTAATTTTCTGTGACTTAGATCTAAAACCAGGCCGACACGCAGCTAAGCGCTAAAGCGCCGCTTGCATGAGTGATTCGAATTTCCATTGCAATTTGTTACTCTTATTCGCTACGCTCACAGCCTTGCTTCGGCCTTCGGCCTCAGACTTACGTGTTCTTTTACTGCAAGCTTTATTACATATTGTGAAGATAAAACTTATTTAAAATTGTACATGGTTATTACAAATGATGTTCACGATTTCTAGTGTATAAAAATGTAGTTTTATATGTTATACAAAGAAACAAAATGGTTAAATTTGAAGAAAAACTCAAAAGGTTTCATCACAACTATTCTTAACTATAAATTTTTGATATGGGTCCCTCTGTGCTACAACAGATTTCAATCCTATAATCAAGCTCTGGCCATAAGTTGATAAGAGTATCTTGATCCATTGTTTCGATGGCATTGGTAATCCATTGCTGGATCTCAGGTTTGTTAATGGTAATATTGGTGTGTACACCTTATTTTTTATGTATCCCCACAAGAAAAAATAACGGGGAGTGTTATTCGAAGATATTGGTGGCCAGTTCAAGAGTACGTCATCATTTGGACCTCCGCGTCCGATTCATGCCCCAAAGCACAAATGATGAGCTTTAGTAACATTGTTTTACAAATGCGGCCATTCGTTTTAAAATTTAATTACTACTTGCGATTAGATTGGTTACTAGGAGGATCTTCATTAAACCTGGTTCTGAAAATTAGTTGCACACTAATAAAATGTGTTAATGTGATAATCCATCACACAACAAGCATTATTGCTTCAAATTCAACCATTACACAACGCGTACAACAATTGACTTAAGAAACAGCAGACACGCACCCAAACCATTATAAATAAAATTTGATGAGTTTTTCTTTCCAATGGTACCAATAAAATGGTCTAAAAGCAAATTTAGCCAGTAATATTTATAATCAAACTAAGGAACATCATTTGTAATAACCCTGTATTGAAATTGGACTACTCATAACGCTGTTATAGCTAAAAATCACTTTTTTGACCGCAACTTTGAAAAGACTCAATGAATTTTAATTAATTTTAGTACGTTGGCAGAGACCTTAAAAATACATATTCACTCCAAATTTGATCAAAATCGGATGAAATCTACTGTTTTTGATCATTAAATCCGCATTTTTGATGAAAAGGGGGTTCAGGTGCCCGATTTTGCTGATTAACGAACTTGGCCGAGATGTTTACAACAGGAAAATTTGTATCAACTTTCAAGAAAATCGGACAAAAAGTGCGATCTAGAGAGCACACATATATACATATATATTACTGTTGGAAGGATATTCACGGAGAAAGGATATTGAATATAATATAAAATAAATAAAAACCAAATACCCTTTTAACATTTTTATATCACCGACCGGTTTTGGAAATTATTCCATGGTCACGGTGGAAAACAAAATCTCAATACAAATAAATATCAATACTCGTATTTACACAATGATTACACTTGTGTAAATATTGATATTTATTTGTATTGAGTTTTTGGTTTTCACCGCGACCATGTAATAATTTCCGAAACCGGTCGGTAATATAAAAATGTTAAAGGGTATTTGGTTTTATTTATTTTCTATTATACATATATATATAATCTTGTAAAAATGCTCAAAACGTGTTCTGGGGTCAGGATCGGTGCTCATTTCACGGTCCTGGGTCCTGTGTCTTACCATGCTAACGGCATGAATATCTCATTTTTTTGTTAATTCGATAATAAAGCACAATTTTGAAGCTTAGACTACAACTTAGAAGACAGACGGATTAAAGAAATTAGTTCTATAAAAACTTACTAAAGTTTAACAAAAAAATGTAACATTTAAAGCTCGTATAGTGGAAGAAGTGCATCACGGCGCTTGGTAAGCAAAACTAGTACATCCGTGCACTGCGGGTATAGACGTTCAAAAACTGAAGGCGCTCTAAGCAACGCATGGTTTTAGTTTAGCTTTAGACCTCTTGATAGAAATTTAAATGGTAACTAAAGTAGTTATTAGATAAAAATCATTATTTCCTAATAGGAGTATTAAAATGTATAAACAATTATGTGTTTTGAATCGCTTTGAATGTAAATGCTCTAATATTTGAGAGAACAATACTTTAACGAAAATGCCATATTTTTACTAACGTAAATTAAAAAGAACTAAATTAGAACTTGAAGTTACTGTATCGCAACAGACAGTTGGTTTTCTAACCACCAAATATAATATATTTACACTTCGAAACACTTTTAAATTCACACTTTTACCTCAGCACGGTTTGAGACTCAGCAATTTCTGCATAGTTAGGCTTCAGGTCAGTGCAGCGCAGCCTTAAAGCCACTGTAGACATATTTAGACGGTCTTCATGGAAAAGATCTTCAAGCGAGGCGCACAATTAGTTTGCAATGTATATTTCAAGTGGCTCTCGAAACAAAAGCTGCCGTTCTGAGCCGATTGTGAGCTCTCTTCATAAATAAAACTAATTACTCTGCCAATTATGTTCTGGCAAGGCTAATTGGTCGATTCTCTGCATTCGCCCGTTTCACTTTAATGGACTTTAATAGTTTATAAGGACGTTAGGCTAACATATACATGTGATTTAGTAATGTTAGTAAAAAGGAAAAACGGAACGTCGATTACTTCGACCTAATACATCTACTACATGCAAAATAAGTTTAAATTGTCCCCCTTCCCACCTGAACTTTCAACATAAGAAATATTTTGAAACCCCTTTTGGGGAATGTTTTTACGTAAGATCCTGAAGTTTGTTTTGACGTACGTACCCACGTACGTTACCCACGCCCCACTCAAAAAACCGGGGGAGACCCCTTAATGTTTTTAAATGCAAAAACCCCTTGCAATATCTCAAAAGAAAGGGAATTTTAACACTAATTCAACGACGCA
This sequence comes from Matsumurasca onukii, assembly GCA_018831715.1. Taxonomy (NCBI): domain Eukaryota; kingdom Metazoa; phylum Arthropoda; class Insecta; order Hemiptera; family Cicadellidae; genus Matsumurasca; species Matsumurasca onukii. The sequence continues at coordinate 69,846,197 of CM032058.1, forward strand.
AAGAAAGTTTTTATCTTTACTCGTTTTTTGTTATACTCATTTAAAGAGTGCAAGAAATCAGCCATCCCATAGAATATTTTGGAGAAAGTTTGGACTGAACCGGGACCAGTAATAAATTAGCTATTTAGCGTTTATACAAAATAAGTCATTTGACATAGTATTTTTTAAATTCTGATTGTAATATTTCCAGCTTGTTGACTTAAAGTCCCTATTGACATTCACATTTTTCGGATAAACATTCAAATTTAAGTACTTTTCTACATTTGAAGGCATAAATAGTTGGCCCTGTATGGTGTAGTGGTCAGCATAATCGCTCGGCAAGCGAGAGACACGGTTTCAAGTCCTGGTTCAGTCCAAACTATTTTATTTTCGAATTTCTATAGTAATAAATTAGCTATTTATACAACATCTATTCTATAACTACTGTAACACAGTTCTGTAGAATATTGCTGGAGCCGAGATGAAAGCAGATAAGAGAGTTAGAGAAGGTTGAGAAGGGTAGATATTAGTGGTGTCTACAGAAGGCTGGCAATGAGAAGATAATGCCGAGAGTGACAAGTCAAAGACATTGTCATTATGTCAAGTACAATGACTATAATGAGGTCCCTTATTCTGCTCCGTACATGCGCCTCCCTCACCACCCACAACCCCTAGGCTCGCTGCTGCTTATCTTGTTTTCCTAATTTCTTCCCTCTGACAGAGAAATCTGACGCGAAAAAGCAGCTCGTGTAGTTGATTAGTCGTGAGGTTGTTTGTAGAGGTCATATTTTTTAAGACGATACAATAAAGCTGGTTTTACAGATGACTGACTGGTGACTGAGCGAGTAAAAGTTTAGGCATTTCCCGGCATGTTACACCCCCTGAACCACGGACTCTTTTTGAAGCTCTTGGTGTGAAACCTTCTGGAAAAATCTGAAAACATTCTTTATTCAAGACTCTGACAAGTTGGCGGCCAAAAAGCTGGCGTCTGAAAATCTGCCCTTGTACTAGCGGCTAAACAGTTGCGAATGCCTTTAAAATAAAATTACGAGGCCGCAGACCGAGCCCGAAGGGCGAGTTTATATTTTTAAAGGCGATTACCAGTATGACGCATTGGTTCAAATCAGCTGGCACGGTGGGACTTTAAATTAGTGTTGAATTTATTCATTAAGAAGTATTACTGACTAAATAAATTTTTCTGTAGAATCTATATCTCATTTGAAAGGCAATTTTATTGTTTAGTCGCTTTTATCGATTCCTTCTCAACTCTAAATATGCGATACAGAAGAGGTTCTAACGGTAAGACATATTTGGTTTGTTATAACCTCTATTATACACGTTATTTTGCAAGGTTGCAAGCAAAGTCACTTAGCGATAACATTGACTTTTCATGCGTTATTAAACGTGATTCTTTTATAATGGCTGAATTATATGGATTCTGCGTTTACATTATTCTTATGGGAATATATCAAATATAGCCGCCTACTTAAATACGTTGAAAAGTAAATAGTATAGTAACCAAACAAACGCGTAGTAATATCAATATAATAATAGTTGCTCACTGAATAAAATAAAGAAAAAAACGTTTGTCTTGTTTAACGAGGCGAAGTTAGGACTACTAAGTCCTCTCTACCACTCAATCTCGACCTAGCGTCACCGTATAGTCAAATTACAAATGTAAGTGGTGACTGCGGGGATCGAACCCGCGCCACCAGAGTGATGAGCTCCGGAGTCGCGCGCGATACCAATCCGCCATGGATCTGCTAAATATATTTTAAGGTAAGTTCTAAGCAAAGGCTCTCGAAGGAATTACCATACTAACAAATCTTTTCCCAAGATACCTTAATAAAGTTCAACACAAAAATGAGTTTTAACTATTACACCCAAAAATGTATGTAAACACTTTTTTAAAATTTTCATTATGAACTAAATGGTATCAGTGAAAACCATCACTACCTCTTTTTCTCCTGAAGCCTTAGCACGTGAAGTGTATTGTCAAAACTAGAGTTTGACACCCAACGTGAAAAGGTTAAAAGCAAAGGTAAAGTTTCTCTTGTTTAACTAGGTGAAGTAGAGGTCCTCTCTACCGCTCCCACCACGGTCTTTACCTAGAGTTACCAAATAGTCACTTTACAAATGCAAGGGGTGACTGCGGGGATCGAATCCACGTCTCCGAGGTGTAGAGTACGGTTCAAACCCACCACGTCTTATTAATTAGATAAGATTTATGCTTTGATTTATACTATCATGTCTTATACTTTGATAGTCCACTATCAAGTAATAATAATTCCTTTTCAAATCAATATCTCAATTTAACACGAGAAAACCACATGTTTAATACTGGAAAGTGATGACAGATAAAGATTGAACAGCTGAAGCCGTTGTTTTGAGGCAAAGAAGTGAGTGGTGAAAGGTCCAGAGTATCATCAGCAAACACTATTTGTATTGGGTTCTATTGATCTCGGAATATATTGCGGCACATCCCTTGCCCAAAGTTAATCTACAATATTTCACTGCCCTTCTTTCTCACGACTTTGTCTCTTCTGTCTCCTTCTTCCAGAGAATCATGTCTCGTCACTTTATATCCACTACTGGAGAATGAAGCATGAAAAATCAATAGAGTTTAAATTCTTTTACATTTTTTATCTACTTGGATTTGTACGTTTTTTATTTGAAATTCATGTTGTTTTTAAGTTGGTATGTTAACTTATATTGACTGAATTGAGATTCCTACTTTGAACTATCGGATTTCAATCTTAGGCTTTCGCGGCCTTTGTTACAACTATAACCTAGTTCCTCCGGTTCACACCGCGACAAAACATCATTACAATTTGCTTGAAATATTTCGGTCTCTCTGTGTAGAACCAGCTTCAGCCACTGATTGGCTGAAACTGAGATCTTGCTGTCTACTATCCTATTGGTCACGGGGCTGCCAACTGAAGCAGGGATGCCAAATGTCGATGTTCTCATTGGCTGTGACAATATCGATAAGATTGGTTGCTAGCTTTTAAGCTGACCCTTAAATTGAGATTTCAATTTGGGAAGAGGTTAACTAAACATCTAGCAACATCAAAGGCTCTAATCAACATCGACAAAAACTCCAGCCGGTGTATCCAAACACAATGAAATGTTTTAGATTAAAATGTGAACAATGAAAACAGGTTAATTTTATCCTGTTAATTAAATATAATTAATTATTCTAAATATTAGTGAAGGAACCCTGTGTGTTCTGATAGATATCAATCAATTAACAAATGTAATGAACTGTCACGTATTTATAAATAAAAGTGGAAATTATCTCTCGCTGTTGAATAGTTAACAAAGGTTCGTCCAAATATTATATTAGTATTTTTTAACTTAGTTAATTTTTTAACGCTTAAGACGTTTTACCCCGAAACGGGTTTTTACGCTATACAAACTGTGTTTATGAATCGATTTTGATAAAACTTGGTGTAAAGATTTAAGTTCTCATACGAAATAGGTGTAAAAATCAACAAAAATCGTTTAGCCAGACTAAGAAGACGTGTTGAGGTTAAGTGGTAGAAAGGGCTAATAAGCCCGAACTTAGCCTTTAGTTAAATCAAATAAAAGTGCCTTTTGCACACTTGGAGTTTTATTTCATATTAGTATTAATAACTGTTACAAAAGTGGTCATCATGAATAAAATCAAACAAAATCGTTTTATTAATGTTTTATTTATGACGGTGGAAAATATTTTGTTGATTTTGGTATACTCGTACACATGTTGGGTACAATAACAAGTTTCGTTGAAATGCAATGCAGTGTTCATAGCATGAACCCCATCTTTGAGGTGAAACGCCCTACCGAAAAGGCATTTCCGGTGTTTACTATCCCCTACAGGAAATTTCCTAGGATCCGCGGTAGCGCTTGGGGCTACGCGTCGGCTATATTTTGTTTTTGGAATATAAATACTGAGGGACAGCCAATTAATAAAAATATTTCCTTGATTGATTCGACCCAAACAACTATCAGAATTAACTCGTTTAATTTAAATTACATTATGTTTTTTGACTGAGTTTCACTTATATTTGTATGAGTTTTGTAATAATCATTGGGAGACTGGCCCGGCGGCCCACCGGCCTCCGCCCTCTCGCCTTCACGCCGCTTGCTGTTTTGTGGAAAACACATGCTAAAATGGGGAATAAGAGAAGCCTCTCCATATTGGAGAGTTATGACAATTGAATCAGTAGGTAAGAACCATCTTATTTTCGGAATGACAACCGCTATTATAAGACCTTTTTGGACTTGCTCTGTGGTGTAGTCAGAGATGTGCGCTCGTCAGCTTTTGTCTGTCAGTCTGTCACAGTACGGTCTTTGGTGTCGGCGAACAAAAAGGTTGCTCTCATCGACATTTATGTCGATACATAACTAAGCTGTGTAATGGAAATGATGAAATGAAAAGACTTTGATGGTTTAAGTAATTGTACTCCTTCTATTGTTATACAGTATAATAAATAAAGTCATTCTAAATAATAAAATTATACACATTGATCAGTTACAAACAATGTTCTGCGAATCTACAACCCCGTTATTGTATCTTGTATCGAAAGCCATTAACGAAAACCCGTCAATAATTTCAGGTGTAAGTTTTCCCTTTGGATCGTTTTTCCCTTTCTTGAATAGCTTTTGAATACTAGAATATCTTAAGAAACTAAAGGCAGGGACAACTACCGAACTGGGAGACACAGAACGGTAGTTCTTACCGTTTGCCTTCTCAGGCAGGAGTTCATTTCGTCAACAGACTACCAAATTTGTTCAAACATGCCTTTGAGCCTAAGGCGTTCAAAGCTCGTCTTAAAACAATTCTTATTTGTCAAGCATTTTATGATACAGACGAGTTTATGGCATTCAATTGGGAGACCGTATGATTAGCTAACTCATTAGGGGCTAGAGTGGTTATATTCGAATGTATGGGAGAGAGTGAGTGTAAAAACTGTTTTATTGAATGGGATTTTGATGTAAGAATGAAAGGAAAATTTTAGATACACAAAGATTGACGATTGCGATACATTTATTGTAAATGTCTGTAAGCAATAAAATATTTATTTATTTTATTTAATGGGACAAGAAACGAAAACAGGAGTTGAAGACAATGTTCCGCGCAATGGAGCGGTTATGATTTTTAGAAAGGTAAAGTTTGTCTCGCTTAACGAGGCGAAGTTAAGACCTCTAATTCCTCTCTACCACTCAACCTCGACCGTTACCTAGCGTCACCGTATAGTATCATTAAAAATTGTACGTGGTGTCTGCGGGGATCGAACCCTCGCCACCGGAGGTCCGGAGTGATACCAAACCGCCAAGGATCTACTTTTAGGTTTTATGTTGAAACGGTATCGTATATTGTTTGCTGTTGTTGTTGTTGTAACGTACCTTATGTTTGTGTGACAGGGTGGAACGACTATCAGCTGCAGTGGGACGAGGCAGACTACGGCGGGATAGCGGTGCTTCGGCTCCCGCCCGAAAATCTGGAAACCAGATATAGTTTTATTTAACAAGTGAGTAAAACTTAACGATATCAGAGTTTCTATCTGGGCTTTTACAGGTCTGGAACGACTACCAACTACAATGGGACGAGGCGGACTACGGCGGCATCGGCGTTCTTAGACTTCCACCCGACAAAGTGTGGAAACCAGATATAGTTTTATTTAACAAGTGAGTAATTACTGCTGTCCACTTGATGTTGTTGAGTGATGCTTTGAAGCAACGATAGATTCTTGTCTCTTTCCTGTCGCTTTCAACTCTTAACGTGTTCACCGAAGATAATGTTATGGTAGGTAGATAGCGCATAGGTGCCACATGGCTGAGGCAGCAGAATCAACATTTTAATTAGAAAAACAGATTTTTCCAGCCACTTCAGGAAGAAAACTACTCCCCACGATTCAGGCAGTTGGGAAACTCCACTCGTTCACAGGGGCCTAACCTAAACTTACGCTACACTATAGATGATACTTAGCCTAACCTTAACCTTAGAGGACAAGATAAAATGAAATGTTGACAACTACATTGTAAGATAAATATTGACAGGAGGAAAATATTTACATAAAGAAAAACAAAAAATAGAAAAAAGGTTTGATCTAAACAAGGCGGCACAATTGTGGTGGACCAGCTCAAACACAATAAACACTTCTACAGTTACACAGGAGAGGTGTTATCCTGTTTGAGCTGGTCCACCGCAATGTGCCACCTTGGTGAGACCAAACCTTTTCTTTTTTCGAATTTTGTTTTTCTTTATGTAAGTACTCGTATTTCCTTACCGCCAATATTTGCCTTACAATGAGGTTGTTGACCTTTCATTTTATATTGTTCTAAGGTTAGGGCTAAGTATTATCTATAATGTAGCTTAGGTTTAGTCTAGGCCCTTGAGAACGGGTGGAGTTTTCCAACTAAAACGTAGGGAGAAGTTTTCTTCTTAAAGTGGCTGGAAAAGTCCTGTTTTCTAATTAAATTGATCTCCGCCACTATTGTGAATTTTAAATATGACAAAATCAACATAGTTCCGGCAGCGTAAGCACAGATAGCGATGTCGTCTCTCGCTGTTTTTCTCCCCCTCGGCTCCACATTCTCGTGTTTGTCCGATATAACGACTTAAATGTGACGAAATCGTGTGATTTTCGAGAACGAACGAACTTGCACGTGCGTCAATGGCTCTACTTGAGACTCTTAAGTTGGGCTGCCGCAACTATGTTGACTTGCCTGCCTCAGCCATTCGGCGTCTATGCGCCATCTACCTACCATAACATAATCTTTGGTTTCACTCTATCTTGACGAGTTTCTTTACTTCGGTGCGTTTCGGGATCTACAATAGGAACTAAAAGGCATGCTGCGGAAAATAGCCAAATTTTCTAAGACGTGTTTTGAACTTAAACCCCTTTCTAAAACGAAGTAACATTGTTAAATCGGTATTAATGGCATTGGTAATTTGTAAGGAAAAATAAAATAAAGTAGTTTATAAGTTTAAATATTAAGTTGATCAAATATATGTGTTAATAGACATTTCAGTTTGATTAGTTCAAACATGAAAACTGAATAATTAAGGTCAATAAGTAAACGTTAAATTGAAGGTTTTAATTATCCTTGTTATGTGGTTAAATGTGCGTATACAACGTCAGCAACTACAATTATAGCTCTATAACTTTAGAAGAATTTAAAGTCCTAACTTCACTATCAATAAATACGTTTTTCATTTCATTCAATTGTTGCAGTTCCATCCTAGATTTAAAAAAACTTTTGACCCAATAATAAATACTTTTAGAATTATTAAATCGCAAATTTTAATTATTTTGTTCACCTCTTAATTTTATTAAAGAAAATACTGACCTAGTTCAAACTTTTTAAATGTAAACTGAGATGTAGTAGTTAAACTAATAAGTACTAATTAAACTAATTAGGTTTAGTAAATTATCTGTAGAGCTGTTTACTAATCAATTAAAACTATACTGTCGGTGAAATTTGAAATCAAAACAATATATTAGTTAAGCGCTTTTGTCTGCATTTTATCTAAAACCTCCATCTTGTGTGCTAATGTTGTTAAGTTAATTTTCAAAATATCTATCAGAAATATGTGTATTTCTAACGTGGTAAAACTCTTACCTCGTTTTAATTTTCCAAAGAAGATACTGTCTAAGTGAATAAGTATAAACGTAAGTTTAAACTGTCGTGGATGTCAGATAATTTCCCAACCCTTTTTGAAATGAAGTTGACACTTAATGTCATGTAACACACCTTTGCATAGCTTTCCTAAATTCTAATATAGACTTCACAATTAATCTGTGCTTTAAAGATTGTGAAAGAGCAACCAGACTGTTCGTCTCTGAAGACGTTATTTCTTGCCAAGATGGATTGGAGCCGTCTATAGTTAATTGAAGAGCCGTAGCTTGTCAGTCCCTCCCCACCCCACTTCACCCCTTCTTGGACGATTAATGCATTTACCCATATTTCTTTCGTCTAATTGGATATTTCTTTGCGCCATAAATCGTGTAGTAAGATCTCTTCCGCATAACTCAGCTGTGTTTAACTTAATTATCTGTGATCGAGTCGCTTAGTTTTTACTAAACTTTATTGGTTATTAATATTTTAGTAATTTTTAATTTGTAGTCTTCATTAAATTATAATTAGTGTGTACAACACCTAATTGTTAATGAAAAATTATCGGTAAATTATTTTTGAAAGAGGTTAAATGTATTCTACAATTGTCATTGTGGATATTAAATTAAAAACGTCTCAACTGTATTTATTTTATCTAAAAATAAAATAATAAAACTAGTTATTAATATGCCTAGAATTTAAGAAAACCTGTTTAAAATGAAAATATAATGCTAGTACGAGTATATTTCATTGGAAAAACGGCTGATAACCTATTTTCCTTGTGTAATAGTACGTAATTTTCACTAAACCGTCATAATACCATTAAACATAACGGTAATTTTTATGTAAAATTGGAAGATAAGTAAAAAACTAAACATAAACATTTATCTAATAAACGTATACCAACTTCGTATTCTTCTTTGCAATTTCAGAAAAGTTCTGTTGCATGAAATAAATGTTTCAAACAAAATATTAATGGTTGATATCTCTTACTAGCAGAAGTAGCTTAAGGCACAAATATCATAGTTTTAGTGCTTTTTAATGTCACCATCTTTTTGTGGGAAGCTGTCATGGTTGTTATTTTCTTATTAGAAGAAAATTATATTTTTAAGTAGGGTGTATTCAAGAACTAATTATTGCAGAAGCTGAAGTAAAAACAAAATTTCAACATTAGAGCTTAAAGTGAAGCTTTTTGAACGAGCTAAAGTTTAACGTCCTATGGGTGCAGCCGAGGACATTCAATAAACAACGGTCAAAAAGACACCTTTAGGAAGAGTGGTGAAAGATTTGTTATGATGCAATGATACTGAGAGGTAATTTTCAATTAAAGTTATTTTAAGGAACCTCAAAGTAAAGCATTTTTGAACCCAGTGGTCTGGTCTATTTTCATTAGAAGACACAGCTGCTTTCCTGCGAAGCATCAAAATTATTTTTCTCCCTAAGAAATAAAGTATCATCAAAACTAACTTTTGTCCCAGAAAGTTAAAGTGCAACTTTAGCACGTCATTGCGAGTGTTAAAGGCAGTTGTTTTTAGAAAAAGACTAAGAGATATTTAACTGCTAGAAACACACACTGTGCTAAAAATCGCAAAAACTGGCTTCTGATATACTTAGTTCATTGACTTGGTTGATCCAAAGATTATGTTATGGTAAGTAGATTTTGCACAGATTCCACATGGCTGAGTCAGTAGAATCAACATAGTTCGGCAGCCCAACCACAGATAGCGCTGCGAGCGCTTCGATCTCTCCCCACATGCTCGAGTTTGTCGATTTCAATTACTTAAATGTGATGAAATCGTGCAATTTTCAAGAACGAACGAATGAACATGCGCGTGCGTCAGTGGCTCTACTTGAGACTCGCAGCGCATTCTGTGCTCGGACTGCCACAACTATGTTGAGTTTCCTGCCTCAGTCGTTCGGCGTCTAGTAGATTGCGCATAATCTTCTTACCATTATCTTTAGTTGATCTCATTATTTACTGTTAGGCCTACTTCTAGATCCACTGATTCTACACTTGGTCTAGGTACTATCTTACTTTTTCGCCGGTTTTATACGCAATCGTTAGTTTTGTTGTGCCTTTGTACACAAGGATCTAAGTTTGTATTTGGTTCAAAACTAGTTTCAAACCAATATGAATAGTATAACTAACTAATCATATAATTTGTTTGTTTTATTACAATTAAAATCGTAGATGATAATAAACATCGCTTAACTTGGTATGTACTATCGTCTTAAAATAGCTAAAACTATAAACCAGTGAATTGAAATTATATTGAATTTAAGCAAGTGGCTTTTCATATTAACTAAAGCTCAAAATTAAATGGTTTAATAGGGATCTAAATGAACTATTGTCATTTTTAGTAGTCAAAAGTATCACCTTCTATTGTTCTTAAATATTGTCATTTATCTTTTTAGCCTTATATAGAGTAGGTACTAAACGTATATAATTTTTAATTTATTCCATATTTGTGGTATACTTTGAGTATTTCTAATTCACTGTTTCTTCTTTCCTAATTATGTGTTTTCTTATCTGTGTATTAGTTAGTTAAATGTGTTTCTTTAGACGTAGTTTTAAATCATCTCTAGCCATGTAAATCTTTTGTAGTTTTATATCATCTTACCTAAATACTAATTTTATTATCTCATATGAAGCAACACCAGTACTAACAATACTTTCTGCTAACGCACCTTTAGTAACAACGTAATTTTACTAAACACTTTAGTAACCTTTTGTACTTTTTGAATTTGGTAGCCTGAAGTATCATGTATTTTTATTTACTTGTGTTTCATTATATATAATTTTATTTAAAATATATGTTAAAAGCTAAATAAAATATGACAGAATTATATTCTATTAATAAAAATTCATTTGATTTCTATAATTTAAGACAACTTTATTCATGTCGGCTGGCATTCAAACTGATCACGTCATATTCTGTTATCATCTTCTACTTATGTAGGTCAACCCCACTTTCAATATCATATAAACTACTTTAATTTTGATAGGGTATGAGAAAAAACATAATTTCCTTTCAAAATAGTACACAAAGTGGCTGAAAAGTAATTTACACCCATTTTAATTTTTGTTGTTGAGATATTCGCGTGTTAATTGCAAATTTCTGGTTTGTGAGTTGGGGTTATAAAATTTAGTGTTTTATTTTGGATGTTCGATGTTTTATACAGAGTGGTTCGAAAACAACTTTATTGTCAAATTTAAATGTTGGCTAGAGTGGTGATATTGAGTGTCAAACCGTTTCTGTTCACAATATCTTCAGAATTATTCCAATATCAGTAGGGCTTCCATATGGTAATAACCAGGCCGACACGCAGCTAAGCGCTAAAGCGCCGCTTGCATGAGTTAATCGAATTTCCTTTGCAATTGATTACTCTAATTCGCTGCGTTCACAGCCTCGCCTCGGCCTTCGGCCTCAGATTTTATGTTCTGTTACGACGAGTGTTACGATACTCTGGGGGCTCGACCTCAGCTTTGCCCTCTGTACGATCGCGGGCGTTACGAGGCTGTTCGCTGCGCTCACAACTTCGCTTTGGCCTTCGGCCTTAGGTTTACAGTTTTATTGGAAATTATACTGCTTATCATAAAAGGAAATCAAATTTTAAATTTCAATAAAATCGGACTACCCATTCCGCTGTTATAGCGAAAAATCACTTTTTTGCCGCCATTTTGAAACGACTTGACGGATTTTATAATTTTTTGATATATTGATGTAAAACAACAAAATACATATTAATTTTAAATTTCATCAAAATCGGACTGCATTTACAGATTTAAGATCATTAAACTTTCTTTTTTGGTGAAAGGACCCTCCGACAGTTCGATTTTGCAGGTTAAAGAACTCGACCGAGATATTTACAAAAGAAACATCCGTACCAAATTTGGGGAAGATCGGACAAAAATCTACCTGTATTGATGATACGCATATGTATATAAAGTTTTGAACAAATGCTCAAAACGTGTTCTTGCAGTCAGGATCGGTGCACATTTCATGGTCCCGGGTCTGGGTCTTACCATGCAGACGGCACGAATATCACATTTTCCAAAGGAAATTCGACACTAAAATGATTTCAAACTACCCTGTACAACATTTAGAAAATCCTAAATGAAGCGCTAAATTGTGTGTAGTCCTAATCTTCAAACCAGAAACCAACAATCAGACCGCCAACACTTCAATAAACAAAAACGTTAAAGGGGTGTAAGTTCCTGATGTTGAAATATTATTCGGATGTTCTCCATCATTTTTCGGTGAACAAAAAGTACACGACGTATCGCAATCTGAAATTTTATCCCGTCTTTAGGAGAAAAGTAGCCCAAAACATAACATTAAGAAATGAGCTAGTCTAAAGTAATCAGCGAAAGCTGACCAGTCTTCCACCACCAAATGGCATTTTTTTCTTTTTAACGTATTTGATTTAATAACAACTAGCCTAAAAAATAATACACGAAAAAATAAAATAGAAATCTAGCACGTCTACGGCTAGTAAAAGCTGTCCACTGACTCACTGCCAGGCCGGCTGCATTAGCTGGCTCGGAGCAATGGACGACCAATCAAAGCCGTGAACCAGACTGACTGACAATAACTGAGAACATAAAATGTCTATTGATGCACAGCCAACGGAGGAAAACCTTTAGAGTTTTGATGAATCCTAACACCTGTTAACAAACGTAGGTGTTTCATTGATCAAAACCTAAAATTTCCCATCCGTTTGCTGCGCATAAATAGGTATTTTGTGTTCTCTGTAACAGTTGGTCAGTATGATTCACGGTCGTGATTGGTCGTTCTGCTCCGGCCAGCCAATGAGGTTTTTTGGTAACTGGTCTGGCAGTCAGTAAGTGGGCGGCTGGCAGTAGCCGTGTATACATGCTTGATTTCCCTATTTAATTTGTTTTATTCAGAATGTAAACACTTCGATAAACAAAAATGGAGGTGTGAATTACTTTTCAGCTACCCTATTTACAGGGTGTGCCAGTTTCGACCCTTAGGTCATCGTCCCGGATGCAACTAATGGTCAAAACCGGTCCGTAAATATTTCAACATAATATTTCAGGATACCACGTTTATTTTCTCATACCTCATCAATTTACTGAAGTACCCTTTTGTAAATATCTTACAAACAATGACTGACGAGTATATGTTGTTAACTTGCGTTTGTGTTACAGTGCGGACGGTAACTACGAAGTTCGGTACAAGTCCAATGTACTGATATACCCCAACGGTGAAGTACTGTGGGTGCCGCCCGCCATCTACCAGGTAATTATCGATACTCGTATATGATTATTTACTATCAAATTAATTCTTGAAAATCTTAAAAGAGCTCTAATATATTAATAAGAAGAAACTAATTTTAAAACGATAACCAATATTTAAAATTTACCGTTATGAGGCGCCTTTCAACAGCAAAGCTGCCTTCATCAGATAACCTCACAATTAAATAAAAAATAGTTGTCAAATAAACATTCAAAATATAAACATATGGTATATAAAATTTAAAAATATTCTAGAAACTATCAATATATAATGAAAATGTATGGATAAACAGGTAGCCATTCCCAATCTGAAAACAGAACCCGGTACTTTATGTTTGTGAGTACTGTACTTCAATTAATAGACCATCTTCATTGGCTTCTTCCTCATTAAAGTCTTCTCGTTTGTTTTATTTAGCTGTATAGGGTTTCACGAAAGTCCTTAAATATCTTTTGTGTGGTTAAGGAGGATTTTGATGTTGTTTGATGGAAAGTGATAAGTTTGGACTTGAAAAACAAGCTGGTCATGGACAGACTGTTTTTTCAGGTTTCTATTATTTTGCTATGTTGTTCTTTATTTCAGTTTTAAATTTCGCTTAGTAAAGAAAATGGAAACCTATATATTTTTGTCAAATCAAAACATTAGAAGTGTTCGTAGTAATTCCAGATAACCTTTGAATTGAATTCTTCAATAGGTTTTTAGTGATCAAATTAATTTTAAAATAGTTCACAAAAATACACGATAACGGTTACCGCTACTAGAATTATACAATATATGACAAACCAATTCATCAGCACTACTACATAGCATGCTACCAATCTACCGTCCCACAGCTGGTTGTGCCATAACTTTGAGGTGAAAGAATTAAAAGTTATAGAAGAACAGAAAGCGGAGGTCAATAAACTTGTGAATTTTTTTAACTGTTGATTAACGTGTGAATAATTTAACCTAAGCATTGACACAAATAGGGTACTTTGGAAGTATTAATGAAGAGTTTAACAGAACAGTAAATCATGTATTGATCATGCATTTCTTAGACTTCCTTATGATTTTATTTCAGAATGTTCAGGCAAAGTATTGCACACTTGATGTATCAGATCATTCTGCCGTTTTGATAACTCTTAAATTAAACAAACGTTTTTCTACACCATCGGAAAAAATGTTTAAGTCTAGATTTAAGTTAAATTGTAATAAGTTTATAGATTATATTTCCTGTATAGATTAAAAACCTGTATATTTGAAGGAAATGTTTCTTCTGTGTTTGATATGTTTAAAGTCCACCAAATTCCAATACAGTCAAGCCAAATTGAACAATATCTCTTTAATTTTAGAGAGCTCTAGTTCTTGAAGTACTTAATTAATCAAAATAACTCCCAGAACAAAAAGATCCTAAAACATAATGTTCCACCCCAATCAACCAAGCACTTTTTTCTACAATATCTCAAATTTTGTCCGCCATGTTAAAAACTTAATTTTCAGAAGATAAAATTGGGGAAGTAAGTAAATTGGAGAAGGAATTGAATTTAAGGCGATTTTATAATGCAAATATGTTGGTTAGGTAAGGAGTACAGGAGCTACCGCTCTCCAAAGTTATTAGTGAAGAAGTGTTATTACAAACTGGCGTTATTAAGTAGGTTGGTAGCTCTTAAACTATTAGGGCTACCAAAATGTCGAGAATAAAAGTCATCAAACAGTTTTATAATCCAAAACAAGCCTCAACATTTGGGGTTCACATAAGTCATTGTAAGATGCCTCTAGTATTGTACAATGGCGGTCGATTTTCGAATTCAAATTTTAATTGTGAAGACAAATATAGTAAAAGCCTTTCACTTAAACAATACAGTAAAATTTATAGCCTACAGAAGATAACAATGGCGGCCTGTTTAAATGAACATTCTATAGCCAATTCGCTACTAAAAGAACTTAGGAATTGTCAATAACCACCCAAGTATGATGGATTTGAAGCTCTTACAGCGTGGTTTTACAAGGTTGACGTCACTCATGTTAGGTGGGCACCTGGCACTCCATAATTCAATGGCTGCTCTAACACAATTTCACTTTTGACAATCTCGAGATCTCGACTGTGTAACATGGGCCATCTGGATATTAACGTAATACTTACTCAGGCCATAGTAAAAGTACACACTCAATCACAAAATACTAACTCTCAATGTACAATACAACACAACCGAATTTTAGTTAAGTAATTATAACAAATCATTGAAAATTATTTTCAACTTGTCGCTCAGTCATAAAGGTGTACATTTTCCCATTAAAACGCGTCTTCAATATTGCAAATCTGTGTATAAAATTAGAGAACAGGTGAGAGGAAAAGAAAGTCAGTATCGCATTCTGAGCTGAGAGTCGATGAAGGAACTCTCGGCTTTTTATGGATGCGAAAACAACATTCCGCCCATCTTGCCGCCATCGCCACTACTTTCTTGCAGACGAGAATTTGGCATTCTTAAAGAAACATCCACTCTTCCGTCTGATATTACACTGAGTTGCTTAGGCATTTTTATAACGCAAAGGAACAGCGGTACGTTTTGTTCAACGGCAGAATTCGTGTTCGTGCTTAATTAAATATTTAACTAGATTGTTGTTGATTAGTTTCGTGCAGCAAGGAGCGAGTGACTAATGACGTCGTTGTTTTGTTGCAGAGTTCATGTACAATAGACGTGACGTACTTCCCGTTCGATCAGCAAACTTGCATCATGAAGTTTGGCTCATGGACCTTCAACGGCGACCAAGTGTCCTTAGCTCTGTACAATAACAAGAACTTTGTAGACCTGTCAGACTACTGGAAGTCGGGGACTTGGGACATCATCGAGGTGCCGGCCTACCTGAACATCTACGAGGGTCCTCACCCCACCGAGACTGACATCACCTTCTACATCATCATCCGTCGCAAGACCCTGTTCTACACCGTCAACTTGATCCTGCCCACTGTGCTCATCTCCTTCCTCTGCGTGTTGGTCTTCTACTTGCCGGCCGAGGCGGGGGAGAAAGTCACTCTAGGAATCAGTATTCTCCTGTCACTGGTCGTGTTTCTGTTGCTCGTATCGAAGATCCTCCCTCCCACGTCGCTCGTGCTCCCGCTCATCGCCAAGTATCTGCTCTTCACCTTCATCATGAACACCGTCAGTATTTTAGTGACCGTTATTATAATCAATTGGAACTTCCGAGGGCCTCGGACGCACAGGATGCCCCCTTGGATCCGAGCGGTGTTCCTCTACTACCTGCCCATCTTCTTGCTGATGAAGCGGCCCAAGAAGACGCGGTTGCGTTGGATGATGGAGATGCCGGGCATGAGCGCACCCCCTCACCCCTCGTACGGCTCGCCCGCAGAGCTGCCCAAGCACATCCCTCCCTCGGCTCCCGGCAAGAGCAAAATGGAGGTCATGGAGCTGTCGGACCTTCATCATCCGAATTGTAAAATTAACCGCAAAGCGAGTGCGGAGAGGAGAGAGAGTGAGAGTTCGGACTCACTGCTGTTATCGCCCGAGGCCTCGAAAGCGACGGAAGCCGTGGAATTCATCGCTGAACATCTTCGGAACGAGGATCAGTACATTCAGGTTAGTGCTACTTCGCTGTATTCAAGAGTTAGGGAGACGTGATATACGAGAAGCAAAACGTCTCATACGTAGAGGCGTTTTTTGAGTATTTCTTCTTGCGTATTTCCCCCGTACGTGGATGTGCCTTCTAAGAAATGATGCCTGATCTAAGAAATGTTCATCAGTCTCGGATGTTCTATGCAGTTTTCCTACATAAGCTCACCTTTCCATGCATTTATACGACAATTTAATAAGGCCGACCCTTAGACTAGACCTTAAAGTCTTAAAAGTCCTAGAAACCTTTAAATCTAACAAAGTCAAACAGACGGCACGAGGACTGATGATGGATGTGTGTTTACGACTGGGGACAGAAGTGCCAGGTTGTTTGTTGTTTTCAATGTGGTCACCAATACGAGCCCAGATGTCAGCTCTCGCCACATCCTTCCCATCATCTTTTATTCATTATCCCACTTTACATCTGGAGTTCAACTACCGTACTTTTTTTAATTCCAAGTACTTTATAGTCAGCAAAGTAACACTTATTATATATTTTGGAAATACGTTTTTCATGATACGGTCAAACGTGGAAAAGTAGTTGCCAACTATTTATATATTCTTATGATTTTCATTTGTGTAAACATACTTGATTGAATGTTAAAAGTTAGAAAACACCGATCGTTTTAACCAATACTAAACCCCCAATCGAGTTTTTAGATGTCCTCTAGTTTTTTAGAGTACGTTGGTGCTGTGGATATTTAGAATTCAAAACTTTCAGTTCATTTTTTCTACTGTCTAGCCGAGTGAAAGATTGAAAGAGTGTCTCTTGCGTTCATCATTTTTTCTCTCGCTAAAAGGCGGTCTCTCATTTGCTGTTTTTTTTTATTCTGGTATCTGATTGGTTTCACTTAGCACACGTGCAGGTCCATGTTGCGGTCAGTAGTTCTAAAAATCAGCTGAGGTTTCTCTGATTTCGATACAAATTTGGTGTACTGAGTAATAATTAACTTTAAAATATTCATTTAATTTAATTTTGAAACATTTGTTTGGTGAGCACTTACAGAAGGCTTCTCAAATGTTACATGGAAAATGCATAAAGCCCCATAACAATACGAGATTTCGTATTAGTCATTGTTATAGAAATTTTAGGCACCATAAGGGTTCCGTTTGTTAATGACCTCTCCGAGTGTGAAAATTTTTTAACTATTTTCCTTATTGTAAACGTGTTTACTTTTATGAAACAGTCCTAAACAGTAGTTGACGTCAATATAATCTACCCTAAGCAGCCTTTCACTTGTATTTTATCCTCTTTTTCCTTTTTCATAATTTGCAATACAAAAAGATCCACTACGACTCCCAATCACCTCTACATTTCTTGCTACACTACTCAAGTATGTTTTCTCTTACGCAGATCCGAGAAGACTGGAAGTACGTTGCCATGGTGATAGATCGACTCCAACTGTACATCTTCTTCATCGTGACCACGGCCGGGACAGTGGGCATCCTCATGGACGCGCCTCATATATTCGAGTACGTAGACCAGGACAAGATCATAGAGATCTACCGCGGCAAGTGACTTGTTATCGTGATACACATAGGTTACCAGTGACAAAAGTAAACATTGTTTCTTATAAATATTACAATTATATGATTATTGAAGTTGTGTACATTGAACAATGTTGTTATCGGTCTGGTTGTGACTGTTTACATCCGCGTGCTGACCGAGCCGAATCCGAGCCGCTGAGAATTGTAGATAAGTAAATAATTAGACGAAACTCGGTAAAATATTCCCGGTGAAAATAATCTTTAAGGTACGCTTTGCTGAAAAAAGTGTAATAAAAGTTCGGTGTAAGTGAACAAGTCCGGAGTTTCAGGACTTTGATAGTACAATTCAAACTGCTACAGGCCTGGTGTGCTCAACACCAACTCAAAAGTATAACTTACTCTCTCCAAATCGTTATTTAAAATATTTAAACAAACTACTAACCCGTTTTAAAATAAACTGAACATGTTTTTAAAATGAGAAAATATCTAACGCGACTGTTAAAAATACTAACTATCCGAAAAGTAAAAGAATTCATTACATTACTACCAACACTTTGATGTGGCCTTACATAATAAGTATGATAAAACAATTGTTTCCAGTAAATTTTGTACTCTTAGCTGTTCTCGGCGTGGAGGATGGATCAGGCTCCGGTCGTTGTTTACTAGGAAAGAGGTTCGAGCTTGCATTGCTCACAAAGTCTACAGAGCAGTATGCACCTTTGGCACTTGGTTCCTTTCAGAATATATGGTCTGTCTACTCTTAAAAAGTATAGACATTATTTAGAAATTTACAAAATGAGCACTTCAACGTGCTACCAACACGGAATTGAGTAAAGGAAATTTCGATGTTATATTTTTCATAAGTTGTTTCGTGTTGTACGAAGAGCTTTTAAGGGGTTTTCAACACTGTTTCAAGTAAATTCATTAGCTGTAATTGACAACTAATCACAGAAAGGTATTGGGAAACGAAGTAGGGGTGCCTTCGGATATCTCCGGTCAGTGGCTTCGTACGGGAGAAACAACTTCGGGCATCTCCGGCCAATGGCTTCGTGCGGGAGAAACAACTTCGGGCATCACCGGCTAGTGGCTTCGTGCAGGAGAAACAGCTTCGGGCGTCTTCGGCTAATACCTTTTCTGTAAAATTCAAGTATATTCCACGACCACATTATAAATATACCACTTGTACTGATTGAACAGTGAGGAAGGTCGCATACTGTTCTCGGCACACAACTCTCGTAAAATATGCATTTTCAATGTTGTGTTGCCCGTTATAGTCCATAATCTGACAGTAGCGTATAGAAACAAAACCCCTTCCACTCTGCTAGAGGGCTTGCGCCTACGGTAACCATGGCAACGCCAAGGCCTCTCCCAGAGAACAAGGGTGATGTGTGCTCAACATTACGTATCTGTAGAGACTCTTATTTTATTATAATATTAATTATAAATATAATAATTAATAAATAAAGATATTGTAATAAATAAAATAGGGGGATGCCTAGACCGAGTACATTGACACACACCTGATGAGCTCATCGATTCTTGCGTATGAGAAAGATTGCCGGGCTGTCGCTAGAGGGCAGTGGCCACCGACATAAGCAGTGTTGCCACACTGTGCACGCTAGGTAGATGTGGCAACACTGCTCTGGTCCTCAACCATTGGAACAGAGAGAAATAATCGAACAAACAGTTTACAATCGGTATGGTTTCCCCAAGTGCATTGAGCAACCAATTTTCTATTTGTACCACAACGAAACTAATTATTTTTTTAACTAAATATTTTAATGGCGTTCTACTTATACTCAGCAATAACTGTTACATCAGGCTTTTCTATTGTCTAAACAGCTGGCCGAATTTTAAATGTTTTTAAAAATAGTTTAAGCCTGGGGATCAGTTTACCAACAAATCTCCATAGTTGTTTCTTTGTGGATTTTATGTTAAATTTGTATCTGAAAATTATACACGTTTTAATGCCTTCAAAATTGGGTTTTGTTTTCACCTGTTATCTCTCGTAACGCACATCTGTTCGGTGTAGAAGTGGGGAGGGGTTGCGTGGTCAGCTGAGACCGCCTGTAAAGTGGCCTACTCGAGGCCGGGTTTGAGGCCGCCTGTAAAGTGGCCTACTCGAGGCCGGGTTTGAGGCCGCCTGTAAAGTGGCCTACTCGAGGCCGGGTTTGAGGCCGCCTGTAAAGTGGCCTACTCGAGGCCGGGTTTGAGGCCGCCATTGGTGGCCACTCGTCACTCTGGGCACTGCCACATTACTACGGGTCACCTCCATGTAAATTTTTATCTTTTGTTAATTGTTGTGTCCAAAGCCACCGTAACCACAACAAAAGCTCAACACTCTGAATTTCTATTTGCAATAAAATAATTGTAAAAACTTCCTTTAAGAATATTGTGTGAGATTCTTTATTTTCTATGAAATGGATGATTTGTTATTAATGTTACGTAATATATAAGACCCTAATATCATAGTAACCATAGGAAGTCAATGTGAACTGTACAGAAAGACAAATTCAGTTATTGTTTTAGACCTATGGAATTAAATTTTATACAGACATCGATTTATAAGATAAGTATATTGTACACTAAGCAATATGGCTTGGTCCGTGAATTCTTATCGTTCTAGTTTTTTATAGACTCAAAATTCATAAAGGCAATATTATAACCAAGCCGTAAATTTAAAAGTCCCCATTTTTATTAAAATTCTCAATATTTCTCACCTTTAAGACATTTATTCAGTTTTTAACGGACGATTGGTAAGTTAAAAAGAATCTACAGGTGGTTAAACACTTTGAGGTAGTATACACGTACAAGATATCGAGTCACAATACTACTGCAGGACGGTCTTTAATATGAACAATCATTGATGTCCTTGAGCTTGTTTTATTGTTTGCAAGGTAAAATTGTCAATCAACAGTGAAGAAATGTGTATTATTTATTTCTTATTTGTTTTCGTTTAAGAGTCATCAGTATATCTGCAGTGATGCTCCTTTATGTAATGGTTAATTTAAACAAGTATTTTTATTGACTTTTCATATTAATTCATTATGTAAATTTTATTTTATATATTTAATTTCAAGCCATTGTTTGTATAAAACATTCAGAATACAAAATACTTAAATACAAATATTAATCTTACTAAACCATATTTATGTTGCTTGATATTATATTGTTTCTTTATATAGGTATTAAATATGAGGCACATTGTTTTCAAGCTCGATTAAAACTAAAATGTGTGTTTTTATACCATATTGGTGTTTGATATATTCTTATCAGTCGGACTATTATAGCCAGGTCATTAAATTTTAAAAAACTACAATTTATGCATCACCTCTCAAAATTACAATTTTGAACATGTTAAAAACCGATGCTAAATTATTTAGACTTTTGAAGATTTTACCCAGAATAAAAGATATTGAAGACACTCCAAATTAAAACCATTGATCTGTACAACTGCCAGAAAGTAGCAGTTTTTTCTGTTTTATGTAACGCTATTTGTTAGTTACTCCTATAACTTAATAACCACAAGGCAAAGCTACATTTGTATTGTTACCCAACAACTATTATGATTATTACTAAACATTTACATGTAAATAAAACGGTAACTTCGTTTGTATGAAAACACAGCTCCCTCTTTAAGGCAATATAAACCGATGGATAAACTAATAAAAATAAAATGTACAATAAATTACAGACATCTTTTTATCGATTTTAATGTGTGTTACTTTATCTAGGTAAGAATATCGATACGACTTGTATGTTTGGTCTTGTAAATAAGATTGCCCAAATCTAATGTAAAATAGTTGCTAAACTTTGCTTTATTATTTAACATAGAAAATAAACGTCGCCGGTACATGTTAACTAATACAACATTTAATAATAGTCTTGACCCCGACAACATGGTCGCAGGCAGTACCAAGGATAATGTTATGGTAGGTAGATATCGCATGGATGCCGAATGGCCGAGGCAGGAAAGTCAACATAGTTGCGGCAGCCCAAGCATTGTTAGCGCTGTGAGCGCTGCCATCTCTTGCCGTCTTTTCCCTCTCGGCTCGACGTGCTCGAGTTTGTCCGATGATGATGACTTAAATGTAACCAAATCGTGTGATTTTCGAGAACGAACAAATTTGAACGTGTGTCAGTGGCTCTACTCGAGACTCTTTAAAGAATTCGCTCGCAGCACTATCTGTGCTTGGGCTGCCGCAACTATGATGAGTTTCCTGCGTCAACCATGCGGCTTATATGCGCAATCTACCTACCACAACGTAATCTTTGGTCGCAGGCAGTACGGAGTGCTTGCTAAGTGATTCTCCTCGTTTCATTACAGTAGTTTCATTCGTTTATTTCTTAGACAATCTATGCGAAGACTTATTACTTACTACAAACTTTAAACAAAAATATGTGAGATGTTCACTCCCGATATGAATGGTCGACTGAGTGAGCGTATGTATGATACTATTTTGGAAGAATATACTGCCTCAATATGTTAAGACTATGTTAAAAACTGAAAATGTACATTACAAATTGTGTATAAACTATATATATTATATATATAAGACTTGAGTACAATACAAGGAAGGTTTAAAGTTCGGTAGATATATTCGATTTGTTATTACTATGTAATTTATTATTTGAATGTGAAAATTACATTTTGTTGGTTACCATTTATTGTATGCTTGACCTGTTCATGTCATTCATCACTGATAAGGTATCGACAACTGATAAGAGAAGTATGTTCGCACAATATTTTAGGCTAAGACAAATATTATATTTATATTATATTCCCTCTTCCATTCTGAGTTATTGTTTATATTAAACAACTGTATAGAGATATTGGACTAAGATTAAAAATCTTGATTGACAAATAAATTTTAAACTAATAATTTTAAAGGTTTCCTAATTAGCATTTATAAATTACTTCATCGTTATAGTTAGCTATTGATTCATCCACAAACTGAATTTCAACAATCCAATACTTGTATAAATCAAATTGCCAATAATTTATGAAAGCGATGAAATCTACAATATCTAAATATTGTAGATATACAAATCTCAGTTGAGAAGTCCAGAATTCTTTTCCTTCTCCTTCATGTAAAATCCAACTTAGGCTACTTACGACATGCGGTTTAGTACACGAATACTAAATTTTAAATTAACTTCTAAGTTCTATTGACTATTAATTGCGTTTCTCATGTGTTTTAAACCCCTTAAAGTTTAAACGAAATTCAAAACGTGTAGGCCTACTTCTAATTTACAAAATTGGTTAGTAGTAGTGTGACCCCCAAAAGAAAGAGAAACAAAAAAACCAAAGTCATTCACAGTTTTACAAGGACTCAGAATCAAATAAACCTGTCTACTGGGCGTGGATATTAAAAAATTTATAAATTAGACAAAAACGAAAGATGTTGTACACTCCCCTCAATTTATTTTACCACACTATGTCTCAGTACTTTAGATTTGATTTAGTTTTGCCATGAGGAGAGTTTAACTCTTCTTAAAACTAAAGGAATAAGTAATTTTTCATTCAATTGAAGTTCGTTCTATGGTAAGGTATTAATCAGTTGTAACTTTCAAAAACTGTTAAAAATCACATTTATAAGAGACAATACTGACTAACACTTGCTCAATTGGTTTTAATACTTTCAACTAATAGGTTGGAAACGTATTTTTGGTTTTAATTACACAAGAATTAATTTAGTAATCAGGCGTAGCTATCTGAACGCCTATTCAAAGTCTACTTTTGCCAAGTTCCGACTGCTGATAATCACAAATAATATTATCTTTCAAATCACAAAAACTTTTGAAAGTTTTAAAAATTTTCTTACTTTAGATTTAACTTTTGCGTGTCATCCAGTTTCTTTTCAACGAATACAGATTTTGGAAAACTGAAAAAAAGAAAATGTCAGGAAAAAGCGAGTAAGTGAAAAGGTATGTTATGATTTTAGGGTTCAGTATTTTGAAGAACAGGAAACCTTCTCAATTGTTTAAAATATAACACATATTTACTTTATGTCCGTAGCTCTTCCCAAATTATACCGCCATTGATTAGTTTACGAACCCGTTTGTCCACTATTTTGTTTGAACTAACTTACTTTACCAAATTTGTTTTCCATTTTCCTTCCTTGTTTTGTAAATAATAAGTAAGAAAACTGCAGACGTAAAATAAAACCAAACACCAAAGATAAACTTCCCCGTTCTGTTCCTCAGTGTCTAAAACTATTCTAACTAAAGTAACTTTGATGTAGAATAAGTATCCCTAAACCAAAAAAACAGGAGTGACATTATTTATGCGTTTAAATTTTCGACACGAAAAATTCTAATTCAATCAAATGTCAGAGTTTAAACTATTATTGCCCACATTTTCCTTCGTTAGTGAGCAAGATGATCACGACGTTTCGGGATCTGCAATCTGACCCCGTCTTCAGATGAAAAGTGACCTAAAACATAACACAAAACATTAGAAAACGAGCTAACCTAAAGTAATCAGCATACGGTGACCATTCAAGCACAACCAAACAACATGTTGCTGTTAAAGTCAAAATACTAAAACTTAAAAACTAGCCTAGAAAACAAAACCAATCATTGGCCGGCCGAACCAATCATTTTGCCAATCAATGTGTGTTTCTTTGTGTTGTTTCTTGTAGCTAAATGTTTAGTGTGTCTTATGCTTGTGGTTTTTTTTTAGGCTATTTTTTAAGTTCTAGTATTTTGACTTTAACAGCTACATGTTGTTTGGTTGTGCTTGAATGGTCAGCTTATGATGATTACTTTAGGCTAGCTCGTTTTCTAATGTTCTATGCTATGTTTTAGGTTACTTTTCACCTGAAGACGGGATTAGATTTCAGATCCCGAAACGTCGTGATCATCTTGCTCACTAACGATGGGAAATGTCCGCAATAATAGTTTAAACTCTGAAATCCTCCCATCGTCAACAACAAACTTTAATAAAAGTTTCGAACACATTTTTTAAACACTAAAGATTTTACACGCGGAGGAATTAAATCAAGATAAGGCAGCGTTATTAGGATACTAAAAGCGTTTAAGTTTTGTCACTTCTAAAAGTTAATATACTTATATGTTCGCTCATGAATGTCTTACTTAATAACTAAATATTCCTGCCACTAACATCAAAACCACATTTTGTCGACTTTAAACCGAAATACCTGATTTACTTTACATGCCGACAACTTGAGTTTATATTGTATGTTACAGAAATCATCATCACATTTATACTATAATACGAAAATAGTTAAACCTAACTTTTTAAAAGAAATCCTTGTCAATAATATATTAAATCATTTAAATTTGTATGTAATAAAATAAATGTAATGTTAACCATACAGTGTTTCATTTCGAGGCGTAAAAACCTATCACTTTCCTTAATATTAAATTTAAAACCCAACACTTCCGGAAAAAAGAAGCAAGTACACAACATGAGTTAACGGTAACATTCAGTTGCTATAATACGTATAGTTTTAAAATAATTAAAGAAGGTTTGGCTTTTTTATAATAAAAATAAACCATTATCAACGCGAAAATACACACAAAGCTAATGTACAGCAACGTATAAAAACTCACCACATATATTAATTGCATTTGACAGTAAATTTAAAATCACAAACAATGTCACGTTAAATTAATCACGTTTGTGGGGTAGAGTGCCTATATTAAATTTAACTTATTAAGTGCCGCTAAAACTATAATTATAATTAGTTTATGTATGCGTAATAAATCATTAATATTACCGTAATAGTATCTGAAATTACCATAAAGTTTTTCGAAGACTTTTTACTAAAAAAACAACGCAAACTGTCAATGTTACTCCAATATTATAGGTAATAATATTAAATCTAAAGCCCAACCAACTCTGTCAATAGACAATATTTAAATAGAGAGTTTAATCAGTTTCCCAATTTTAACAGTGTAATCAGCACTACTACCTAGTATTCCCCATAACCTTATCATGGGTTTGAATTTCGAAATTTAATACTCGAAATTGCCTTATTTTACCAAGGAGGAGCCCCTGGGTGCCTCTCCAACAGACGTGGCAGTCACTTCAGAAAATATAAGTATAGGCTTGTACCCTATTAACATTCAAAGTGAAAATTGATATAATGATATAGCTTAGAGGTTAAAACTATCTATTTTAGGAAATACTTGTAATATATTTCGATTAAATGGTAGTTTGGGCCTCAAATTTGAGGGCTACACAAAAATTATTTCTCCGGGGCCCAAAACTCCTGACTAGCTCAAGGGAGGAGGGGGGCTAAATGAGCACTTTGCAATATTTACGTTAAAAAAGTTATAAACATTCAGTACAGATACTTTCGTCCTTGATATTGATAAAGCTAACGCAAAATCAAATCAAAATCATATTGTATTGCAACATACGATTTATACCATTTTAATACGAGTACATCCCAGAAAAGAACTTAAAAATAATTCAACATTTCCAATAATATATAATACAATAATTTAACTTGTTTTTTCATTACTTAATTAACTTAATACACTGTTATTTCTTGTTCTGTTAAAGTTTAAATACTCACCAACAGAGTAAAAAGCTCCATTCATGAGAAATCGTGTCAGTAAAATTTGAATGTTTTGGAATTACCTTCGCCTTATGTTTGATCAGGAGATTTCAATACCTTTGGCCCTAAAATTTGGGGAAGGGAGGCCGAGATTTCTAATTTATATGGAGTATCTTAAGATTCTCATTTCTGTGCCTTTAACTCAAGAAAGTTAAGATACTAGTATCTTCGATAAAGATAAATTAGATAGTGAATTTCAGTATAAGTGGCTGGATATTGCTATTACACTCTTACACGATCACCGAACGAGTTTATAGTAAAGAGAAAATAAGGTAAGTAGTCTAATACAAAATTTGGTAAAGATAGATTAAATTTTATAAGTGTATGCCGAAATTATTTTATTTATATGACAGCCAAAGAAATAATGTAATATGTATTTGAAACATATGTACACTTTTGCGGTTGAAGAGAAAAATCAAGACAATTCCACTAACTAAGAAATTACATATTTTGTTTACGAAACTAATAAAACCAACACCGGTAAGATTCGATAAACACAGGTTAACGGTGCGACTTAATTAAGACTGACAGCTGATTTCGATCCTGAAACAAACCCCTTCAGTTTGGCTGTGTTCCCCAGCTGGAATAGACAGAATAAGGTAGAAACGACTGAAAAGCTATCAAAGAATTTGGAATTGCTGCAAAAAATCACCTCAAGCTTCCTACGCAGCAGCATTTACAAAATCACTTCAATTTGAGTGGAATTTCTTACAAAGAACTGTTAGCTGCCCTATTGAAAATTATGTCAATCTAATAGAAGCTATTCAAATATATACCAGCCATTTTAGGGAGCGAAGTGTCAGAACTAGAACATTCAATACTGGCTTTATCTACTACATTAGGTGGTATGGCAATCCACCTAACGACCCTGTCACCTAACGACAGAAGACCCTGTCTCAACTGCAGAAAACTGTTGAAATACTGATCCAACGTATTGTTGACCATGAACCCTTAAACATAGAAAACCATAGATAGCATTAATTTTAAAATCTGTGCTTTAAGAAGAGACATGTTTGCAATAGGCAAGAAATAAGGAAAAATGAACATTTAGTGGACATGCTGGCAGAAAACAAAATACGAATCTAAAGAGAATTCTAGAGGGCAATGCTAGCCATTGGCATAATTTTGATTCCAACTGCAACAGTCAACAGACCACTATGATCTTTCGCCCAGTGAATACCGCGATGCTTTGTCATTACGATATGGGCACTAAATATCCCTTCCTGATCGTTGTGATGGTTGCGATTAACCGATGAGTGTCTGTCATGCACTAAACTGCAAGAAATGAGGATTTGTGAAACATGGTCATGACAATATTAATTTTGTGATTGTGGAGCTCAAATATCGAAGCTTGCATTTCCATATGTAAGTTGTGAGCCTGTGATACGGGATTCTGAAGGACTGCACAATCCAGCATTGATTGCGGACCTGAAGGTTGTTGGTCTTTGGGAATCAGGAAGGACTGTGTTTTTAGACTACCGGATTATTAATCCAGGCGCACCTTCCTACCGTTCCCAAGACTGGACTACAATTTTAAACCACCATGCTCGAGAACAAACGCATATGACCGTGCCTCAGAAGACATTCGAAGTTCATTCGCCCCAATGGTGTGCTCTACAGATGGCGTCCTGCGTCTTGAGTTCTAGAAAGTCCGGTCGAAATTGGCTTACACGCTTTTACTAAAATGGAACAAATCGTATAGTGCATTTAAAAATGTTGTAACTATCCAGACCCAGTTTTCAGTTATCAGGGCAATTTCCTAAGACTTCGAGGGACAAATAAACAAATTAAATGTTTGCCGTATGAAAATGGAGCCATCCTAAATTAAAACTTTAAATTTTACATTGAAATTATACAGTACTTTAATTATTTTATTGTAATACAACTATTAACAGTTTATAAAAAACTACTGAAAAAGTCTAGAAATAATCGATGCAATATTCTGTAAAGGTTCTATTCCAACAAGTTCTAACTAAATCCGCTAGAAACAGCATCAACTGGGCGGATCTGGCGCGTTATGCGGGCACATTAGCCACGCGTTACTATAAGGGTTTGAGAGGCTGAAGGGTTAATAGATATAGAACACTCAGAAAACCCTGAATCCTTACTAAATCACATGGGTAAGATAGATTCCCGGCGCAGGCAAATGGGGTTGGACCGCTTTTAGGAAAAACAAACACGGACCAAGCCATGTTTGACAACTTTCTGCCGTTCAACGGCAGTTAGGCTTTGACTTTATATTTAAAGTCAATAATTTAGTTGAGGGGACTTTTGAATTATTCTGAATACCGTAATACAACTTTCCTTGATGGAGATAATCTCTTAAGACATGAGAGTATTTCTATATCGTTTTAATACAGATTTAGGTTTTAATCAAACTTTGAAACGTTTCTACGGATTTTCCAATAATATCATTATTAGATGGTGGACAACATTGACTTTACATAGTCAACGGTGGACATGACAGTAGTGCTTGAGATTTAGAACTATTTTATCTCTGGTATTTAGTCATTTTGTTCATACTTTTGTAGACACCTGGCAGAAAAATAACACATCTCAATTCTGAGCTGAATAACCGACTGTCAGTGTAAAATCATAACATAACCTAACAAACGTTTGTGTTCCCTTACTAATAAATACTGAACAGTTGTTGGCGGCTATTAGTGAAATTTATCAACGTTCTATACTTAAAATAATCATGACGTTTGGGAAAAGAGATAACAGTTCATCACAAGAAAATATTCTTTATGAACTTCTGCTTTACACGGAATGGGATCAAGAATCAGATGTAAGTAATAAGACCTATGACTAGCCAATTGTGTATATAAGCTACTCGTCTTTCTTTATTCATGGTCCATCTTAAATTCGCCTAGAAGCTTGTTCATCGTGTTTTAAAAGCCTAGGCTAGGAGGCTAGAACCTCATTGAAGATGGCTTTTCTCAAACCTGAAAAGATTGAAACCAGTAGTCATTAATTTGCTACGGATTGAAGCTGATACGTCTGTTTGCATTTATAGCCACATTACACTCAGATTTATATTAGCACTAATTATGTATTCTTTGCAAAAAACTTAAATTGCAAAACTAAGTGCGATGTTGTTTTAGCGATCCATTTACAAGTTTGAGACAAGAACTCATCTTACTTCTACAGCTTCATGAGACCTTGGGATTACTTTAAGAAAAGTGAATCCTTGATGGATATTTTGGCAAAGTAAGTAAAAGATTGACAGTCAAGAATCTATTATTTATAATTTTGTCAAGGGCCACAATTAATGAACTTCATGAAATGTTGGGTCGAACCAGGAAATGTTAACACTGTTACTGAGTTGGGTGCCTGTGAGCACTTTGTATTTCATGTGGAAACCAATGCAATCTTCATTAAATTTATAGACTGAAGTGATTGTGTAATGGGTTAAAGATACGGTGGGAAATGGTATCTACTAGATCCATAACAGAGACCTAAACTGGTGAACATGTAAAAGATATTTTGGTTGAATATTGTGTTGTTTCCTTCCAGCTTTCACAGCACTTTACTGGACTGGAACTTGGCTATTGGACAAGGTGGGGTAGTCGGAGTTTTGCAAGACACAACATTGGAAATCGTCCTTGCAGAGATAATTATTCTACAGTTTTGGAAAAGCAACAGGTAAAGTACAAATTAATCTACATTTTGTGTATATTTGGATCCAGTAAGTATTTGGATTAAGTTAGTTTATTTGCTGTTTACTGATTGGCTTGGTGCTTGCTAAACGATATTCACACAAAAGCTCAGCAGCTAAAAGGCTACTAAGGTACCTGATCTAGGGTTAACAGCTGATAGTGAATTGTTTGCAGTGCCAAAGACGGGTACCCAGAGTGGCGTAGAATGTGCTGGAGTCCGACTGCTGCGTTTTCACTCTCTCCTCGAGTTGTGGCGCTGTCACGTTCTCGATCTTCTTGGCACTGTTCTCTTCACAATACCATCTGTAAGTAGTGGTAGACTCTTTGTTAGTGTGAAATTTATAAATAAATTATAATTTATTGTGATAAAAATTAAAATTCTACATTTTATGCACACTCCCACCAGCCCTCTCCACCCTGCAGACCCATCCGCATGTTATGGCAACTGTGCTTGGTGGTGGACTTAATGACTAAACTTAAAACACTTTCCTTATCACATTGGATTCTTGTAAACGTTTTTCTGTGCGAAAATAAACAACTGTATGACAGTCTCAGCAGCCGTAATAATGATTAGTTCTGTAAATGTTAATAGTTTTATAATTTATAAGCGATTGTGCTACAAAAGATAGCAATAATACAGAAGTGGTTCTTACTTGTTTTGTATTATTTTAGAACTGTGGCAACACCACAAATGAAGCTCAAGCGTGGCAGCCAGAAAACAAACTTGCGAGATGTTGTTGATCCCAGCGAGGGTCAAAACCCAAAGTGGTAAGTTCTCTTCTGCTGTAAAACATAGTCATCGGTAGTTGAAGGGCTTAGGCTAATTATTGCAAACTTAAGACTTTACGTTACTTCACAAAACCTCCCAAGTTGTGCTTTTCTAATAGATATCTCCAAAGAGTACTAAAGGCCTCACATATCTTTGAAACTTCTTACACATTTATAGGTATTTACTGGGAGGTGGTTTAGTGGTTATAGTGACGGACAGTTGGCCCTGTCTGTCTGGCGTGGGTTGAATCCCACCGGGTGCGCTCTGGTATGGTGCAGTGCTAGTCTTTGAAACATTCGGCGCAGTGACCGCTGAGGATCACTGTAGAAAATGGCTCATCAAATCCAGTGAGGCGAGTGGCACTTTTAAGTTTTGAGCTTATGGAGGCGCTAAATCCCGCGCTTAGAGGTGGTTCTATGACTGGTAATGTACCATGTACCAGAGAGCGGTTTTGCTTACAGGGACAGGGTAACCCATACAGTAGGCTTTTAATAAAAATTTAAAAGTCAAATGATACCACAAAGGGTTAAAGACAACGTTAAAAGTAATTTTTCTAACCAATTCAAAACTAACCTAATAAATTATCTTGCCCATGATTCGTTTTATACAGTTAGAGAGTTTATAGATAGGTAAAAGTTCCATAAACCAATTTTTAATTTGGCTAGAGTCCTACTTGTGGTTTTTAGGATATTGTCAAAAAGCAATGTTTATTGCAAATTTGACATTAAACTAATAATTGTTGTTGTTGCTGTTTTTGGCAGACTGAGAAGATATATGCAAGTGTTCGTATCACAACATTGGAGTCATCTGCTTTTTGAAGGTGGTAACTTAAATTGTTTTATACAGAGACAGATAAAGCAACTACTAAAACCATTAATTTATATATTTAATTTGTTTTGTTTAGGCCATACGAGTTGATTCTAGTAGACTGTGGAGGTGGACTGCTAAGTTACAATGTTTCCAACACTGAGAATTATATGGAGTTTCACCGCTTCAATTTCAACAAAAACGGAGTGTCAGCCGTCTGCTGGTGTCCAGTTCATAACCTTTTTATCGTTGCAAGTCGGCCTGAGCACCCACAGTTAACGGTAAAACTTACAAACATATTTTTTAACCATTGAGAATAATGTTTCAGCTAAGGGTGTATAGCCTGTGAACCAGGTCAAGAAAATACTTTTAGGAGAGCCGCAAAGGTAAATTGTAAACTGTTGGGGAGTGCAGACATTCCTGAACATCCACATTTCCCACTCCCAAACTACCCGTTCGGCCACTCTCTGACCCCGGAGTAAGGAAAAAATTGTTCAAATTTTGGTTATTTCTTTTACAATTCTTTAAACAAGACGTAAAAACATGGGTTTTATGACAAATTCAAAAATAGTTTATAAAATGCTTTTTATGCATATTTTAAACAAATAAAAGTATTTATGAATAATAAATTAAAATTTGTTAAGAAAATTGCAATAAAGCTTTTTATAACACAGATCTACACTTCAAAGCACAGATAGAGCGCGCTGGGTACATAAAACATAAAATTACAAAACAGCTGATTTCGACGTTTCAGAATGTCAGTCCTCACCGGGGGCCAGACGTGCCAGAACGCCCTCACTCTTTTGGGATCATTTGCTTGTACTTGTCAACAGGTTAAAGTCTGCCTCCTTCAACTATATTTTATAGATGCAGAATAAATGCATTAGGAGTCTACTGTACCTTAAATATCATAGACTTGAACAGAATTCTATTGCTCTGAGAAAGTTGCTATGAGTAGCTAAAAGCTCTGAAAAGCGCTAAAATCCTATATGTCTTATGTTGCCACTGTCTCTTAGTATCCATATGGTATCCATTATGTTTGCATCCATATGGTATCAGGAATAAAACAATATCTAGTTTTTTCCACAGTGATTGTTACCAGAAATTTCCCCAAGATCCCGTAACAGCTGATGCTACTACGGATATATTGGTATTTATTATCACATACATTGTGCAGGGAGAACCGGCTGGCTGGGGTTTGAGTGCCTATCGAATCCTGAATGATCACCCGTACTACCGACAGGCAGTTCCTTCTCCTGAAGACATGGCCCGAGCGGAAGCTACAAGAGGCATAAGAGGCTGGCTGTCGTCCCTCTACACACAAAACACTTTTGTAAGTTGGAGAAAATGGCATGTCTATTAGAAAAGAAGTTAAGAAAAAGTTCTTTGTTAAGAAAAAGTTAATTGTTATTGAGAATTTGCCTCAGTGGACACCTCAGTTATTCTCCAGCAGTTGAAGCACGGAGGTTGCCTCCGGGTGTATCTCCGTTGGTTTATTAAATCGTTAAAACATAAGCCAAAAGCCTGTGAATTCGAGTGTGTTCCATTCTTTTGTCTTAGAACACAGTAAAATATAATTTAGCCACTAACAGCTTCGATGTTAATTGTTATCAGTTTTTTACTGTTTGTATTAGAGTCTAGAACGATCTTTTGTGATGCGCCTCCTCACGAGTATGGACAACCTGAAGTTAACCTCCGTGTGCGACCCTGGTAGCAGCTGGTATAATCTGTATTGTTTTTGTAGTTATATAGTTTTTTGTTGTGTTTCAATTCACCTATTGCGTTTTATTCTGGTAAACTGTTGTTATAAATGTTATACTGTAAGAACATTGATGTTTTGCCATATTCTGTAATGTTTTAACGCAACTGGAAGTAACCCCCGGGTGCGCCCTCTTACCTTTTGAAAACCCATGCGACCTCTGGGAAATTAAAGCTTGTTTGTTTGTACAAGTAACACATGACAACGAGCATATGTATCAACCGGCTAAACAATAGGCCTTCTTTCAACTGATGCAGCCTAACTGCTAAACCGAGCTTGCTAAGGTTTACGCAGGTACATTTTTCACCTTTCAAAAATGTTTATCTATAAACAAACTTAGTATTTTCTGAAAGCAGAAGAAAAGTTCAATCCTTTTATAGAACCTCATTTTGAAAAAATTCATGCTGTAACATGCAAGTAAAATTACAATAGGTTTTTTGACTGAATTGATGAGTATAGTTACTTTGACATGTTTGCACCCTTGAAATACGTGCTCTTTGCTTGTAGAGTTTGATTTTCAAAATGGTGGTGTCGCCAGACAGTCAACACTTGGCGTGTCTTCACACTTGCGGGACAGTGTCTATCTGGCTTCTTCCCTCTCTCAGGTGAACAAACCATTTCATTTGATCTAATTTTTAAAAGTTAAAGGTAATATTTGATTTCTTATTTTGACAGGGAAGCAGCTTCCCCATAGAGAAAAAATTAATCAGCTAATTATTTGTTGACAGGTGTCATAGAGTGTGGAGCCTCAAGGATCAGCCAAATTATGATCTGGATCCAAAAAACAGAATGAAAAAGAGTAAATCTGTAACAGCTGATTTGTTACCAGCAGATATCAGCTGGTGGGCTGAACAGGTCAGTAAAACATAAGACACCAGTGGTCGTAAATACCAAGTTTCAGTTATTCAAACGTTAAAAGTACACGGGGAGTTCTGGTTGTTTGCACAGTTACTAAACATCTTAGACACCAAATGATGGTCGATATCAAGTGCTAGCCTAATGGAACAGTATGTTATAGAGGATAATCACCTCTTCTTTCAGTATATCTGATTGTGTTTTGCTTTTTAATTTTTGTGCACTTTAGCCATCTGTAATTAAGCAGTGAATATTTGCATAAATCCGGGAAAATAACTACCTTACAAGAGTCATAGTTACTCCCACCGGTAGAATTTGCAAAAATAACATACCTTTTGAATAGAGGTGTTTTGGTCGAAAAAATCGAAATCGAGATCGAGACAAGAAATTAGTAATTTTTCATTTGTTTGTTTTGCTATTATTAAGTAGCCCTGAAAGTTTAAGTATTGTACACATCAGTTTTTGATTACTAATAATTATGTTTTAATCAGAAGTAAAAAATATAATGTCAAGGTAGCTACTAGGCTATGATGTAACCTAAAACATTACAATTTACAAGTCAAATAAATGCCTACCCATAAGATGATATTCAGGTGTTCTATTCGTTTCAAAGCGGGCCTACTATACCCTAACTTGTACTGACAATCTTCTAATTTGAGTCTGTAGTGCACAAGTGAAAAACAACTTGTATAACTTGAGTAAATCAACAAGCTGAGCTTCGTAAATATGTAGGTGAGGTTAGGTTCTGGACAAATTTCTAGGATTGGTTACTACTTGTTTTATTTTCTTTATTGAAGTTCTATTAATAAATCAGGTTGAATTACTCTGACAAAACCTACCAGATCAATTGTTTCAATCTACCAATTTAAATAAGGACAGTAAATGTATAACAAACATACATTTATTTAACTTTACAGAAGCTGATGATAGCCCGCATGAAAAAAAGTCGGAGGGTTATGAGTGTGTGTGATATCAACCTAACTGCGCACCACTCAAACTTGAAAACTAGTCTTAAAGACCGTGAAAACCCTTGACAAAATTTTAGTTTCAGCGAATAAACTATTACAAGAATTACCCATGTACCAGATCAATTGTTTCAAACCAATTTAAATAAGGTACAACTGCCTTCAGACTGATGATAGCAACCATGAACACGCCTAAAGGTGTGTTGGTCCTGGTCTGTGAAACCACTGGGGACCAGGTGAGGAAAACATTCCTTCTCAAATAACATTATATTCTATATTATATTATCAATGAACGGATATTTTGAAGTCTTCAAGCTCTAAAATATATCAGCTGGCAACAAATTAAATTGATGCTTTCTTCCAGGCTGTTGAGTTATGCTTTTCTTTTTTATATTATAGATATATTAATGAACTATATCTTTCTACTTTTTTCAACACTCTGGACTGGAAGTTCTTCATCTGTGTTTTGAGAAAGGGTCTCAGGTGGCACACAAACTACTATTAGCAAGTGTATTGCTAGCTAGCTTAAATTAAAAATGTGTATCTTTCTATAATAATAAAGTATAATGTATAAATAAAAATAAAATAAACATAGTACCCTGTAAATAGGTTTGTATATTAGCACGACCGGTTTCGACTCTGAAGTCATCATTTCGGCGAGTAACAACAAACAAATATTATTATCTAAGTATAAAAATGAAGGAGGTATAATCCATATAGTAAAATAAAATAAAAGTTAGTATTTAAATTGTAGAGTAAACAGCTAAAACATTGGCTTCAATTTATATAAAGTAATATAAAATTAATCCAAACTAAATACCCTTTTAGTATTGATTTCACTGACCGATTTCGGAAACCATTCCATGATGACAATGGGAACAAAACCTCAATTCAGAAATAAGGTTTTGTTCCCATTGTGATCATGCAATAATTTCCAAAACCGATCGGTGAAATAAAAAATTATAAAAGGGTATTTAGGTGGATCTATTTTATATCATGTTTAATATCCCTTCTACTTTGAAACCCCTCTGACATTAATTAATTAATATATTTCTCAGAGACTTTCCATAAGAGAGAAAAAAAATTGCAGTTAGAACAAAAACTTAAAAAGGTTTGCAGTTTTGAGCTTCCCAACACCTCCTGAGTCAAATGGCAACAGCTTTTTATAGTACAGACTACTCAAAGCTACTCTGAAGAGGTTTTTTTTTATCTTGACAAAGGTCCCATTAGGGACGAAATGTTGATAGTTTGTATTCTCTTGTGTGTATTTACTTTATCCAGATGAGCATACTCTCCTTTCTATTCATTTTGTAGTATTATCTCTAAGAAGATAAACTACAGATGTTTTCACTTTGACTTTGAATAGTTTTTAAATGTTTGATTATGTTGAAATTCCACTATCATCCCAATTTCATTTAAAATGTATTATCTGTACCTAATTCAAGAACCATCGCTGTTTGTTTGACAGAATGTTGAAAGCGGTGAGGAAGAACAGGAAACTCTGGTTGGCAAGACGACTCAGTTGATGAAGTCTACAATATACTTGCTGACGGATATGGAACGATTCCAACCCAAGCGAAGAAAGCGAAGGTACAAAAGCGTCACTTCCGGCTCCTAGGTGTGAAAAGCACTACTCCAGAAGAACTATTTTCTCGCAAGGTAAAAATCATATCTACTAGAAACAAATATATTATTAAACTAAGTAACTGTCAGTTACTTAGACAGGATAACTATGCAATGTTTGCATACCAGTGGGACAAAAGTGAGTTTCCTAGTCATAGGCCTACTCCTGCCGGTCTGTCTTTTCACTAATAATTTGTGTCTCGGGCCAATAAAAAAACTAAAATGGCTTTTGGATTCATGGTACTCTGGTCAAAACTCGGGCCAGCACTGTAGCACTTTTGCAGTATATTGTGACATTAAACAATAGTCTGAACTTTTGGTCAGATTTTCTTTTTGTTGGACTCAGGCCAATACCGGGGTTAAACAAATTTATTGTGGGCACTCGACGACAGTTCTTGAAAGAGTGTACATAGAATAGGTGCATAGAATAGGCAAAGTAACTACGACTCTCGAAACAAGTAGCAAGAGTAATTAGTCAAAATTAACAAAATTCATTTGTCACTATCGAAAATTAGTCCTATAGACCGTAAAAAACCTTGAAAAACAGTGAGTTTTATAGCATAGTGAATGCTGAACACCATGTTGGATATCTAAAATGTGTTTGACATTTATTTACAGATTGACTGGGGAGACTTCACCGAGGCTCTGAGTCTGGCAGAAACCTACAACCTGGACACTGACAGGGTGTACCAAAGCCAGTGGAGGTCTGGTCCAGTCACTGAAGAGACGATTTCTTTATATTTGGTAAGTAGGTTGTCAAGCCAAAACAAGCAAGAAAAAATTTATTTCGGGATTTTCCTAAACAGGAATTTTTGGTAACATAATGTTGAGTCTTAGTCTTGCATCTATAAAGAACGTCAGACGTTTCTTTCTAGTTTTGGTGTCTAAAAAAATGTAGTTAACTTTGTTACCAATTTACAAACCACTTACTGATAATCCATCAGATGATCTTTTACCTCAGCTGTGTCTCTGATGTTAAATTCTGATCCCATATAAAAATCTCTTCCTTTGGACTTAGTGATGAAATATTACCATATATGTTTACAGAGTAAAATCAGTAAGAAAAAGTGGGTATTTGAGGAATGCCATGAGAGAATTCCTGACAGTCTTTCAGCTGCTAAAAAACTTATTGAGTTTGGCCTGAAAATCACAACTCCATCTGCTTTCTTAGAACTTTCTTCTGAAGGTATGTATCAACAATATATATCATATAAATATATAATATATAAATATGTCACTTTATTTGTCATATTTATGTTCAAAATTTAAATAAATTAGCTTGTATTAAAATTTAAAATAATAATGTTTAATAATTTGATGTTTCCATTGGTCTTTTAAAATCGTGTCACAGCCAATGAGGACATCAACAGTTGGTATCCCTGCCTCAATGGCAGCCCTGTGACCAATTGGATGGCAGACAGCAAGTATCTCAGTCTCAGTCAATCAGCGAATGAAGATGATACTCCACAGCAAGACCGAAATATTTCAAGCAATTTATAATGATGTCTTGAGACAGTGTGAACTGGAAGAACTTTTATTTTTTATTTCATTTATTTATTCACGGTAAACACCATTTTTACAATATAAATAGATAATAGTCTTGAGCTGAAAAAACAAAACAAATAAACAAGATTGTGTGTTATAACAAACTAGATTATAACTGTGTTTAAGCATAATTATTTTAAAGGTGATGCTGAAGTGTATGAAGATTCAATCGAAGATGACGCAACACTCCAGTATAAAACTGTGAAAGATGTTCTCAGCACTCCAATCGACAAATTCAATGCGGAGCAGAAATCTCTTATTGTTTCCAGGCGGACGCTTTTACGATATTCTGACAGGCTGTTTACTTATGAGGTTAGTTATGTTATTCCATCTTTTTTTAAGGGCATGCTAAAAGAGAGTGTTAGAATGATTACTGTGAAATATTTATCAAGGGCAATAGAATACAATCTTTATTTACAAAATTCGTAGGAGAATTGTAATGGCATCAAAGAGAAAAGAATTTTACAGTTATAGGCTTGATGTTTCTTAAGGTTTTCACACATACATATAATCTACACACACTTATGATCAAAAATTCTCCAAGAGAGTAAAGGGGTGTTTTTCCAGCCATACTTGTATAATTCAAAGTCAAAATATCTTTAATACAGTTCGTTATCATCCAGTCAAGATTAGAAAAGTATAGAGTTTTCAAAAAAAAGGTTACTGGTAGAATGCCATTTTAGGGTATTCTTTCAATCAATTTTTACACAACTTCTGCTTTCTTTTAAGTTTTAACACCAAAAGTTGTTGAGGTAATATAATTTACTTATAAAACAGGGTTGCAAAAAAACATTCTTCTAGAAAGCAATTTTTTTAAAGTGGGAGTTGGCTTGTTAGAAATGTTTAACCTTGAAAAATTATTTTATATAGAAGAGGGTTGACAAGAGCGAAAGTAAGGTCATGCATTCCTCATTGTTACTACTAAGTACTCTGATGAACCTTTTGAGCAGAATCTGACAGTACAAGCTTTTCCAAGGATTTCCCTCATCTTTCCATGTCTCTTATTCCATCACTATTACCATTGGGAATTTTTTTCTTGTACAGTAAATCGTGCATAATTACATCCATCCTTCATTTTTAAATCAAATCTTCCCCTTGTGTTTACTACAAATAGAAATATTTAAACTTGTCATACTGTACTTACAATTTCAGAAAATGATAAACTCATCAGAGGAGGCGTATGACCGCGAAGCGTACGATAAGTTCCGGAGACAGCCGCTGCAGATGTCTGCCGTGGAGCTTGCCAGGAAGTCGGACTTACAAGGCTGTAGGTCTCCTGTTCACCTACCAAGGCCAGGCTACTCTGCCGTACTGGCTGGCTACTCTATCTAGCTTCCCGGAGACCACCAACCCTGCAAGTTATCAGTGAGTACACACGTTTTACTTGTGAAATGGTAAATTAGGTTTCCAATAGGGGATGGAGGAACAAGGGGGATAGGGACATTCTCAAGGAACATTTAAATCACATAAATAGGCGTGAATTCCCTAAAAGTGGGATTTTAAATTCTCTAGGAAAATTTAAATCGCAAAAATAAGCGGGAGTTTTTTTCAGGGGGAAGAGATTATTGGGGGATTTTCAGCTGATCTGGTATTTTATAGAAGTTTTCAAACAAATTTACATTATGTGATAATTTTACTCTGGTTGCTGATCATTTTTCTAGAAGAATTCCTATGAAAAATTCCCCGAATTACAAAAGAAATCCAAATAAAATAATTAAAGTTTTAAGTAGCCCTTTACGACATGTTAATATTGACAATTGCCTGTAGTGATTACAAAGTTTTATAGTATGGTAATATGATAACAAAATTTATCAAATTAATTATTAAAGAACAATCATGCTGTACCATGCACTTTTTTTAATCCCACAAGTGTAACAAAAGATTGATATTCGCAAGATAAATCTACTTATGTGTATAAATTATCCAAAGAAACCTTTTCAATTTTTTACAATTTGTTATTATTAAAATCAACTTTTAATTCCATCTGAAAATTTCCCGAAATCTAGTTAGAGAAAGTGTTTCTTGCCCGATCCCCACCCGAAAGAAAAAATCCAATCCCTTCCTCCCCTATTTTCCAAATCGAAACTATAATAACCCTGGCATTTTAAAGTTTAAATTTAAAAATCTTTAACTAAATTTATTTGTTTTCAGACACTTGCTTCCTGAGTGTAGCGTAGATGGGGAAATATTCCCTTGGGACCAAGCTGAAATCAGAACAGAAGATTGGAGCGAAAATGAGCATTTTGCGTAAGTCCTTTCTACTCTTCTTGATCAACCTTTCGACTAACTTTCAACATAGTAAAGTACAAAATGTATGTGAATAAGAATTAATTTACGTGTGAAAAGCAAATATCTTGATATTTAAAGTCAAGCAAATCCGTAAGTATTTCATTGCTTAGTAACTGATGCTGCCTAGTGGTTATTTGTAGAACCTTTTGCCTGGTTCACTAAAAAGACTTTCTGCTAAATCTCCTCTCATAAAGTTTATACCATGGACTCGTCTAACTTGCATACTTCCAAAATATCAAGTTAAATTTAATTTAAATCAGCCAAAAAACCAACCTCACACATCAGTATTGTTTAATCTGTGTGAATAGTGCTTTAGAAGGAGAGGATGACTTGAGTGAGTTCAACTTGCCCCCGAGGGATGAGCCGATGACGCCAGCGTCACTTGAAGAGTGGTACCACAACAGAATCTACCAGCTGGAGCAGACCAGCAACATGGTAGACCAGCCGCTGGAGCTGGTCAAGCTCGCCAGGGAGCGCAACATCAAGGTGTAGTAGGCCTGCTACACGTAACATTCAGAGTTTTAACTGTAATTGGTGACGATTTCCAACGTTACTGAACAAATAGATCACAAATAAATAAAAATAAACTAATAAAGTAATCTTTTTAGAAGTATTAATCACTAAAATTATTTAATTATTTTCTTTCAATTATTTAAAAGATCACAAGTTGTAAGATGTGTGTTCTGATCCTATCTTCAGGCGAAAGGCAAGCTAAAAGAACAGAAAATTAGAAACTGAGATGTTTAAGTCAAAACTTGAAAGTTCTAAAACTAGCCTTGAAAACAATGTACACAAAACCATAAAGAAAGAATCTGTAATCAGAAAAACTCATATGTCCCATGCCAATGATTCAATGAACAAAATAAATCAAGAAAATAGCCACTGACTACCTTGTATGAAATGTCGTGATCTTATGCTGTTCTAATTGTTCACTAATAATCTGAAATTCTTCCATTTTCAACAACAAACTTCAGGCAGAATATAACAATCAGTTAATTTTTTTACCTTAACAGTATTTAAACTAGAGGAGGTGTACAAGATCTCAGGACAATGAGATCAAGACAAGATCATTTTTTCTCTCTGGGATTTACAAGTCTCGGGAAAAAACGCTACCTTGTTAAAGTTACCTGTTCAGTGTTCAGTTGTCATTTTTAACATTGTTTATCTGTATATGTTTTGAGTTTTCAGGGTTTGGACGGGCTTTACAATGATTTAGTTACAATGGACGTTCTTGTCCATGACCTGGGATTTGAGGAACTAACTCTGAGAAATCTTGAGAATATGTCTCCGATACAAAAAGCTCAAGCTCTTATGAGTCAGGTAGGTACCTAGTTTCGGCTAAGGATAAATACAGTTGCAAACAAATGTGTTATTACATTTTCAGTGTTTTATTTCAAATTATACAATAAAGTAGATAGCAAACTTGGTCTTCATGAATAACATAAATACAATTAGTTGCATTGGTCATAAGTCTTACGTCTGCAAATACAGTACAGTCTCTATAATCCGGCCGTTCGTCACTCCGACATGTCCAGTAATCTGGCACTGTGACCACGTCATTTAGCCACCTGTTTTCAAGTCTCTACTTGTCTGTAAAGTGTGAGACCAAAGTGTGCGTTATTTATTGCTAATCGGTGCTTCTGTACAGTACAGCCGAGAGATGTCGTAAAAACGTAAACATGTTAGAAATACTTGGACATAGATAAAAAGTATTTGATTTTAAACAGACTAATAACTAAAAAGTATTGACAAGTTAACATTGGCAGATCAAAAATTCAAGGAAGAATAAGAATGAAAATGAATCATTATTAAAGAGTAGTGATTAATCCTCTAACGTAAGAAAGATTATTCCTGAAAAATTGAATTCTTTTTAGTGAACCTCCACTAATCCGGCATTTCCGATCCTGATATAGGGCCGGATTAGTGAGATCGTACTGTAGTTTATTAGTATGGTTACTTTTCAGGCTTATTTAGTTTTCTTTAGAAACTAAAGGGTCAGAATTTTTAACAAAA
This sequence comes from Matsumurasca onukii, assembly GCA_018831715.1. Taxonomy (NCBI): domain Eukaryota; kingdom Metazoa; phylum Arthropoda; class Insecta; order Hemiptera; family Cicadellidae; genus Matsumurasca; species Matsumurasca onukii. Next base: position 69,889,013 of record CM032058.1, read on the forward strand.
ATTATAATTACAAAAAATGGAACTTTTACGAAAGAGTGCAATATTTGGTAGATCGGGTAATTTAAAAGATTTTCAGCAGGTTAATTTAAAGGGACTTTTTGTTATACGTTTACTTTGATCGTGGGACTTTTACTTTACAAGGGATATTCAAATAAAAAAAACCCTGATCACTACAAAAATGTAGAAGAAAGTAAATAGTGTTTGCGTAAAACTATGTTCAATTACTTTTAAGGAGGAATTTCCTTGCTAATGATTTCCATCTTGTGTAGCAAATGTTGATAGTAAATATAAAAAAATCGTAAATGTAGTCTTTTAAACAAAAAATCTATGAATAATTTTTGACAGTTAATTTTGAATTGGCTGGATACAAAAATTGTTACCGCTCTTCAAAATTGATTAGTATCCAATACTTTTCAATAATTCACATAAAAAAGTGTTATTTTTAATAGCTAGACATTTCCCTTGTTGTTCCGGCTCCTTGATTTGAATTGGAGATTCCCCCTGTTCCAGTCTAGTGAAGACAACTTTGTGGAGAACTTGCGTCACAGACTCGTGCCCTTCTTGCAACGTTGTGAGAAGCTCCAACATCTGCCCCGCCAACAGCTGTTGTTCCAATTCATCTCGGAAATCAGTACACAAGATCTCACATGCTCTTTAAAGGTAAAAATCAAATTGTCTATTATCAGTGTTGATGGTAATCAATGTCAAAATAAAATAGTAGAGATGTTCGTGCAAACATTCAAAGTCAAACTTGACCATTAAATTTAAATATCCAAATACTCAAAGGTTTTTAAACTTGAAGTTGGACTCATGGCGGGGTTTGAATCGCGCGCGACTCTGGAGCTCATCACTCTGGTGGTGCGGTTCAATCCCCGGGGTCACCACTGTCATTTTTTACAATTTAATCTCTAACGAGGATTGTCATGTGTATATCCAGCAACTTTCAGTTTTAGTTGTTATCATTTTCTCCTGTAAGTAAATTGAACCAATTACTTTTCAGATGTTTGAGTTTTGCTCTGCAGAACCGCTAAACTCGATAATACAGAACACTGAAGAGATGATAACCTTGGCTCTGGAAACCATCTACGCTTATCGTCAGACGGACCAACTGGACAAAGTTGAAGCCATCCTCAACACATTGCTTTCGTCTTGGTCAGTACGGTACCTTGTCTTAATCATAGGTGTAAATTTATATTACCAAATTTAAGTTTTAAAAATTCATAGTAATTTAACTAATTTTAATACGTTGTTAAATTTACAATGACAATTTTACAGTCCAGCTGCATCAACACTGATGGACAAAGTGAAAGCTGCAGAGGATGAATTGAAAGTGGCTCATATTCTGAAGAAGAGAGGCCACGGGATGAGTCTTTTCGAACTGCACAACAATAGAAGCAACAGCGACATCGCCAGGGCTCTCTTCCTGGATCTGTCCTCATCAACGGCTAACAAGTATGCTTTGTGTGTGTGGTATACTAGGATACTTTTTAGTGTCTAGATTTACTTTTATTTCTAAATCCACAATCAATAAAAATTGTTGTATAATTTATCTAGTTAGGAGTAACTTATGTTGTTACGTGTAAAGATAAATGTGAATTTTGACTTGTTTAATGGGGAAAGTTAGGACTACAAAAATTCTTCATCCACTCAAGCTCGATCTTTACTTAGCGTTACAACACAGTCCAATTGTTAGTGGTAACTTTGGATAGTGCACTCAGCTAACTTGAACCCTTTAGAACAATTTTGTCTTCAATGAGGGTTATGAGCTCCAATATTGGAAAGTATAAATCTAATTGAAAACACTTGTAAGGCAATATTAAATTTTGATTTTGGTTCTAGAGTGCCTGCAGCTTCTGAACTTGAATGGAATCAGCTTTTGCAAGACTTCATTTTGATGCAGAATTTGGTCTTTGGTTGTTTGCCCTTAGAGCTGTGCTATGAGGTAAGCCAGTATTATTGCCCGTTGACTATATCCATGTGGGAAATGAGTTTGTACCCCTCACTCACCTTATAAGGAAAATTAGGTGAAATAAAAAAACGACTTGAACACGACAAAAATCACCTGCCCTTTATAGTGTTGTAATCCAAAAAAATAGCCAAGGATATTAATTTCTAGTGCAGACGACTGGACATACTTTCAGCTAGGACGATCTCTACCTGTGTACTTCGTATGGAGTGATCAAACTTATATTTTGACATATATATATATTTTTTCAACAGTATTTAGGTATATAGTGTGTCTCCCTTTAGTGAGTTTTACACTGAGTTATACATTCCACACACTAAAATCTGACCGCTGAAGAGTAAATTTACTTTGAATTTAACGAAACCTCTAATCAAGCATTTGCCTTAAGAGGCCCTAAATTTTCTCCTCTTATGTCTATAAGTTTGTAGCGGTGATGTATTGTATATAGTTATGTTAAATATTATTTGTGTACTAAAGTTGTAAATATTAGTTGTAATTTGTACATGTACTTGGCAAGTCACCTTCCGAGTAGCTTTACTGTATCAACAAACTTTGTACTATTTGTTTGAGAAAATAAATGAAGAGCAACTGCCTGACCCAGAGAGCACAAAAAACCAAAATATTAATTTTGTTTAAATATTAGGTTGGTAATAACCAAATTTTTTTTCTCAACATTTTCAATTGAACTGGCGGTTTGTTAGGTTCACACAGCGGGAGTGCTGGGCAGTGGCGTGAGCGCGGTGGTGCGTACAGCAGCACAGAGTCTGTGCTGTTACTCGCAGGAGCAGTACCGCAAGCCTCTGTCCCTGCAACGCAGTGTCGCGCTGGTACTGCACGCAGCCACGCAGTACTGTGACTCCGCAGCCTCTCTCACTGACCCGACCATCAAACTGGCTCAGTGAGTGTAGTATCAATTGGTGTCAGATTAACTAGACCTAGTGTAAAAGTAAAAACTCTAAAAAACCAGTCAACAATAAAGGTTCAGGTCATTCAAGGTAAGTAATGGAAATTTTTCTTGAAAACTAGCCCTTGTAACACTTTTTCCAGCATGTTTGAATTTCCACTAGTCCAAACTAGGTTCGGTTCTAATTTAGGTGGATTAGCAGGACCCTGGTTCATAAGCCTCAAGCTTCTTTGGCAAATCAATCAGCACAATACTAAAACATAGACAACCAATAGCCAAACCGTAAATCCTAACAAATTTTCTATAAACGCCTAAACATTTTGATTAAACTGAGTACAAACTTTTACCACACCATACTCAATATGTATTCCAAAAGTCAACAAAATCCAATCTGCCAAGATGACGGCAAATAAAACCATTTTCTGGTACCAATTTGGTTTGGCTTAATGGATTTTGCTGAATTTTGGTGCAATGTTCAATACAGCACCAAAATTGAAAATTCCAAAGTAAAATAAAAAATAATAACATGTTGTATTTATTATCTAAAGTCTAAACTTATTAGTATTAACTTTGTCAATTGTAATTTGTATGTAGAAATGTTTTTAGCTATCAAAACTCTCTAATTTCAGAACCTGTCTCAATCTGATAACAGAAGACAACAAAGAAATCCAGGAAGAGCAAGACTTGATAGCAGGTCTTCAATTGCTCAGTGAATTCAAAATCAGCTTGCTGCCCATGCAAGGTAACTCTGCAGAACTATAATACTCGTATGAACAAAACATTTAAATATACTAAATAGTAGGTTAAAATTGTCCAATCACTTGTGTAGTTTAATACATCGTGACTGTTTTTACACATGGCAATAATAATGCAGTCTAAAAGCTAACACTATTACAACTTCTTTTAAAACTGTACGGTATTTTATTACATATGGGAGAGCAAATTACGGTTGTTAAAATAATCAATAAATTATTTATGAATGATTTGGTTCCAGTCCTCCGTTATCAATTCCACTGTTCTTGCCAGAACCAATAACTGACACAACAAACATGGACTTCAGGAACCAATGATTATCTTGGTATTTTAGGTCCAGTTCTTAAACACATAGTAGTCTAATTATTTTTCTTAGCTACTTAAAAACAGAATTCCATCGCAACCACTTTGAGCTGATCAAAACCAGCGTCCGGGATTGTTAACACCTGTTTGTACAGCTGTTACTAACATAGCCTGTTAGTCATCATTTCCGTTAGTTCAAAAATGTATGGATGATCAAAATTTGCTGTTTGCGATTGTTGTTAAGTGTTTAAGTTACCAAAATGTAGCATTTGCAACCACAGGCAAAATTGACTAGAACTATATTAAGCTAGCAAAAAGTTGTCTCAACCAGATTGTTTTAGGTCAGCTGAAAAATGGAATTTTTCAAAACATTCACTCGTTTAACATTTGCTTGTGTTACAGTCCGACTGTGCACTGACCGGATGAGACTGGTGGAGTCGTGTTTGACAACCCGAGCCTCCGCGTACAAGGACTACCACAAGCTGCTGTCTCTGGCACACAAACTGAGAATATGCGGCAACGACTCTCGCCAGCGTGAGGGAACCATTCTCGTCCGAGTGGCCAACATTTCATTCCAGGTAATCATCTGATGTCTTGGGGTTATTTTGTAACTGTAAAATCCTATTGCATCTGTCTATTGCTAGAAAAGCTCATTGTAATACAAATATTTTGACTGACTCATCATTGAGAGAAACAATTGTAAATAAAAATACTTTAAATGAAATCAAAGTAGCTGACAAGTAGTCACAAGTGCTACTGTGAATCATAGCAAATTTCTAGTAACGGGGTATAATTTTCACCAGAGCCGCCTGTTTTAGAAGCGTACACTTGTAAGGTAAGTAGTCACCGATTTTTTAAGGCTGGAAAACCCCAAAAATGGTCACTTCCAATGGACTGATTTTGCTTGTTAACGAACTTAGCCTAGAGATTTACAAAATTAACTGCGGCCTATGCAGTAGTCAGTGGTCACACACATATATATAAATATTTAATATTATTTAGGAAGACCCATATACAAATACCATTTGACTCAAGAGGTGTTGAGAAGGTTTTTTTCTACGAATATGACATATGTCATTCTCTCTGGCGGTAAAAATAAATAGCTCTTTTTCCTATGGAAATTCACTAAATACACTAGAGTCCCGCTTATCCGAACCCCGCTAATCCGAAAATCCGCTTAATCCGAACACTGTTGAGGGGAAAAAAGTATACGATTTTGAGTTGGTAAAATGAATAAAACTGGTTTTCCAATTACTGTATCATACTGTATGTGTTTAATAACAAACTCCAAAATACAGTAGAATCTCGATTATCCGAGATAATTGGGACCAAGACCACCTCGGATACGAAAAAACTCCGATAATACGGAGGTTAACTGCTTCTACCAGGAAAAGTGACAAAAGAGAGAAGAAATCAGACTGTCCAGCTACGAGCCCACAGAGATGAGGGGTGAAGGCAAAGAAAGAGATGACAGGTGGATAGGACAAGGGAAGAGAAGGAATGCAGAGATGGGAAGAGAGCAGCTGCAGTGTGTGCTGCAGGAGGGGGAAGGCAGGTGCCAGGTTGTCAGTGAGGAACAGCTGCACCCTTGTCTACTACGTCATTTGCTGTTGCTAGGCAACCACATAAGGGTGGGATTACATAGCCAATCACAGCATTTTCTCTGTATGCTTGTGACATCGATCTTTGAGGAGAGTGTAGTGTGTGTTTGTTATTTCCTCACCTCATCTCCATTTTCTCAATGATTAATTTCATTTGACAAATAATGTTTTTATACCGGTACTAGTTTGGAATTACAGTAAATTGTAAAGGTTTTAGTACAATAAAAATCTAGAATTTGATCTAGTACATGTACAAAATGGATGTTTGGTTCTGTCTGAGATTGGCCAACCTGATAATGGCTGCCGGCCTCCATTGAAAATACACTCAGCACGGATGTAGGGGGGAGAGGGGTTGTTTACTTGGAACTGCTCGCCACTAGTTCCTTATCTTATCTTCACCAGAAGTACAGTACACACCCTGCCGCCACATCATCTTTGTACTGCCCGTCATATCTGCGTACGTTACTTCCGCACTGTGTGTATTCCAGTGTACTACAGCATTCAAACACACAGTTTCTTACATTTAAATATAAAATATTAGTCGCTCAAACTCAATATATGACTTTATAAGGTCAATATATGATAAATCCATCAATATATGCCTAAAAGGCTAAAATCCTCTTAATCCGAATTTTCGCTAATCCGAACAGGGTTCGGTCCCAATTAGTTCGGATTAGTGGGACTCTACTGTATTTTAAACATTAATCAATACTTGAGCAATGACATAAAATACCCCCAACTAGCTCTGCCGTTACTAATGTATTGGTATATCGGTTTTAAAGGCTAGAGACTATCGACACTGTGCGGAGATCTGTACACAACTCATAGCGCGCCAACACGCAGTGGGCTGGGAGGTGGCACAACAGCTGGGTCAGTGTGGAGAGTTCTGGGACCTGACATTGCGCCGTCAGCTGATAGCCTTCGCACTCATACACTGTCCCGACGACAAGGTGCAGGAGCTCATGGACACCAGGTAAACCAGTCTCAACATCTTCGGAACTTCCTTTTTTGGGTGGGGCAATTCTTTTTTTATTGGCCAGCACCTCTTATTAACAACTATGGGCTTTGATTTATGGTTATTAGTCATTCACCCGTTTATTAAGGTAGGCGGATGCTGAACATCTGTCCTCCTAACCGTGCAGATGTAGAGGACATGAGACAAAAACACTTTCCGATAGCAAAAGGTTGGCCCCGATATTGAAAGATAGACCTGGTCTGATGTAGCAAGCTGGAAATCTGTTTAGATTTTTTTACACAGACGTTAAGTGAGTGGCTAGATATACTACTCAAAGGAATATTTTCTTTTAAATGAATTTTTAAAATCAGTAGAGGAATTATAAAGTATGCAGAAGTAATAACCCAAGCCCTTTAAATTTCTGAATTCATTCATTGAAAATATTACTTTATATTTAACTGCAAAAATTGAATGGATTTCTTTTCAATTTGCAGATGTGAACTGGAATATCAAAAGTTACAGATTTACATTCATGAACAAACTAGAAAAGGTGAAACCCCTACAGAAGATGAAGAATTTGTTGACGCTGTGACCTCGGTAAGATTATATTGGTAATACTAATAAAAGAAAAATAACTGGCTGCTGGACAACATGGTCTAAGTAATTAGAAAATTCAAAAATGTGTTGTAATATTTTTATTTTTGTAATAATAAATATTTAATTACTTAATGGCTAACAACCAGTTATAATAATAGTTTTAATCATGATAAAATATTTTTTCCAGCCTCAAACTCCAGTCAAAGAGTTTTTACCTCAACTTTCTTCAACGCTTCAAAACACTTCAAAACTGTTGACTCAGCTAACGAATTCCGGGTTTTGGAAGGATAAACTACTTAACAAGTAAGTTTAAACAGTCGTACATCCATTGAATAATATTTAGAATAAATTGTATCTTTTCATTACAATTTTCAATTTCACACTATTAAGTTTTGATTCCGGATGATTTTATCTTTTTCAACTGTAGCTTGGCATTTATTCATGCAACATGGGATCTACTAGGCTTTATCGTTCAATGTACCCGTAGTCATATCATAACTGCTACACTGTACTTTTTTTTATCTAAACACTACAAGAAAAGACATGTTAATCTTTTTGTTCTGTGCTTCAAAATGTTAACTTATTAAACGTGTAATTGACAGAGACCTAGATAGAGGAAGTGTGCGGAAAGGAGAGACTCAGATGACAATGCAAGGGTTCCACGAGTTCTACCATTCTCTACACGGCCGCTGCCACCCCAGTGCACTGTCTAGCCAGTACAGCAGGGAGACTCTTGGCTGGACCCAGTACCAGCTGATACAAGCACTGCTCCAAGCCTCTCTGCTGCAGCAGGAGAAACTGCCCCAGCACCTGCTCAGAGACATTGACCATGGTGAATTCAAATCCCAAAAACCGAGCAGGAATTCCCTAAAACCAAAGTTGTTTGGAAAAGGGACTTTTAGAGGACTTTTTGGACAAAAGGGATATTTTGGGGATTTTTCCAACTAAAAGAGATTTTTATAAGTGGGAACTTTTAATAAGAGAGATTGGTTGAGAATGTAATATTTTCGGGTTTGATTGTTTTGGATTGATGGATCCCACCGTAGTTTGAGACCTCGTATGGTAGCTTGTTGGCCATAATAGTCTGAAATGGCTGTGTTGAGAACTTTGTTTCTGGCAAGAAAATATCAAGGCCAGTTGCTCCTCCTCCAAAGGTCAACTACCTACTCTGTAAAAATAAATATGTAGTATCCTTGTAAGTTTACAAATATTGTATCATTGGGTATTCCTTCTAATTTGCATTTTGAACTTATTTTCCTCCTATTTTCTATTTATTTAGCGGATTTGGTAGAACGTGACTTCATCAATCCCCAGTCACCACTTACATTTGCTAATACATAAAGGTCGAGGTTGAGCGTAGAGAGAACTCCTAACTTCAAAGTAAACAACCTTACCTTTTACCTTTTTTTATTTCTGTTCTAAGCATCTAGGTTCACTGTTCTCTGTTCTTGTTTCCAGTGCTGGTGCAGTTCTCGTGTCTGGTCATGCCTGAGGACTCGTGCCTGGGGTTGACAGCACTGCTGACTCTGACTAAGCCTGAAGCCAGTGAGCAATGCTTCTCCTCTCTACCTCTTACTCTGATCACGCTACAACTCGCTGTCTATCTGCTCGCCTTGACAATGGCGTTGCAACACAACCAGCACGCCTTCCTCTGGACACCTGATCAGGTATGTGCGTACCCAAATTCTTGTTCTAGTTAGTTGAAATCCAGGGTGGAAAGGGATGGATTTTTCCTTTCGGGCAAGAATAAGGCAAAAAACCTTGTTTGCTTAATTTTAGGAGTTTTTTGGGCAGGATTAAAAGCTAGTTTCACTTAGTACAAATTACAAAGATTTATCATATTAACATGTTATACAACTTTGTAACAATTACTGGGAATTGTGAACATTAAAATGTCAAAATGGTTGAAACAACTCATGTTCTCTTTAAAGAGATATAAACATTTTAAATGTTAACTTAATTTAAAGTTTTATTTGATATTGTTTTGTGATTAAGGGAGTTTTTAATAGAGAGTGGCCTAGAAAACTGATTAGCAATCACAGTAAAATAATTATCAAAATTATAGATCGTTTGGAACCCTTTCATGTTACAAGATCTACCAAAAATGTCCCTTTAAATTTCAATTTCACTCAAAAATCCCTCCCCTAAAATTTCCCGGAACAAATTCCTCCTACCCAGCAAAATCTCTAAAAAGTACCTCTTGCCCAAAATCTCCTGTTTTCAGGGAATTCCAATGATCAGGATTTTAATTTTTGTCTAGAATTTCCTGATTTTCAAGCCACGTTGACCCTTACTATAAAATCATTGTTGCCTGATTGATTAGCCTCATAACTCATAGGATTTACAATAACATTTATCAAACACAAAGTTATCTATACTCAATACAACAGCTCAGTTTACTTGGCCGGCAGGTGGTGTCGTGGGCGACATCTCACGACGACGGCGGATCGAAGGTGTCTCAGCTGTTGAAGAAGGCTCTGCTACAGCTCGGGAACTACGATCAGAGCAAGAACGTAGAGCGACTCGGCTGTGGCGTGGACGTGCGCAGGTTTGCGTGGGACGAACAGTACAAGATTGATTCTATTCTCGGACTCGCCATGTAAGTTCACATTTTCTTTGTGACATTGTTATATAATGTAATATATTTGCTGTAGACAGTACAAAGTATTGCGTGGCAAAACACAAAAACAAATGAAAATACAATGAAATTAAAAACATTCACACTCACTCACACTTACATGATTTCACACTCATTCCTCATTCACACTTAACATCAGACCTGGCTTTGGGGGAGAGAAATTAAAATGCGATTTAAGGAAATTAGTTGTCAGTAAGATCATCTATGAACTCATCCACTGAGTAATAAGCTTTGCTTAACAGCAACCGTTTTATTCGAGACTTGAAAATTTTGGTACTTTCAATTTCTTTTAAATTTTTAGGAAGGTGGTTGAAGAGTTTCATACCTACTTGGATGGGTAGTTGTTTAAATTTAGATGTTCTATGTTGACAAATTTGCAAGTGGTTCTTTCCTCTTGTGTTATAATCATGAGTGATTTTAGATTGAACCAACATTTTATTAGTTTTACAATACAAAATCACTTCTAAGATATAGAGGCAGGGAACATCAACTGTCTTATGTATTTTTGGGATGAAATGGTTTTATTTCTTTTGTTACAAAGACTTAAAACGCTAGAGTGGCTGGAGCCCAGAGTCAGCCTTAGGTTTGAAAACGCTGCTCTGTTACATTGGCCAGTAACTGCTGCTACCTGGTAGATTTTTTTTATAAACCTTTTCGCCTGGTTCACTAAGACTTCCCTGCTAGTACCATCAAAGTTTCTAATTTGATACTAACAAAATATTTAGGTATTCTAACTATTCTTTTTTCTTTTGGGATCTTTATAATTGCTGCTTTTGGTAATTTCTTGTTAGTTACCTTGCATTATTCATTAAACCAAGCAATCTAAATGAAATCAACAACGATAATTTTATTTTTTTGTTTCTTTGTATTTGTGTTGTTAAAAGTTTCTTTTGGCGTGCAGGTGTGAGGAGTGGGAGAAGCTGCAAGCAGCGCTCGAGCTAGGCGCTCAACACGATGTGGCTGGCTGGGAGATTGTGTGCGCTCACTTGCGCACTCTACTCGTACACAACAGCCCAGCCCTGACTCAACGCTTGGCTGACAGCCACGTCGCACAACTGCTCAAGCAACAGCCACAACAAGTGGTTACTAGGTACTGTGTTCTCGAGTAGTTGGAATGTGTGGGAGGGGGATTGTGATGCAATGTTTTAGTTTTCAACTTCATAATTGAAGGAAGAAATTAATTGAAAAAAGTCTTTATTTACGTGTCAAAGCCAAACACAGATAACAAAGAGTCGCAAAATGACCAGCATCAACCAAGGTTTTTTTGTAATAATATAATTTTGATTATACCGTCCGTAGTACTTGACTTGAAAATCCAACCATTCTTATAGGACATTTTTAGATGAATGTAGGAAGAATAGTGATGAAAAAGTTATGACTTTTTTGATCGGTGTAAGGTTTAGTTTCGTTGCAAAATAACTAGGGCAGACTATTTCCCAAATTTGGTAATTTATTAATAACCCAATGACCAATGGAATGGACTTATTGCTTAATGGGACTTCCGAACCATAGTCATCATGATAAGTTGTTACTGCACCACCCATAGTTGGACTGAATACTATTTTACAATGTTGACTCTATACAATTTTGTCAAAATGGCAATACCTTAGTTAGTTAAACTATTCGCCTTCAATAAAATGATTTACCTGTTGTGTTTAGTTATTACTATACATTTTTGTAACCTATTTTAGTTTTTATCAATAAATGGACTCTTTAAAAGCTACCAGTCAAATTATATAACCAACGCCTTCCATGTCTTGAGCATGAAGTCGATTTCAAGGTAGGTCAAAGTCATAACATGTATTGCTGAATAAAACATGTGTTCCAGGTTGGAAGAGTCAGTTTGGCCAACTCTCAACGGACAAAACCACAATCAGCTGATCAACTACTTCACAGTACTGACAACTGTCGCACCCAACACTCAGACTTGCGGCCTGCTGCCCCGAGACCATGTCAAGCTCATCAAGAAAGTGAAAGCTACCTCTTCTGGTGAGCTACAGAACATGTGACGTTTTCATCTTATAAACAATGTTGTTTGTTGACAACACATTAGTGCCAAGTACGAGGGCTGTTCAGAAATTAACTTCCGTTGTTGTGTAGCTTGTATTCGAACAAATCAATCCCAACCCTTAAACTATAGCAGATTAAAGTGTGAATTGCGTCTGTTTTTCGTTATAGAAACTGGTGGTGGAATGTCATGCAATAGCTAAGAAAACCTTGTGCCTTGGTATAATAAGTGCTCTGAATTTTATAGTGAATATGTCAAAGTATAGGTGAAATGCTCTTTATTATGAATATAAGTTATAATGAAACGTTTCTATAATAGATGTGCATTTCACTATTTATGACCAGAATTAATTTAAGAATAGCCCTCATATATCAAAACGCACTAACACCCCAGTTGTCCTACAGAGATAGACTATGCCCGGATAGTGACCCGGCCGGGAGAGGTGATGGATGCTCTGCGCCCGGCAGTGAGAAAGGAGACAGTGTCAGCCATTGCTAAGCTGGTAAAGGAGCTGCTCAAAGCATTGCCTTGTCTGCAGAGTCATGTGTCTGTCAGTAACTTGTACACTGAGGTGGCTGTAGTGCAGTTTAGGGTTGAGGTAGGCACTAAACATTTATTTCTTATAGGAAATAAGTCAAATAACTAAAAATACTTTACGTTTAAAATAATTTAACAAATTTGACGTCAAAATATTTTTGAAGAAATTGTAATAAAGATATTTTGACATTGACATTTATTTGCTTGTATTTATTTTTTTATTGATAAAAATGGTAATTTCCTTAAAACGTGGTATTGTATCAATTGTGTGTTAAACTACTGTGAAACTTCTTTCTGATAAAAAATACAAACTTGGCAAAAACATAAGAATAAAAAATGGTTTATTCATACATTTCATTAATTTTCTCCTGTCTAGAAAATACCAGTTTTAAACAATTCCCACCCAACTTTTTGGAATTTTAAATTTTGCTGAATAGTTTCCTAACCTTTTAAGACCTATTAATCCCTTGGTTTATCCTTCAAACAAAATTGCTCAAAAAAAACAATAAAAAATTTAATATTCCAGAAAAACTTATTTACTTGTACAGGTACAAATATCAAAGTTTAATGTCCGATAACATATTTTGATTTCAATGAAATTTTCATGTGCTCAATTAATTTTCACATCATAAAAAATAATAATAATAAATAATTGCAAGTAGCTCAGTTACAGCCAATGAGTGACTGAAGATGGTATTCCTCAGCGAGATCGAAATATCTCTATCAAATCATAATGATGTTTTGACGCGGTGTGAACCGCGGGAAGAACTAGATTATAGTTGTGACAACGCCCTGGAGTTGAGTTAAGTTTAAACTACTGAATGTTCATTGTACTTTCAGTGTCTCAGCCCCAGCTGCAGGGACCCAGTGGAGCAGTTCGCCGCGTTGCAAACTCACATGCAGAAGATGACTGGACCAGACTTGCTGAACTTCGTGAAGAAGACAGTGTTCTGTCACCAGAGTGTCACCAAACTGAGCGCAGAGGTCAGAGAAGAGATGGTCGATTGTGTACTGAGGATTTGCAACCAGCAGCACAATTTGTAAGTAAAACTCTGTTACTTCTGGAAAGTGTTAAACGTTCTGTTTCCCTGTAAATATTGTATACACGATTTAAACTCAATATTAATTTGTCTCTCTTACCCTCCTGGGTTTCGCAAGTCTTTCACAAGTCTTTCAGGCGGAATTTCCATTGTTGTTAAGTTGGAAATACGAGGTCTGTCCAATAAGTTCGCGAACTGGTTCAATATGGCGGCCTTAAGGCGACGTAATGCTCTGCCCATTACATCAAGTGAATAATAGACATCTAAGGAAGCGTTCAGTACTCGTTTGAAAGTCGAGCAGTGCCTATCCAGCTGCCAGTGTCAGTTTATATTTTATTTGTTTTTGCTGTTCGTCAAAAAATGGAGATCGATGAAATCACAAAGCAAAAAATCAACATCAAGTTTTAAGTGAAACTCGGAAAAGGTTCTCAAGAAATTACAGATATGTTGAGGGCCGTTACAGAGATAATGCCTTGAAGAAAATGTAGATTTTCAACTGGATCCAACGTTTCAAAGATGGCCGCGAAGACGCGAAAGGTGATGCAATGCAGGGACGACCTTCAACCTCATGTGTGGATGAAAACATTGTTCGTGTGCGAGCTCTGGTGTCTGATGACCCTCGGAAAACTGTTAAAATGATTGCAGACGATCTTAATTTATGCAAATCATCAGTTCATACCGCTTTTAGTTGCATTTGGGATTAAGAAAACTTGAAAATGTTGATGCAGAACGAGATTGAATGAATGATTGGAAGACTGACGGAAATGAAGAAGTTCTTACAGAGAGTCATCACTGGAGATTAATCATGGTTTTTCTGCAAAATGGAGACGAGAGGGCATCACTGGATCACTTGATGTTGCAATTCGTTGTTCAGTGATTTCATCAATCACCATTTTTCGACGAACAGCAAAAACAAATAAAATATAAACTGGCACTGGCAGCTTGATAGGCACTGCTCAACTTTTAAACTAGTACTGAACGCTTCCATAGATGTCTAGTATTCACGTGATGTAGTGGGCAGAGCTTTACGTCGCCTCAAGGCCGCCATATTGAACCAGTTCGCGAACTTATTGGACAGACCTTGTATCATATATTTTTTATATTACATTGACTGAACTATTAACTTTCATTGTCTTTATCCCAGTTTAGATTACTGAGATTTCTACTATGAACAATGGGTTTTCAGTTTTCACTTGGCAAACTATGAATTTTTCATTTAAAACAACAATAGAGCCCAAGCAACCTCTATCCGGGATAGGGAATTTAACATGGAAAAATTTGCAAACGATGTTTTGAGTAGATTAACGTACGAAAATGAGAAAAGTATTTCAATAGAAACATAGAGCCATTAATGCTGCAGCATATAAAAGCAAGAAGCCAAGAACGTAAAACTTCCTTGCCAAACAAAATATTTATTGTGATTACTCGAATTCTATGTTCTCAAGGGAAAATCAAGTTTTAATTGAAGTAATAAATAATTTATTGTTTGACGAAAGTACAAGTTTTAGAGTTCACTTGCAGCAGCTTTAATAGCTGTATGCTTATGTTGAACCAGATTTTTTATTTAAGTATGTTAACTGCAAAAGCATCGTTTGCAGTTTTTACTCTGTCATAAGCAGTGCCCAGTGTGGGCCGCTTCATCCACACAAAAAAGCCTGCTCTTGCACACCTTCAAAAAAATGTATTTTTCTAGACATTTTACTAAAATTACAATTTTGTTGTTTGTTTTATGGTTCTTAGAAATGAAGATGGAAACATTAAAAAAATCAAGCAGCTTAAGGATTACATCCAGCAACTTTGGGTTCTTTATAATCCATCACTGAAGAACCTGAAAAACTATCTTGTGTAAGTTACCAATCAAAATACAATTTGTTTTCTCTAATTTGTTAGGACTCATTGACATTACAATTGAAGTAAATACAATACATTTTCAAAAATATTTAACGTAAGTTAAACAAATTTTATTGAGTGTTTGAGTCATACTTTAAACGAATATAATTTACAACTTGAAGAGCTTCTCTCTTTACCTAATTTTTTTCCAGTTCCCGTCCATACAGTTAAAAATTTGTCTTGAAAGAAAAGAATAAAACATAAATTGATCGTTTATATTGAATATTAATAACTAGTAAGCTGTTGGTATTCAAGTGGGAACATTTAAAATAACTCCAAATCCCTCTGAGATTGTATTTTCAACAAATGAATACGGTGAGTTTGTATGGTATAAAGTACACAAGGAATGAGATCAATTTGAAATGTAACCCAAGTGTAAGGGCTCAAACACACTTACCTAAAAATCAATGTTTTTAAAAAGTAAAAATACATAGAGTTAGCAATTTGCTTATAGTGTAAGGGAGCCTTTTCGGGGAGTGTTTCGGGAGGGTGGGATTTTGACGGAAATGGAAGTTTAAAAGGAGTTTTTGGCAGATTTTATATTTTGAGAAAATTTTTAAACAATCTCATTGTTTAAAATTTTACTCTGATTAATCATCAGTTTTTTAGCTGAATTTCTATTAAAAACTTCCCAAATTACTAAACAAATCCAAATGAAAATTATGTTTAAATGTTTACATTTTTGTAAGGAGTTATTATTTTAATTGGTTTTGACATTTTAATGTTTACAATTCTCTGTAATAATATTACAAAGTTTAATTACATGGTAACTTCAATAATACAATATCAAATCAAACGACAATCATGCTGTACCATACACTTTTTTTTTAACTCACAAATGGAACACAAGATTGGCATTTGTAGGGTAAACGTTTTTTTTACTGTAATAAACATTTGTCAATTTTCCGACCTTTTCTTTATAATTTGTAATAACTGAAATAAACTTTTGATCCCGCCCAAAAATTTTCCGATTTCAAGCATAAGTTACAACTAACCGTGCAACTTTATCAGTCGACTAGACGAGGCTTGTGGAGATGCAGAAGCCGTATCGACCATCATGCAAACTGCCCTGCTGGATGCCTCCATCCCGTCACATGTGCTGCAGAAGATCGCCAAACTGTACGGCAAGAGAACTCTCGGGGGATACGTGACGGACGTGCTACACTCTCTTCCTTCTCACTCAGGGTAGGTTGATGACTTGGTGTTCGTGGTTTGTCCAGAGAATAAATCAAAATCAAATACTTTGTCGAGCGGCTTACCAAGAACTTTTCTAACGTATTGCAGGACTAAATACGTGTCAGAAATGATTGCGGAGGTAAAAGTCAAAAGTTATCAAAGGACATATCCCGCGACTCGGAACGTATTGCGGACATGACAGGATATTAAAAAAATGGCTGGAGTAACTATGACTTACTCCTGAGTCCGAAAAACACATTCTTATTGAATGCGAGTCCCTGGAGGCCAGGAGAAGGGGTCTTCTAGGGTCTCGTGAGTGGCAGGAGTTACACCCATCACCCATCAGAATTGGGTAGCGCGATCCTCTAGCTTTGTAAGCAAACGGGGGTGGGGATGCCTAATTAGGAGAACAGGGAGCCAGCACAATAAACCAAAGGGTTGACAAGCGTGGTCTTGAACCACAAATTCTCCCCATCCAATCTAATCTAATTAGATGAATTGACCCGATACTTTTTAAGTATCGATACATGACTTAAAATATATAGAAAATCTGATATGTTGAAAGATTGTGCCAACCCTTCTCATGGAAAACTGGGTGACTTGCCAAACAGACATACAAGACCATGACTTGTATTTGGTGGGGAAATGGGAAGAATTCACCCTGTAGTGACAGGTCAGGTGGGTCTCTGGAATGGTTGAACCACAGAAAATATAGTTCTTATCTTCTGAATTGTAAAGGTTCGCAGTCAAGGTGTATTATTAAATTATATATTGACAGGCATCATATTACCGGTAAGTACCATATTCAATGTTAGGGATATACTATCTCAGATAAATTCTGTATTTATTAGTTGTAAAACTTTCCAATATAATCACATTAGATTGAAAATTTGCCCGGTTTCTAAATTATTGTGAAAATGTGAAATGTTGTGTTCACAGAATGGTGGCTGTAGCTCTGCAGAGGGTGGAAGACTGTCTGAATCACGGTGAAAATGTGGACTCGTGGAGTATTCTGGTCGGGCCACTAGTGGACAAGTCTGAGCTGCCCGTCAGTGTGCGTAAACATGCCGCACAAATATCTCAGGTAACCTCCTTCTAATAGCGTAATTTATCAAGTTATTTATAAGAAACAAATATTATGCTTATTTTAAGTCTTCATTGACAACTAGAAATTCCAGGTAGATTGCATCAAGTCAGTTTACTAAGAAACAGTCTCAGCAAGTCCACTGAGGATGCTCCATTGGAAAATGAGCGAAACGTCTGGCGCACTAGAAGTTAGAAATAGCCAATTACTAAGAAACACTTATGGCCTCTGACATGAAAAGTAGCTTGTCTTCTAACTAGGGATCTGACTCACCGGGTAGGGTTTTTCTAAAGTTTTGTTCATCATTTCAACTCCTTTGTTAGGAAAACCTGATTCATTCATCAAAGTTCTAAAGAATTTTCCTTCCATTGGCTGTGCATAAATAGATATTTTTTACATGTTGTATTGTTCTTCTAGGCTTATCCTAATGTTTTATGTTATGTTTTAGGTTACTTTTCTCCTGAAGAGGGTCAGATTCCAGATCCTAAAACGTCATGTACTTTTTGTTCATTCAAAAACAATGGAAAACTTCTGTAATAATATTTTAACCTCAGGAATTAAGGGTAGATCATAATCTTGTCATCCTCCCGTATTCTGTAAATTATTTTTCTGAACCATTTAGAATAAGAAATTTTCAATTGTCTATCAAGCTTGTGAGAGCTCATCCGCTCTTGACAACTAAGTTGTTTGTGGCTTCTCTCAATGCATCTTGCGTATAAGAACTCTGATTGGTTGAATAGCCAGCCCTAGTTATTGAGATGGCGCTGGTGTAACGAGCGTTCTGATTGGTTGAGTTTGAACTAGATTGTACAAAATGTTGATCATACCAACAATTTCTACTTGTACAGAGACTGGGCTCCAACTACGGTGAGGAGCTAGAGGCGCTCATGCGGCTGAAGACTGAAGCGCTGCTGCGCACGCCAGTGCAGTTGACTCAGATACAGGACCAGAATGCGCGCTACTTGCTGTTCAAACAGCTGCTCTCAGAGGCTGACACCTGGGACCAACTGTTCACTCTCAGCCTACTGCTCTCCACGTGGCCTGACGTGTGAGTACACTTGTTCCTGTGTTCCGTATTTAGAAAACAGTAAAGATTCTCTTAACTTATAGGCTTTCGCGGCCGGTGTCGTAACTATAATGTGGTTTTTCCAGTTCACACTCCTGACAAATAGTATTAAAAGTATATCTTCAATAAGATTACTTAATGTTAGCCTATAAATAAATAAAACTTAGTAGAAAATAACAAAAGGTACAATTCGTTCATTTACTTTTACAAAATAGGGAGAGAAAAATTGATTTACGTCATCTTTCAGAAAGTGTTGACACATCTCGTAAGGGGAAAACATTTCAAATATCACAACTATAATCTAGTTCTTTCGGTTCACAACGCGTCAAAACATTACTATAGCTAGCTTGAGATATTTCGCTGTGGAGTACCATCTTCAGTCACTGGTTGGCTGAAACTGAGACGCCAATTAGTGACTGAAGATGGAACTCCACAGCGAGACAATTTATCTCAAGCTAGTTATGATGTTTTGACAGGGTGTGAACCAGAAGAACTAGATTATAGTAAAGTTTGTGTTATTTAACAAGGCGAACTAAGGACAACCAAGTCCTCTATACCACTGAAACGCTACCCCATAGTACCTTGCTAGTGACAACTGTAAGGACTGATTCCAAACTGGGAAATGTACAAGATCATTTCCTTAACCTCTGATGATTACACCTTATTAACATTGTAATATTTTGTGATTAACACCAATTTCATTATACAATCTTGATTTTACAGAGACAGCAGTTGGTACCTAGATTTGATGGAAATCATGGCTGAAATACCTGACAAAGAAACATTTCCCACCATTCAAAAGTTATTCAAAAAACATTCTTTTGAGGAAGAGGTAATTATTACTTTTGTATTTTTGTACAGTTATTGGTTGTCTGATTTATGGGTAAATATTCAATTTGACTTGTTTTGTGGTTTTTATTGTTCAGAATTTCAATTTGTTGAGTCTAAAGTTACTTTCTTTAATGCATTCCTTCTATTTCAGGAAATATCCCACTTGATCTCTCGGACAGAAGGGGTTGACCCTTTGTTTACAATTTCTGTTTGCCTGATTTCAAACTTTAAAACCCTGCATGGTTTAGCTGTGATTCGTCTGAGTCAGTTACCTTACGTGAGTATTTACAACATTGCATTTAAAAATTGGATTAATGGTTAACTAAAAATAGTAAAATATAAGAGTTTGCGGCTGGAATCACAACTATAATCTAGTTCTTCCGGTTCATACCACATCAAAACATCATAATAATTAGCTAATTATGATGTTTTGACAAGGTGTGAACTAGAAGAACTATAATTTGGCGATAACTATATTATAGTTGATTAATGGTTTTTTTGTCTATAAATTAGCTCAATCCTGGAAGTTTAAGTTTTCCAGGCTCAGGAATATCATTCTCCACCCACGATATTTACTTGGGAAGGTTATACTCTCTTCACTTGAAACTAGTTTTGTTGCTCAATTCAATGTATTTACTCTAAACACAAATTGGAAATGTCAATTTCATTTAGATTCTTGTTGGCAGGAGTAACTATGACTCTTGCAAGGTTGCTTAAAATTTTTGCAGGATTTGTAAACGATTCTAGCTTATTTCTGTTTATTTAACAGTGGACTTAGTACTTGGTTTCATTTTTCTCATCGAAGAATAAAAGGAAGTACTTTTAAAACACACAAAAAGGCCAATATAATGTGACAATTTATTCACAAATGAATAAATGTGAATACATTGTCACATTATATTGGCCTTTTTGTGTGTTTTAAAAGTACTTGTATTAATTACCAATAATCTCTGCTTCAAGAATTAAATAAAAAGAAGGTTTGAAATAAATAATTATTGTTGCTAATGCTAATAATTGTTTGCAAAATTTGTTACAGGAAACGCCCTTAACCAAAGAAATAGCGTGTAGAATAGTAGAAACCGAACTGACTTCTAAACTAGTAGGATCACCAATCTTTGACAAGTTTCGTGAAGTCTTGCTGGAATCATTCCCTGAGTTATGTGAAAAAGCTTCTAAACAGCTGATTTCATCAAACAATAGAATAGAAGCAGAGAAACTTGTGCCTACTTCTACGTCTTAGCTCCTCAAACCCAAGAACAGCCAATGTGTATTTTTACAAATTATTTTAAGGGTTGTTTGAAGATGGTTGTAATAAATGTATATTGAACGTAAATTTATATTTTGGTGAGGTCCTGAGATATTTATTTTTTGTTATATTTTAATTTATTATTATTCCAATAAGTTGTTATTGTTCAAAAAATATATTGATGGATTTATATTTTAAAAATGTTTTTTTAACACCTTGAAATCATCTTGACTACGTTTGTGTGCTGGCAACATGAACTATACTCAAACTCCTTTAGTGTTGGAACCAGTTGAATTTTCCGAGGTAGTCCAAAAGCAATTTGAGCTAAAAATTTCATGATTTTCAAACTTGGTTGGACTTCAGCAGACCTGTGGCGGATTGGTATCAAGCATGACTCGAAGCTCATCACTCCCTTGGCGTGGGTTCAATCCCTGCAGTCACCACTTACATTTGTAATGTGACTATACAGTAATGCTAGGTAAAGGTCGAGGTTGAATGGTAGAGAGGATTGTCCTAACTTCGCCTCGTTACACAAGACAAATTTTACCTTTTTTTAGACCAGCCTGTATTTAATCAAAGGTTAATTTTCCATAATAACTCTACTTCCCATATGTGTGATAAATGGGTCACTAAGAATAATCAAGACCAATATTAGACATTGTTTGTATTAAATTAAGTTTTATTTTCAAATAAAAAAGATAATAAAATTTCAATTAAACTGATTTGGAAGAGTCCTCAGCAGCCAGAGTTTTGACGGTAATTTCTGGCAGATCCATGATTCCGTCTTTGCTAATCAACTGTACCTTGAAGTTGGGCAGATTGATGACCATACGCTTCTGAATCTCAGCGACGCACTTCTTCAAGATGTCGTAGCCTTGCTCAGGAGTCTGGTCTAAAACCCACACAACTAGCTTTTAACAACATAAATCCGATTTACGTAGCGAGAAGGTTCTCAAACAACAATAATGACTAGTGTGGTTATCCAATAAATTTTAGGGATAAGTACAGGGTTATTACAAATGATGTTCACGATTTCAATTGTATAAAAAATTTAATTTTATATGTTATACGAGGGCTATCCAGAAAGTAAGTTACGTTTTGGAATAAAAATTCTACGAAGAATAGGAAAAGATTTGTATAATATACATTTGAAAGCCACACTAAAATACTACTTTTCTATATAATCGCCATACAAATTTAGGCAATTATCATACCGATTTAAAATTTCTTCACATACAAGCCTTGTTCCTTCAACCCTTTGTTACTCTTCCTGCAATCGTTCATCATCGCAGCCACTTCTTGTGGTAGTAGCAATGCAAGATCCGGACCGTCACGGTGAATGAGGAAACCTCGCATGTCACCATAATCTTCCTTATCGACATCATGCATTTTTTTTGTTTCTGAAGGAAATTTGTGTGTCCCCACTGCATTGACTGCAATTTCGTCTCACAGTTAACATGTTTCACCCATGTTTCATCACCAGTAACAACCGATTAAGTAGTGAATCGCCATTGTGGTAATGGTCCAAAATTAACGCTGCACCCATTCATTTGTGTGAGTTCATTAACTTTTAAGTTCGGCATAAGCTGGGTCCTCCACTCCACTTTTCGCCCACATTTGTTCGCCATTTTTAAAGCAATGCTCCATTGACGCATTCCACCTTCAGTGATTGTATTGTCCCCACACAATTCACTAAGCTGCCGATAAATTTCAATCGGTTTACAGTTTTTGCAGCCAAAATCCTAAGACTGCACGCTTTACTTTTCAATTGACAAAGACATTTCTGTTGAGGTTGATCACTAGATGCAGAATGAACTGGGGAACAACCACATATCAAGATGGCAGCTAATCGAAAACTTACTTTCTGATAGCCCTCGAACAAAGAAACAAAATGGTTACATTTTAAGAAAAACCCAAAAGGTTTGTCCCAAGTAGTCATAACTACAATCGTTTGCCACGAATACCCTTTGTGCTACAACAGATGTCGACCCTAATAATCAAGCTCTTGCCATGCGTCGATAAAAGTGTCTTGATCCATTATTTCGATGGAATTAGTAATCCGTTACTGGATCTCGGGTTTCATAATCAGGAATATCATTTGTAATAACCCTGTATATGCTCACAATGAGGAGGTAACTCTGTAGCTGGCAGCAGCAGGGTGAGTATTGTGTGAAGAAAAGCCAAATTGAAAACTAGTTAAGATAAAAATGCAGGATACATGAAAGTGCTGTATAGCTGCGGAATAAACATAAAAAGCAAGTTAATCAACTTACTTCCGTCTTTCCGGTATCTGTCGATCACACTGAGAGACACGTAGCCTCCATACCCATAAGCATAAGAGTGGGTTTTCACGAGAGCACCTAAATAATCGATGTAATACAGCACCGGCCCCTCTTCCGGATCATAGCCTCCCAATAGCATGTTCACATTGTAGGGAGTCTGTAAAAGAAAATAAGTTTACATCAACTATGTACTTAGTATTAACAGTTTTTTGTTCTTTTAGCAAAGCTAAAACCACAGTCTTGATGTTAATGGCATTACAGCATCGTCATTTGAGCAAAGACGATGTTGCCTAGGTGACCTGGGCCCGGGTGGTCTATTGATTATGTTCAGAAGGCATTTCCCAAATGAACAAAGGCGTCTGGGTGAAAACTACACCTGTAAGACGGTAGTGAGTTATGCGGATTTATTGTTACAGGGATGTCAGTTTTTTGTTCTTGACCTTGGCACAGCAAACAAATCATTCTGTCTGCTCGGTGGAAGAGTGACATCAAGATGTTTTACTGAAATTAGAGTGTCAATTACTAATACAGGAAAAATATTATGGGTTTGATGTTTTATTTTCTGAAAAATGAATGTTAACATTACACAATTAGTTAATTGATAACATTACACTTACCTTACTCCTCAAGTACTCAGCTAGAGAGCGCCTCGTATAATTCGCAGCAGCTGTTGGTGTTAGTCCATAACCATTCCTCATTTTATACAGCTGGATGTTTTTGGAAATGTATTCAGCAAACTGTGTTTTATCACCGGATTCTCCCACAGCAGCCATCACCAGATGGTCCGAAAGTTTGTGCAGTTTTACTTCATCTGAAACGGGGAAAGTATTAATGTCCATTGCTACAGGCACTACGACTACTAGACAATCTAAACTTGCATAAAAGCTGATTACTTAGGGGCTCCTAAGCCTAATGCCTTAACTATACGATTGATTCATAGACCTGTTTTCAGGCCCACATTACACCTTGTATGGAAATCTTGAAAAATCTTGAGTACAGTCTTACTTTGATGCGTGTGTAACAACTCTTGAGTCACTAGAAAGTGAAGCCTTTGAGGCTTAGCTATTTTTAATCAAACTATTTAAGGGGCTCAAAATTACTACTTTGGGATCCCATCCCTATATAAAACTCGACCACTAGATTGCTGAACATCAACATCATATAGGCTATCACTACCCTTTGCACTCTGGTAATATATTCCGGTGGGAGGCCGACTTGACTAAGGTAGATATGCAACTAGCATGAAGAGATTGTTTGATAAGATAAGTATGGGTGATCCTTTATGTCTGAGTTATAGCTAAACTCCACTGAAAATGAAATGCATAGCCTTACCTTCTTTGGCAACGAAAATACTTTGAACTGTGGACATATCGGTGGCTAGTAGAACGAAATCTTTGAATGCAATTCCTAACATACACTCCATTTTTCTAATATAATTTATTAAGAATCACAATAAAATCGAACCAATATATTATTAAAATTATTCGTAAATTATACAAGGCAACGTCCAAATGCTTAGAACAAGCGTAAAGTGGAGTGACTTGTAAAATCGCAAAATCAGCAACAAAACAAGTTCATTATTTTTCTTTTTTACTTTGCAGTTCGGTTTCAACAGATAATATACTTCTACGTATAGTATTAATAGTAACACTCTATATAATATGTTTTTCAACGCAGTGTGAAACTTCGTATTCGTCTTTAACTTTCATGTAGCAATTTAAGATCTTAATAAAAAATATCCAAGTTACTTAGAAAATATAGGTTACCTAGAATTATATGTATAAAATACACTGGGTTGAATTAATAAATTACTTTTTTTAATTAAATAAATAATACATTTGGTATATTTTTAATTACACCTAATACTGTCTATTTTTATAATTGACTTTACGCTTTCTCATATAAAACTGAAAAATGTATAGTATTACAAAAAAGTTTTAATATACTGCTTTACTTTACTTTGATTTGAGACACTGGCCACTCTTAGAGTGTATTTTAAGGTGAATATGGGATGAAAAATGAGTGTGTTGAGCGTTTTTGATGGATGATGAGGTGTAGCCTTGTTACAAACTAGGGCCGACTGTTCCCCAGATTGGGTAAATAATTAATAGCCCAACGACCAATGAAATGGACCAACGGCTTAACGTGACGTCAGAACCACGCCAAGTCAAAAACTTTCATCAAAAATGTGATTAGTTTTTAGTTTCATCCGGTAGAGTGCAGTAGTTACTTGAGTAGAAGGTTCTAGGTGTGAAGTTTCTAGTTTTAGACCCATATCTCTTATACCAGTAATAGGTAAGGTATTTGAAAGTGTGATCTTTGCTCAGTTTCACGAGTATCTAGAGTGCAATAGGCTTATTGTTCCTGTCCAGTTTGGTTTCAGAAAGAGAAAATTAACTGTTATAGAAGTTGAATCTCTTGTCAGTCAAATTTTAAATTCTTTTGAATCAAGGCAATCCACATCAGTCCTTCTTTGCGAACTTTCGTGTGCCTTTGATTGTGTTTCACAAAGAATTTATTTATCCCAGTTTAGGACCTCTTTAAGTACTATAAATACATAATTGCCTGTAGGCCCTAAAGATGTGTTGATCTATTGCACGATGCATTTCGGGCATAAGTTGCCCATTTTCAAATACCTTCTTCTTTCTTCTTAAACACTAAACAAGTCTATAATACATATTTACACTTCGCGGTTTATCACACACGTGTCACCGTTCGCGAACCAATTGAAGCCACAGGGGACGACGGCGATATGTGCGGAACATCTTGGCGACGCGGGTGAAGAGGCGACGAACCATTGATTTTAAATGTATATTAATTTTAAAGTCAATGGGCGGACTGAACTGGGGTTGATTTGCATTTTGCACTGGTCGCTGTCACGATGGAATGCGGTTGGGCTGGGTTGGAATGGGCGGCTATTGTTTGCGAGATTTGTGGGTTGAATGAAACGGCAACAAGTCAAAGGCTCAGAGCCTGTTAGGTTAAAACATGGTTTACCACAGGGTTCAGCGTTTATTGTCTCAATCAATCATGAATTATCACTATAGTGTTAGTGGTAAGGCGGTATTATTTGCCACTCTGTATGCAAGACACAGTGACCCTGCCCATGCTGAGCAGTCAGTAAACGAATTGCATGTCAGTGCTTTTCGCTGGTTTGCTGATAACTAAATTGTTCTCAATGAGTCGAAATCTCAAAGAATAACTTTTAGCTTAAACATAGATGTAAGATTTGATTCTGTGAAACTCTTGGGTTTTACACTTGATGACAAATTATCCTGGAATGACCATATTGATACTCTAAGTTCCAAACTGAGTAAGGTTTTATACTTATTCAGAAGGCTGACAGAAGAGCTAAACATGAAATCGGTCAAGGCCGCTTACTATGCTTTTTTTCAATCCCACCTAAGTTATGGGGCCAGAATCTGGGGTCATTCTCCAAGAGCGCTTAAAGTTCTAGTGCAGTGTAGAAAAGGGCAGTAAGAATATTGTCTAATGCAGGGTATTTGGATAGTTGCAAGCCCTTGTTTGTTAAAAATGAAATTTTAACTGTATATAGTATTGATGTTTTTTAGTGTCTTTTAGCTATTAATGATCAACAAGCTATGTATCTTCAGAATTTAAATGTACATGATCACAATATAAGAACATCAAACAACTTATTTGTACCACAATCAAGGCTCTATAAGTCAGCTAAATGTTTTCCCGTTTCAGGTATTAAATTATTCAATCAAATCCCGTTCAATGTAACAATGATGACAAGAAAGAAATTTGAATATATTTTGAAAACTTGGCTCATCCAAAACCCATTGTACAGTCTGCATGCATTTTATGAAGCAGACCTGACAGAAATGGATGGAAACTTTGACGCAATTAACTAATAATAGCCGCAGTGGGGAAAACGTGAACTTCGTAGTGCCGGCAATGGACAGACCATTGATTTTAATTTTAAAGCTAAAATCCATCAATCGAAATGCTAAAATGTGACTTAAAAATGGTAATGTTTTGACATTACAGATACCATAAATTCTAAAACCCTGAGTCAACAGTAGATACAAATTTGGCGTTACGTCATGTTTGTGGTAACTTCCTTTTATCATTCACAACGCAAAGTCAACTCTCCTCCCTCCAAGGAGCGTTTCGTGAATATATGAATCACCCTTTAGACCATTGGCTTTAAATAAAGTATTATGCCAGGGCTTAGCTCTTTATTAATTTTACTTTTTTACCTAAGGTTGTCATGAATTGCAGGTGTTAACTGAATTTTAATATAGTCAACTCTAATCAGGCGAGATTCATGATCATGACTTCCAATGCGTAAAGTGTTCTTCTTCTCTTCCTGTCAATGTCAGTGGAAAAGTTCACACACTCCGGAATTCGAAGTGACGTCACAGGTACTGGTCAATCTCGATACAACATCGACTCATCTCTCGTCACGGTTATCTTGGCAGAATTGGCCAGACTGAATACTTACACATTTTACAGCGTTGGCCATCGAATTCAGAATTTACCAGGGTAAATCTACTCGTCACCCTTGTGTTTGAGGTTTTTGGTCAAGGGATTCAATTATTAGTGGCTATCCAAACTCCTAAAACTAAATAGTCGAAAGTTCGCCGCTCAGATCGAAATTCTGGTTTCGAGACGTCGTCACCACGGTGAGAACAAGTCTCCTCCAGTTCTATGTCAGAGACTAGAGGATTATTTTTCATAATTCAACATGGACGCTAAAGGCGAAATATGGACATTTCTGTGTACCCTGTCGAAGGTATTTCTGCATATATTTGGAAATGTTTGAGATGTTTGTACCCCAGTTTGTGGTTTAATGTTATTCTTAATGCACGTAAGTGGTTTAGTAATTGGACTTGTCTTATTCTAGCAATATAAATTACAAACTTAAAATATGCTAATCTCGGCTCGTCTCCCGTTAAATTTTTAGCGTCTATAAAATGTTTTACGTATTCTTATGTATTCAATTAAGTTCCATATGCCTATAACTTAAAAAATCGTACTATCAGTGAGTTGTTTGTAGTCTTCAATATTCATCTTTTGTTAAAACTAGGTAATAGTATATCTTTTAAGGCTAATAACTTTCAGGTGTTAGCAAGCTTGGCTCTCTCCATAGTGTAGCCTAGTTAAATAGGCCTATACAATCTTTGAAGTATTAAGCCCAATAAACAGACATATGAAGTATTCAAAAGCACACTAGACAGCTATATAGAAGTGAGATGGAATATTCTTATCTTTGAAAAGCTGGTCAATTTGAATGAGGGTTTTATTTATTGCTGAAAATAACGGTGGTAGGGGAGAGAACAGTATAGAGCTATGGACACGACTGTACTCTTGGGTAGCTTACTTACTATTAAAGAAAGGATTTAAGAACCGTATCAACCTGGTATTCTACCCTAGTTTTAACTAAATGATGCACGGGTTGTCAGTGCTAACTTTGACTACTATGCCATCACTGAAGTCAAACTTTGCAAAGTACAATTAATTTAAACCTTATCTCATGATTAACTGGTTGAGCCGGTTGTGACTAACATTTGTCTGGCGAGTTGCTTACACAGCATTCTCTAATATCCTCTGCAATGATCGTTTAACTCCTTTTAGGTCCGGTTTCCCATCTCTCTGTTAACAAGAGTTTAGACTGCACCTAGGATTAATTTATACTGAGAGGTTTAACCCACTGTTTGGTTTCCCATCTGATTTTCATGCTTTGATTAATTTACACCATGTTGGTAGCCCTGTTTGATAATTTGTTCTAAATGTTTTGCAGACAACAGACAATTTTGTTTGTTTCTATACGGTTATTTTGATTTTTATACTATGACTATTGGAGTAATTCATTTTGCAATACCTATTATAGGTTATAATCGTTAACTTTCTTGTTTTGAAATTAACTGAAGTAATATTTCTATCAATCCATTTATAGTCTACTGATGAATACAAATCGTAAATTGTAGTTACATCAACAATTTTATATTTATATGAAACATTATTATAATTTGTATTATTTTGTCAACTCTGTCCATATGCAGTAATTTGAACATTACGTTTCATGAGTTATTTTTTAATTGTGTCTCCTCTTTCAGTGTCTCCACAATTTCTGTTGTGGGAAAATCCATACTTTTGAAGGAAAAATTACAAATATTTAATTATTGTTAAAATATTGCCGCAATGCAAGGCCGCACATAACGTACGTAAAAGCGGCATTATACAATGTGTTTAAGGTGCAAAGAATGAAACATTGATAGGCTACGTTTAAATATTACATCATTTATCAGTTATAAAAAAATAACTTTCTTCGACCTCATCAACAATCTTTAACAGGTTTTCCATATTTCATATCTATATGAATAATAAACAGTCTGTACAGTCTACAGATAACTCCTCTGTGCTCACTTCTCATTGGTTCATATCAAGTACTATACTATCAATACTAGTTTTAGGTTAGGGTTTTGTTTAGATGGGTAGGGATAAAATCTGTACCAGCGTGATAATTGGCCACCAAGGGTCAGTTAGTTTGTGCTTAGGACAAATCATCAGTTGAATAGATGGGAAACACCTTCGTGAGTTAAGTGGTGATTTTATCCCTAGTATAAAATTTGTACCAAGCATAAATATAGATGGGAAACCGGGCCTTAGCGTACAAATTAGATCTAACATAAAACAGGTGTACACTGGCAGAGAAAATCAGCCCTGCATTTCTCAACATACTGGTCTATTAGAGTAATCAACTTAAAAGGGACTTAAAAGGAATTTCACTGTGATTATGTTAGCTTATTGCCGTGCATTCGTGGCCATATCCATACAAATTTTGAAAGTCCTGAATGTTTCGATTCTAAAGTTGTAGGGACATCGAAACAGACCCTTCTGGAGGTGACCTTACTCTACCCCCTTTCCCCCAGGCTCTAGAATAACCAGTGGTGAGAATATACTACCTGCATTTACATAAATTACAAACATCTATACTATTAGTATTTCGGTTAGGGTTGTCCGGAGTGTTGAGATCTCGGAATCTGGCTGGGGTAATTCAGATTTTTTGAATAGAAATGGTCCTTAGTGTGTGGAGGGTGGGGAAACGAATAAAATTATATAGATTTTTATTTTTATGGGGTTTTGAGGTCCCCAATTCCCCATGTTATATTTCTTTTTTAGTAAATATTTATTAGTAAATATCAACGGATTTGTTTGAAACTTCGACACATAGTTGTATACCATTAACCCAAAGACCCCTACTGATTTTGGGGTTCGGGGCACAATATATGGATTTGGGGGAATTAAAGGGGGGCAAGAAATAAAAAAAATCATAAAAATCGATGTGGGGTATCAAAAAAAAGGGAATATTATGCTGATTTCAAAAATATATTGGTTGTCTACCAAATTGTTTTGGGGAAGAAGGGGGCACCGAGGCCGTGAGGCGAGTTGGCGGCGGCGTGCCAGGGGGTCTGGCGCAGCTAGTTTAATATAAAATGCATGTAACTTGTTATAACGGAAGTCTAGCTTGGTTTGTGCATGAAAACTAGTTTTATTTAGCTCTTTAGAAAGACATTTGAATCCTCTAGTTCTGCTCCCAATATAAATGTTTGTTGCATTTTGACCTATAATTAATACAAATTCTGTAGTTGATTCTATATTGCCCATTGAAATATTGAGTAATATCAACGGTTTTTGTTCAAATAGACCCCCTGTGTCCAAACTAACTAAGCTACGCCATCTAGATTGTAAAAAAAGTAATTTTGGAAATTGAACAACATTTTTTTAACCAGAGTCTAAAATCAGTGATTAAAAATTGAAAGTGTTAGATCTCATTGCCATTAGTGTTTCTAACTTCAAGGATGTAACTGATTAACAAGATATATCAAGCCTTGAGAAACACAATATATTAAAGTGTTTATTTCATAAAAGTTTGAATTGCATTAAAATGAACAAGAATAATGTATCCCTCCAACTGCGTTATTTTCAACTTTCATGGATATTTAAAATTAAAGACAACATACTGTGTATGTTTCCCTTACAATGCACACAGATATTGCTTTTGCTTGGGCAATTTTTTAATTTATGGCCGTATTTAAAAATTTGGGTACCCTGAGCCATTATTACAGAGGGTCCCTTACCTTGGGGTTTGGGGATTATGGAAAACTTCCATGGGGGAAGGGTTCAAGAGTTCACATTCGGACAAATTTGGGAATTATTTTACCCTTTTAATGATGATTCATGAACTTGAAGTTGTTTTATATTAGTATCTTTCAAACTTCATCACTCAAAAAATAATATAAAAACGTAACATCTATGGTCTGTTTTGTCCAAATTATTTGAACTTCAATAAAATATACAAGGCCTAGTTGTAATAAAATGGTACTTAATTTAAGATTATAATCTAATATTTTTTTATAGTTTGATCTAAAAGTTGGAGTGTAGCTTATTCATTACTGTAGATTTATTTTGATAAATACTCAGTTTTTTGAGTTAAGATGTATAACAGTTAGTTTTACCATAGGTCCTCATGGAGATCATCGATCTCAACTCGGTAGTTAATTTAATTACTACCTGACAAAAAAACATCCTGGATGCTGGACGCAAGATAAAACTGACTTGGCAATGTACATTTGGTTTCAGATGTAGGAAGTGAGATGGCGCAAGTTTCAGTGTAATGCAGTCAGATTGTAGCCGATACCTCCATTCTGTGTCTGATTTATACGCAGCTGACGAAATATCAGTCCTACTGGAGGAGATACGGGAACTCGAGCCGGCGAGTTATCGTCCGGAGGACCTTCAAGACTTTGAAATTGCGGGCTCAACAACAGGTCGGTGTCTAGTCATAATGTTATTTTCTTTAACCCCTTAACTGCCACATTCTACTACCTGCACGAGCGCCAATATTCGGAGGCAGGTTGAGGACGTGGCCCCTCTGGCCTTAGGACAAATTATATCAGTATTATTGGTTTGATCAGTATTATTCTTGACATGAGAAATATTTACACGGCCTTGACACAAGAAATTAGCGATTACAGCTGTTTGTTGGGAGGGCTGCCCAAGGCCCTTAATTTACTGACCTTAATTAACTTCTCGAGGATTAGATTCGACTATTACCGTCCCGCATGTAAGTACAGGGGAGGAGACATCTGAATTTAGTGCTGTTTAGTGTAAATACTTCTTTTTTTATACATGTAGGATTAACTCCTGCAATATGAGAGCACACCCGAAGGCCACCCATGGCCTTTATTTGTGTTACAAATAATCAATTTACATAGAGAACAGTGTTACGTTTGTTATCGCTGAAAGATGCACTTTAACCTTAGTTTTCACTTGAATGTATCAATGACTTGCGCAGGGGTGGCTCTAGGGGCTGGCAGTGAGACGCCCGGAGACGTGGGCACGGTGAGATCATGGGACTCGCACGCCAACTACAAGCACCACCTGCCCGGCTCTTCGCCCACACACTCCATCTTCAGCGGTGTCATCATGTACTGCGACGAGACCCACCTCAAGAGCGGCACCGGCATCATTCGCCTCTTGCTCGTGGTCAGTACACGTCATGACTCTCCCACTCAGCTGCGGACGCGAGCAGAATATACAAGGATTTTTAGAATTAGGTTCCGTTCAAAAATTCTAAAACTCTAAAACAGTTTTTGGCTTGTTATATTATATTAAACAACATTTTTTAAATATATAATGACACATTCACTTTGAAGATCGGAACACTTATCAAACTAACGCACAAGGTTTTTACGCTATTGCACACATTCCGCCACCAGTGTAAATAACGAAAGTGGACACAATTAACTTTTTAACCTGTTTTAAGTTCCCAAGACACTGGGTTACACGCAACTTTTAGCAAAAATTGGTGAAATTTAAATGAGTTTGGTTAAACAAGGGTTCTAAAAACCCCTTTTGCAAAAAAATGGATTTTCTTAAGTCAATTTTATTATTCAACTGGTGGGAATATTTAAAGTAGAGATAATTTTGTTTCAATAATTTGAGAGTGTAAAAATGGCAAAACAAAATGTCAAGCATACTGCCGGATTCACAAGTCAGGTAATTTCACTTGCCTACGAGCTATACTGTATATACTCGAATCTTAAACGCACTTTATTTACCATATTGTAGGCTCTAAAATAAGGTTAGTCTTATATCTTGGTCGTCTTAGACTCGCATAAAAATATTGAGTTAATTTGAAGAGTTACAAAAACCCTAAAAACATCAACAAAAACATTCAGATAGGCCACGAGAGGTAGAAAACACAACAGGATTCCGTATTGCATTGCCTGTTTTGAAGAGTGGAATGAAAGACTAGGGGACTCAATCAGTTCTTATTGCATTCATCCTGTTCTCCAAGTAGTAGCATCTATGAAAACTAATTACAGAACTGAACAGATTTCTTAGGACAATCATAATTTTCTAGACTGTAAGATGACAGATTTAACAAGAAATAATTAAGATTTCTATATTTTCCAAATAACCCTGACACAAATCCCTAACATTGACTACATTTCACTCTGTTTGCAAAAATTGTTTAAAGCCCTGCTGTTAGTAAATTATCTCATCTAAGAACAATATCTAGGCTATAACTTACTGTTTGTCAGTGGGAATCAGACTAGTATTTTTACCTGTGTATATAATCTGATACTGGGGCACAGCAAAGAGAGATCATGTCTACAGCTGAGTATGAATCTGGCTATTCAGTATGACATTTCCTTTCTATAGTTCGAGAGAGGGACTAATTGGAGGATCACTACAGAGGGTCCACTCTTAAGAGTCAATTGGCTGAAGAGAGAGTGAACACCATTGGTTACCTCCGGTCTGGATCTAAAAGACCTCTGTAAAGCAATTTTGAGACGACTGGTTTATGTGGCTAACGATAAAAAGCCAACCCCTCCATCCTAGTTGAAGGCCAAATCAGTCAGTCGCCCAAGCATGATGCTAGCAGACCCTTTCCCTTCCTTACCTTGTTCCAAATCTTTCCCACTCTGTTGGCTAGCACAAAAAGCTTAAAGTCGGAGTTAGCCCAGCTAAAATTTTCCTTAGCTGGCAACGTTTGTGGCCACGCCAACCATCCAACAAAAAAAAACCGCTGTGGTTGTTGCAGATATCTTCGATAGCATGCTTGGCCTGCCTGTGTTCCTCGGGGACGGTGAAGGTGGGCCTCTTCATGCTTCCAATGATGGGGAGGTTGAGCCTCATGATGTTCGTCACAATCTTCAGTCTTCTCGTCACGTGTCTCTTCTTGTTTCTTGACATCTCCCACGTTGTCTACCTGTTCCCCTTCAACTGGGGAAAACTGGTGAGTGTGGATAGATGGTTTGAAATTTGTTAAATTTATAATCTATTATATTGACAGGAGCTGTGTGTTTTATTGTTTTTCCCCTCAGGTAGACAAATCAAACACAACAAAAAATTAATAGTAGCATTTAAATTATGTTATATAGAGGATATAAAATAAATAAATAAATATTTTACTGCGTGAACATTTTTTACATGAAATGCATGGCAATTGTCTTTTTTACTAGCTAAAATTTTCCTTTTAAAAGAAATCCCTTTTAGACATACAAAATATACATTCACTCTCTCCCATTCATTCGAATAGTACACCTCTGGACCCTATTTAGTTGGCCAATTTATACAGTCTCCCAATTAAATTATACGCCATGAACTTGTCTGTGTTATAGAACACTTGAGCGATGAGAACTGTTTTCAGAGGAGTTTTAAATGCCTTGGGCACTACGGCGTTTTTTATCGAATTTGGCAATCTGTTGATGAAATGAACTCCTGGCTGAGAAGGCAAACTTTCATGAACTACCGTTCTGTGTCTCTCAGTTCGGTAGTTTTCCCTGCCTCTAGTATCATAAGAGTGTATGTCAGTACCTCTTATGGTATTGCTTTTTGAATTGAAAAAGATACACGTCTCCAAAATGTAGAGCCAGGGTAGGGTCAATATTTTCAGGTCTTTGAATGCTTGCCTACAGGAATCTCTTTTACGCAACTTTGCAATTATTCAAACTGCATGTTTTTGAAGAACAAAAATTTTGGAAAGATTTGTATTTATACAACCGCCCCACAGCACCAATCCGTAAGATAAACTGTGTGGGTAGATTACTCCATGAAACGCTGTCATCAGTACCTGAGTGTAGTTTCACGTAAATTCCTGAGGATAGTTTTGAGCAAACGTGGTGTGCAATGTATGATTTTTGTTTTAAATTGACAACTTCTATCCAGATTTCCTGGTCAAAAAATAAATGAATTTAATTCCACCATATTTTGTTAACATATTTTACAATAATTGTTTGGAAAAAAGGCCATCTTCTCCAGTATTGATGGCTTATTAACCAAGAGAATGCTGCTTCGTAATAAGTGATATCCTTAGCGGGCGCTAGAGGTAGTGTGGAAAAATCCCAACCATGACAGTGGCCAAAAATTGTTGCTACAGATATTAATGAAGGTCATGATTTTATTGGAGATGCTCAACGTGGTCTGGAGATCATGGCAGCTAGTGGCTAAATCCATAATATTGTTGTGGGCGCCAAAGAAAGTCTTAAAATTGTCATGAATGCTGAGAAGAATCATGATTTCTTTGCAGATTGTAATGAAAGTCGTGATTTAACGCTGACACTATCGGAAGTCTAGAAATACTCGAGGGTAGTAATAATAGTCTAGACATCGCTACTTTTTCTGCACGTTTATCACTTGTACATTGACAGGAGTAACTATGACTCTCTCAAGATAGCATTTTAAAAGTGTTCATAGATTGAATGCAAATTGAAGCCCAATCATATTATTTTACCACAGTAATTAGAAACTCTGCCGGTTTGTTTGAGGAAAAGCAGGAAACATAGGCAAATATTTCCTAAATTCAGGACCCCCTTCGTAAGTGCTTGAACTGAATGCTTGTTGATGTACAGAACGCAGTGTTCTACGTGAGTGTGAGTCTGCTGTACATTCTCAGCTCTTCCCTGGTGTTGCACCTGCTGCACACCTACAGTGAGACCTACCCGTGGGTGCCCAAGTGGACGCGAGACCAACTCTTCATCACTTCCGTAAGTAGCCGACCACACCACACACTATGTATCTCTCGAAACTTGAGGTTTCAGATTTCCCTGTAATGTGTAGTTTCAAAGCCCCAACTACAGAGAGACCTCAATTTAAGAAAAATACCTAATCAGGAGGGGTAGACGCTAGGGATTGACGAAATAGACTTCAATTATGGAGCAGGGTGGTTTTTTAAATATTCAGGATGTTAACGGACCCGTGGCGGGTTGGAATTGCAAGCGGCTCCGGAGCTCATCACTACGCAGGTGTGGGTTCAGTCCCGTAGTCACCACTTACATTTGTAAAGTGACTATGCTGTAGGCGTGCACGGGGCCCCAAAATTAATTTACCGGGCTTCAATTCGGGCCGGGTCAATATTGTGTTTTAAACCACTGTAAACGTTAATTTTTCCACCAAAATTTGTGTTTTGTACTTCCAAGTGTTGTTGTCGTGAGTGTGTACCTCTGGTGGAGATAAGATAAGGAACTAGTGGACGAGCAGTTCTAAGTAAACAACCCCTCTTCCCCTACTTCCGTGCTGAGTGCATTTTCAATTGAGTCCGGCAGTCATTGTCAATTTGGCTGATAACGATCTCAGACAGAACCAAACATCAATTTTGAACTTGTACTAGATCCTTCTAGCTCGCAATATCATATTTTTATTTTCTAAAACCTTTTCAATTAGAAAATGCTGTGATTGGTTATGTAACCCCGGCCCTATGTGGTTGCTTAGCATATGCCCTCTCACACTCATGAATAATTAGTCAGATTTATCAGTGAGGCGGATGGGTAATTCTGGTAGGTGGGGAGAATTGCTATTTTTAGACTAATATTGTCAGGTGAGTCAGAGAGTTGAGTCAGGTCATACAAGACACTATTATAGTCTATTTTGTGAGGGATGGCGTCATTTTATTTTTCTCCATTCAGTGTTGTGGTTAATTCGATTATGGTTAATCGGGAGTTGACCGTAGTGGGTAAGTATTCCATACCTGAAATTTTGCATTTTAGACGATATGGCTCTTCTAAAGTAGTAAACATTCCCCATTCAAAAACACTTTTTTCCTGTTTTCCATCTAAAAAAAAGCATTCCTGAAATATTCTGAAAATTCCATTTCTATCATACACGCTGTATTTGGATTTTCAGATAGATTGCGTCATTTAAACAGTAGAGTGAGAGTGATAGATAGTGTTGCCTGGAAAGTGACTGATGAACATTGGATGTGTTGCAGTGCCTGGGCTACATCTGTGCGCTGGAAGCGCTGGTGTTGTCGCTGTTGACGAGGTGTGACGGAGGTCAGTACAGTCCCGTGGATGAGGACCCTAGCACGCTGACACTGCAGGAGCGCCCAAACCCCTCCTCCCCGTCCCACTCGCAGTGGCCGGACGATGTTCAACCCTGCACCTCACGCCAGTACCACCACTGACCCCCACACTATCACTCGCTACCTTCGTTCTAATCTGTCTAACCTAGGGTTGACAAGGTACCAGTTTTAATCTTGAGTTGTTTAAAAAAAATTAAGCAAATTTTGTCTGTAGCAAGGTTATAAACGTTAGTAGCCGACTACACTTACAATGTATCTTTTGAAATTGAGGTTTATGATTTATTTTTTTGAATTGTCTGTTATGCTTGTAGCAGCAGAGAACGAAAAGCTGAGGCCGAAGGCCTAAGCAAACTGTTGTAATTTAGAACAACTAAATTAGAAAGAAAATGTTCTTCACTCAAGCTAGCGGTGCTTTAGCACTTAGCTAGGAGTCAAACTGGTTTTCTTTTAATAAAGGTAAGTTCAAAGTAACACTTTTCAAAAATCAGGACATTAAAGATTTTGGAGCTACCAAGAAATCAGAGTTTGAGAAATTAACAGAGAAAACTGAACTATGTGTGTCCAATTACATGTGTTTGTAAACTGATGACTCTGCAGAAATGAAGTTCATTTTAATGTTTTGCTTTACTTTGTATGTTCACTTCAAAATTAAGTAAAAGAGTTTTAAAGAGGATGGACATTAATGAAAATATAGTAAAAAAGCAGTTAATTTGTTTTGCAGAAAACTAAGATTAAGTCTCATCAAATTACCAACTGAACTGTTCTATGACATAATTGAATGGTACAGTATTAAGATTGTTAAAGACTAAATGTTTTTCTATTTTCTAAAAAGACCAGTAAGTATATGAATTGAAATCGAATGACTAAAGTAATCCGGTTTAAGTTGGCTTGTAGACTCTTTAATTTACTATAATGACCTTGTCAATCCTAAGCAACATAATTTCAACGTTGTGTTTCAGTATTTTTCATCCATATGCGTACGCACAAAATGAGTTTTAACACTTTTGTTTTATTTAGATTTCCTATTTCAATTAAGTGGGGTGAGCAAGTCTTAAGTAAATGAGTTTTGATCAAATCAATACTACGTTAATAAACAATATTTCACGTAACAGTTTTTCTTTTTTCTAAGAATTATAGTTTTTAAATTATTACAAACTAGACGATTCATTTAGAATTTTATTTATTTAAAATATATATTTTTATATTTAACATTTATTTCTGTACCTCGTAAAAGTATTTTTTTAATGCCTACACAACTTTGTTTAGAGTTCTCTATTTAATTAAGACGGGTTCACTCCTGACTTTCAAGTAGTTGTAAAAGTATTATTTAAACTTGATAATTATTATCTAAGCTCACGGCAAAATAAAGATTATCTGTCTTAATGTTAAACAATGTAATTTGAAACAGCCTATTGTTTCCACTTCCATTAAAAAATGGAATTGCCAATATATTTTTTTGAAGACCACTTTAAAATTCTATTAGTTTATCTATGTTAAACTCATGATGAAATTAATATTGTTTTCTTTTAAAAAAATCGTACATTATTCGGTATTGGCACAAGTTTATTATTCTAAGAACAAAAGAGGTGTTTATAATCAAAATTATACCTAAGTCTGTAATATGATCCTGTTAACTTTGAGAGATTGAGAAGCTTATGTGGATTTTTGCTGTGAAAAATATTTGTTGCTTCCTTCTAATTCTGCAATTTTTGGACTAAACACACACAAAAATTTGGACCAGACACGAAAAAACACACACAAAAATCTGCTATAAAACATAAACATCGTCAAACTGTAACATGTTACAAAGAGGAAAGGAAAGCGGGTCAAAGCCTGTCTCTTTTTCCCGTGGGGAGAAAGACGACACATTTGAAAGTGTGACACAAATTCAAGACTGGAATTATGAAACTAAAATAATATTTTGCTGTGAGTTTGAAGTTTCAATTGATCCTAAACCAAGATAATTAATATTGTTGGTTACTCGTTCGTATGTACTATAGTACAATTAACGTCTTAAGTTTCTAGTCATTCTCATCAATGTAACTGTAGATTAAAAAACGTCTTCTCTTCAAACATTGTGAACAACCCAAATCAAACAAAATAGGCTGGCCACTTTGAATGAATTTATCGATGGGTAGAGACTTAGATCGTCGTAACGTTTAATAGTTTCTATCTTCAGAGCCTAAAACTAATTTAGAAGTGACAAATTTAGTTTAAGCTCAATTTTTTATTAGTAAATGAGTTACACTAGTTAAGTTAGTAAGATACGGTACCTAGACTCCAAACTAAGATCTGCCTTACACACTCCTAGTTCCAAGATGTACAGGATAGACTTGCCGAACACTGACCCAACCCAACGTTAGATTGTCGTGCCTTAATACCGTACCAAGGACAAAGCAGGTATTAGCCAAATCTACTAG
This sequence comes from Matsumurasca onukii, assembly GCA_018831715.1. Lineage (NCBI taxonomy): Eukaryota > Metazoa > Arthropoda > Insecta > Hemiptera > Cicadellidae > Matsumurasca > Matsumurasca onukii. The sequence continues at coordinate 69,928,651 of CM032058.1, forward strand.
CTTCATTCGAATTGCATTATTAGACTATTTATAATGATCCCGAAATCATGTCTAAGTACATTAATAGTTCCGACTAAAAGTTAATTTTTTCCAGAGTAGAAATTCTAATTATTCAAGAATTTAGAGGCCGCCGGATAGAGCACGAGCAGCCTCTATCCAGGATAAGGTATTTAACCATTCAGAGGTTACATGGGTTTCAAAAGTTAGAGGGCGCACCCGGAGGTTACTTCCAGGTGGGTTAAATGTTACTGAAAATGGCAAAATATCAATGTTCCTACAGTATTACATTTTTATCAAAATTTTACCAGAGTAAAATGCAGTAGGTTAAGTGAAACAAAAAAACTACAAGAACTAAAGAAGCAGGGTTGCACACGGAGATTAACTCCAGGTTGCCCTGTAATACAAACAGTAAAAAACGATAAGCTGTAAGTGGTTAAATTGTATTTTATCGTGTTCTAAGACAGAAGAAGTACAAGTAACCTTTAACATGGGAAAATTTGCAAACAATGTTTTAAGTAGATTGATGTACCAAAATGGGAAAAGTGTTTCAATAGAAACATAAAAGCCATCAATGATGCAGCATATAAAAGCACAAACAAACAAAATCAAGTTCTATGTTCTTATGCAAAAATAACATTTTAATAAATGTAATTAATAACTTATTGTTTGAAAAGTACAAGTTTCAAAGTTCATATGCAGCAGCTTCAACAGCTTTATGATTCTATTGAAACAGATTTTTTTATATAAGAGCGTTAACTGATTAAAACATTGTTTACAGTTTTAACTCCATGTTATAAGCTGGGGCCAGAGTCCTGCTTTCCGGTGGCCTCTTAATAGTTTTACTTAAACTAAAAACAAAAATAAAGACAAATTCAGTATTTTCTTTGTTAGTTTAGTTTTAAAAATGAATTTGGGTCAGTTTTCAGCATCTATTAGAAATTTTATCATGGGTTTTAAAGTGTTTGTGTACATGTGATAATATTTCAATGATCTCTTTTCTAGTCATTCCTTTATACAGTTTTATTTTATTAGTGTTTTATATTTTTAATATACTTAAATAATTAGCTTACTTGCGAAAGTGAGAGTCACTTAATGCTGTTTGATGTTACTCTTCCACAGAGAGTTTAAATGTTTATCTTGATATTTCTCAGAAGGTTCAGCTTCCAGACTGATGTTCATACGTAAGATTGAAACTAGTATTATTTCGTCATTATGTACAAGTTTATGTGAGTGTTAGCTGTTTGTTGTCAATTATTTCTAGCGTTTGTTTCTAGTTTTAGTTTTCAGCATTAGTTTGGGAGCGGTGATTGTGAATAGATCTAACATATCGGTTTCCAGTGTACGATACGATGCTTTAACCTTTGCAGACTTACAAAGTGTTTTCAGACTCTAAGTACTGTATAGTGAATTTTTTAGTTAATGTTCCAAGTGGTATAAGTATTGTTTGAAATGAAATGAAGAAAGTCTTTATTTACGTGGCGAAGTTAGGGGCTTTAATAGTCCTCTCTACCACTTAACCCACAAACTGATGTTTCGAAGATTGTTCCGTAAAGATCTTGGGTTATTGATCAGGAAACAGATTCTTATAGGAAAATAAACTCAAGTTTGAGAAAAAACAATCCAATACATTTTTATTTTCTGGAGAGGCTTTTCAGAAACAATGTATCCATCTTCGGAAATTGGTGATTGGTCCGAAGATGGAAACATTGTTTCTGAAAAGCCTCACCAGAAAATAAAAATGTATTGGATTGTTTTTTCTCAAATTTTTATTCTTGGGTTAAAGCCAGTAATGGTACAAAACTAGCCCATATAACGGTTGTATTGTAAAAGGTGCATAATTTAACATCTACAATGTACTAAAACTGTATCAGACATAATTTTAAAATTTTCAATCGGAATTCACCTAGAAAACTGATTATTGATCAGAATAATATGTTCAAAAAATGAGATTGTTTAAAAATCTTCTCAAATTACAAGATTTGCCAAAAAATCCCACCTGTTTGGAAAATTCCCCAAACAATCCCTACCTCCCAAAAAATCCCGTTTTTAGGGAATTCCCGCGTGATTTTTGGGTCTCGTCCACCCATACTTAAAATCATACCCAACTAGCTCCGGGTAAAAAATGTATTCATGTAGCTTTAAATACATATATGTTATGTTTTGTTTGACTTTGGTTAGTTACTGACGGAAGAGGCTCGATTTCACTGCCACTGAAAACACTTTGTGGTCTGTCACTTTTGAAACTGCCTGTACATATAAACGTAGGACCTGTACTCTAGTCTGTACATACTGTATTCACAATGTATATCGTGTAAATAACAAAGTTCTATCGATTTGCTGCTTTACTAGAAGTGATAGGTACAAAGTACATGTGGATTGGTGTTTCTAAGCTAACCTTTTTGTGCTTTTTGTACTTCTGTCTACAAAGTTGATGTTAACGCTGTTGAAATTCTCCCCTGAGACCACCAAATGAAACGAGAAAGTGTTTTTGGATTGCTTTTTTATGGATAAAGGTATAAAAAATATTGCATTCACATGATCCAACTAATTATGTGAGTATTTAGAGAGAATTATCCAGATTTCATTTTAAACTAAATACTAATCAATGTCCGTCCAGAAAAACTGTAACTAAATCCAACTGTACAATATTTGTTACAGCAAAATTTTAGAAATGTAATTGCCAAGATCTTTTGCTTCCGAAAGTTTATCACAAGTTGATGAATTTGGAGGATCTCACTTGGTGCTTTCACGTTACACCCGCTTGACTTCCTTGAGGTTCTTAAAGAACTGAAAACTTGCTAAAAGTAAAGAGCGTTTTCCATAAAACTTGCTTACATTTGATTTAACGTTCGAACAATTTTAGTATTCATACCCATTTGGAAGCGTTTACAAAATGAAGGGAGAATTTACACAGCAGAACAAAATTATATGTAACAATTGTTTTACATTTATGACCACTTATCGCACAATAGTTAATTTTACAGAATTTATACTGTTAAATTGAGAGTTGGCAGAGTTTAGTGGCTATATTGGACTTACTTCTTTGAGGTCAATTTAAACACAGAATCCGTACAACACATCCAGTTTATAAATTTAAGCAGAGAAATCAAGACAGCACAAGGCCAAACAAATGTGTAAATCTTTTCAAAAAACAACAATAGCTGGGTCCAGTGGCTAATCCAAAGGTAGTTTTTATTAAAAGGGTCCTTCAATTGGGATTTCATAATATAAATCTATATATAAAATTATTTAAATAATTTATTCAAATTTATTTAGTAATAAATTAGCTATTTAGCGTTTATACAATTAAGATCTATAATAAGTCATTTGACACAGTATTTAAATTCTGTTTGTAATATTTCCAGCTTGTTGATTTAAAGTCACTATTTGACAGTCACATGTTTTTGGATAAACATTCAGATTTAAGTACTTATTTGAAGGCAGAAATAGTTGGGGCGGATGGTGTAGTGGTTTAGCATAACCGACAGCGGAGAACCGGGTTCAAATCGGTTCAGTCCAGATATTTTTGTCTTCAAATTTATTTAGTAATATATATATATATTTGAAATTTGTTGTTGACGATGGGAGTATTTCAAAAGTTAAACTATTATTGCGAACATTTCCCATTTTTGTGAGCAAAAGATCACATACGAGGATTACACATACTGTAATCTTTTCCACACTAACAGTGGAAAGTTTCAGCAATAATAGTTCAACTTCTGATAAATACATAAAGTTTGGTTTTAAATTACCTTGATTTTTTTAAAGTGGTAACTAATTCCTCTTAGTAATAATAACATAAAATTCCAAATTAGATAACAAGTGAACAGAATCATCCTAACCCCTTAACTGCTGGGCTCCACCGCCTAGTAGATGCGTCATTGCCGGGTTTTCCAAACAAAGGTCTTAGGCCTAATTATTCAGGGGTATAGTGTGTGCTTCGCACTAAATTGGCCTGGGCTTGATTCTCGGGCACAGTAATAACTTTCCACGATGGCCACTCACTCCCCATTGTTCAAAAGTCACTTTAACTTAAGCTGTTGGTACGATCCATTGGTCGTTGTGCTCTTAATTAATGACCTAATCTGGGGAACCGTCAGCCCTAGTTTGTAACAAGACTACATCTCATCATCCATCAAAACACTCATCACACTCACCACCATTCCATATTCACCTAAAAATACCCTCTAAGAGTGGTTGGTGTCTCAAAGTAAAAGCACAATAAAGTAGTTAAGAATTTACCTGGATTGTACGGACTCCACTGCTTGGTCCAGTGGGGCGCTGACTGCTGCCGACTCTCAACCCTGTGTTGGACCGTGTGTTTCTACTGGCACTTGTTAAGGATAGATTACGCTGGCACCTGTAGTTGTAACGAGTGGGTGACGACGCTCGCTTCTCGGGAGCGTCGCTTCGGGGAAGCTTTGGTGCTGTCTACATTATGGTTCCTTTCTAGTCTCGCTTGTTTTACTCTGTTCAGATTAATATCTTGTTATGTTGCTTCGCTCATAGTCAAGAAAACGGCAACATTTTTAGTATTTTACGTATAAGATGTAACGGTTCTACCTGTGTTTGGCGTTTATTGCTGTATATTTTAGTTTTTAACCGTCTGAAATGTTTACTTTTAAGTTTGCACCTAAAAATCAAAATGTAAATGTTGATTAAAACAATATACTTGGATGAAATTTAAATACAAATGCTTTACAAAATCAAAATTGTCAGTTTATGATGTGCTCTTGTGCAGTTTTAAATAAAATATGTTTAATCATTGGATAATTTAATGTACAGTATCTAATTTATAGATATAATTCAAATATGGTTGCACATTTGACTTGCAAAGGGGTATAACTGTGGTTATACTGTAACACGCAATATCAATGAGTTAATTGAAATTTTTCAAAAGAAATTAAATAAAATTGTTTAATTTTAAGGCTTAGGTGGTGAGACATTTAAAATGTGAATAGTTTTATAGAAGTAACACTTTAAATTGCAACAAGATGTTTAAATTTGTCTTGTTATTTATAGTGGTACTTCCATAACACTTTTCAGTGTTTAGTTTTCATTTAACCGCAGTTTTGTCCAAAGAAAAGGTTTTCTTATTGGACAAAAATCAAAATAGTTTGAACCAAATAGTCATGCCTGTGCTATAAGTTAAGTTGTCTCAATGATATTTTGTAATAATTGTTGTTTTCCTTAAATGTTTATTGAAAAATGGATTTCAATCCACAATGTGTGACAATGTAAACACAATTTTCGCTTTAATTGCTGTAGATTTTGTTTGTGGGGTTTGCAGTGTGAATTGTGTCTGTATGTGTTCCTAATGATCTCCTCACTTAGTTTTATCATTTCTTATTGTAATATAGTTTTAATGTTTTCTGTTGACAGTCTGTATGTAGACAGTGGCTTTATCTAGTCTTGTCAGTTGATAATTTATATTGAATAAATATTATTTATATATAATGTCGAGTTTGATGTTTCCCGTGAATACCAAATTTGCTTTCTGTAATTTATTTATTTTTCTAAAATCAAAATTAGTTTAAGATAAATGTTGAAGTTTATCTTAGCCTCTTTAAACTTGATTTTGATTTTTTTACTGATTTTTTTTGAGTGAGGGTCTGAGTGGTGCTGCAACCATAACCTTACTTTGGCAGTCTCACACCGAATTTTTAGTTAATTTGACTGAAGGTTTTTATGGAGTGATTGAGAAACAGTAGGTAAGTAATAGTAAATTTGACTGTACAATTTTAAACCTAGAGTATTCAGGCTATCATTTCAAAATCCATTTTTAGTGAGTCTTTCACAGTTGGTAAGATAGGTGTAGTACATTTTTTTATCAAATATTAGTTAACATGTGTTTTAAAGGACCAATATGCAGCAAGGGCGAAGCGGAAAGGATATTTTGATGAAAAGTACAGGTTGTAGACTTTGAGAATGATTTTCCATGTTACTCACCCATGATTAGAATATCAAATGGATTGCAAGAAAAAACTCTTCTGAATAAGACATAGTTGATCTTCAAACTTTCGACTAAACCTCAGTAGAGCTCCTAATCCGTAGGAAAGAACATTTAAACTAGGCATACTTAGTTTAATATCAATTACTAATTTACATATGTTTTGCAGGACCAGTATGGAGCAAGGGATATTTTGAAGATAGTGGCCTTCAATGCAGTTGACATGACTGTAACTAACACATAGTAGGAATATCAAATGGATTGCAAGAAAAAACTGCCCTGAAAAATTCATACTTGATCTCTTAAACTTTGACTAAATCTTAGAAGAGCTCTTAATTCCGTAGGAATAAACATTTAAACTAGGCCTACTTTATTTTACATCAAAAATTAATTTACATGTGTTACTTTTACAAGGATAGTATTGAGTAAGGACTGAGCAAAAAGGATATTTTTGGAGAAAAGTGGACACTGGATGAAGACGATGGTTGACATGACACATAGCGAGAATATCAAATGGATCACACAAAAACTGCACCAAAAAGTCATACTTTTTTAAAAATAAAAGTTGGTTTGTCAGCCACCATGGGCATATGTAGCTTGTTGGGTTACCTAAGCGGTGAATTAACTACCGACCGTTGGCTGAGGCGGAGCTCGAACTTTGGATCCGCAGTCTCGCGTGTTACCGACTCAGCCACCACGCCGGCAATTTGCTTGTTCTCCTAAACTAGGTCTATTTCATTTTGTAATTCAGTCGCTGCTGAAAAGACTGACCACCGACTAATTGCTGCATCGCCGACTAGTCGTCCGTAGTGTAAACAGCTTCATTGGATAACATTAGTGCAGTCGGCACCGACGCCCGATTGCCTAGACCCTAGTGTAAACGAGGCCTTAAATTTTTTAAATTCTCCACTTGGTGTTTCTCTTCTTCTTTTTTTAATACTTTTGTAAGTTAGGGGGTGGCCATAGCTCAGTGGTATAGTGCGTACAGTACTTCGCACAAAATCGGCCCGGGTTCGATTCCCAGGCACAGTGATAACTTTTCACGATGGTCTCTCCCCGTGGTTCAGAAGTTACGTAAAGCCGTTGGTCAATTCCATTGGTCGTTGGGCTGATAACTGATGACCCAATCTAGTGAACAGTTGGCCCTAGTTTGTAACATCGTTCCATATTCACCTTCCTTAAAATATCCTCTAAGAGTGGTCGTTGTCTCTCTAAAGGAGCTGAAATTGAGCAACAATTGTTGATTGAAATGTTTGAGTGGACACCCTGCTGGCTAGGTAGCTATTTAGTCGTGAAGCATGGGACAATGGTATTTACTTAGATCACTCCTAGTCCTATTGTACTGTGGGAATTCAAATTCCGCTCTAACTCAAAATGAGTAGAAGTTTTCACTAGTCAAAATGGAAACCTTTCTTTAATAATTGTGTTTAAAACATGACACTTCAGCAAAACATTTGAACATACTTTATTAAATACAAACGGTCTTAAGAACTAAACAAAGTTGATTAATTTATCGTTACAACCTAACCTAGTATCACAATACTCTTGCTACCTCTCGAACTTGTGGTGCAGGTGGACGGGTCTACAGTACTGGACCATGGCACATCCGGGACACCCGGGGGTCTGGTACAAGCACATGTGAACCCGGGCGGGCAGTAGTCAACCATACAGTCGTCCAACCCAGTGGAACAACTCCGCTGTGCTGAAACATATCATGCACTATTAAATGGTTGGAAAAAGTGTGGACTATAATTATTTTTTGAAATGTTGAGGAAATTACAGCACATTTATTTTTGCAGTTATTTTTATTACGCTATATTTTTTGTTCGACATGTCCAGAGGATGAGCCTTGAAGGAAGTCATACATTTCTAAGTGAAGGCCTGTTGTGTGACTCCTCATTTCAAAGGGCTTATTTAGTGAATTACGACGTCTGATAAATATTTTAAGAGTACTTGCGCTGAAATAGGGTTTAGAGAATCTTAGGATATACACTAAACTTATTAAATTGTATACAGTTTTAAAATAATCACTGGTCGAAAATTAACTAATGCCATGACATAAGCAAACCAGATCAAAATGTTTTGGTGTTGGGCTATCTTGCGAGAGTCATAGTTACTCCCGCCAGTTCGAGCTTTGCGTTGAAACTTTGTATGTAAGTTTTTAATTTTACTTATTATTACAAAATGTTATTATTAGTACTGTTCTATACTGTAGGAATAGTTTTTTACTGTCTAGGTGAACGAACTTGTATAAAATAAATTCTATTCTGCATATACATTGCATCCCATTTTGGGGCATTTATTTAGGGTCGTGACCCGGAACCGCCCTTGGCTACGTGGTATAGCGCCTGAGGATGGTATATAGCCTACGTACAGAATACTCACAGTCTACACAAACACCGTTGTAACAGCAGCCTCCGCAACAGTCACTGTGGTCGAAGCACTGAAACATTTCACTCGATTTGTTAAAACTGAACAGTAAACCTTTTATTCTTAGTCATTTTAAAAAGTTAATTAATAATATAATTTTATTGAATTAGGCTAGGGTCCGCTTTTTAAAGGGCTTAGACAATGACCTCGGAGTTTTAGGGACGAAGCCAGGGTTTTGGAAGAGCGATCAGTAATCCTCCTCCTTAAAGTGTGCTTAATTTCCATGCAAGACGGTGGATTTTCAGACGTTTTAAGAGATATATTGGTACGAGTATTATAAATACCTTTTTTAGTATGTAGACCCCATGTGCGGGTTGGTTTTCACACAATGCACATGGGAATATACTTAATCATAAAAACTAATATTTAATTTTGTAATACAGTAATATCGTGTTGTGATCTGGTATTTTATTGGCGATCTCAAAGAACCTACATCAGTACCTATCATTGTACTTATGTCTGAGGCAGAAAAATCAACATAGTTGCGGCAGCCCAAGCACAGATAGCGCTGCGAAGGAATTCTTTTAAGAGTATTGACGCTCGCGCAAGTTCATTCGTTCTCGAAAATCGCAGGATTTGTTCACATTTAAGTCATCATGGACAAACTCGAAAAAGTTCGAAAATTTGAAGTCAGAAAATTTTATAATTATTGATGTAGACTTGATGCGAACCTTCAGAATATGCGGCCCGCCAAAATATTAGTCATTTTGAAGAGGTAAGACCCTTAATTATCTTTAAATAACTTTACAAACACCGCTTTAAATTAAACTCAACACGAGTTAAAATGCTTTAAGCGTGAAATTAATGTAAAATGATATTTAGTTTACAACAACTTGTCATTAGAATTAATCTTGTTCAATTTAAAGAACAGAGACTCTTGTGATGCTTTTAAACAAGACGTTTTAACTTTTCCTTCCCTTTATTTTTTTAATCCATTCTTTTCTGCCTAAATAAACGTATTTTAACACAAGGTATAAAATTAATAGTCATGATACTCGATCTGTAACTTGTAATACGAGTAGAATAGACTATCATCGACTTGAATTATTAAAAAAACTGCGATTTCAGACAGGAATCTCATTATTTTAAATACTTCAAAAACAAAATACAAAGTCTTTGAAATAAAAACGTAGAAACTGTTTTGTTACCGGTGGGTTTTACAGTGTTCGGGAGTTTATGGTCCACTCACTTACCAGTCAGAAGTCTGTCGATTAAATTTTACTAGCCTGTATATACAGTAGTTATATTTTAAATAACCACTTTCACTTTAAATTTAAAACCATATGCTGGTAGCTTACAGTTTTCTTTTAAATAACGTATCATATTTTAACATACAAACGCAAACAAATTTGTAAGTTGGTAAAATAAAATGTTTAAATAAACACACTCAATACTCACACTTTCCCCATAATTAACACACAGCTGACTGCGTACTAAAACCAAAACGCAACATAACAGCAGACATGGAACCGGCACAGTGGCGAACATGGACACTTGCTCACCAGACTGTACCTGTGTCGCAATGTATGTGCGCAGACTGTACACTAGGCAATAGAGCACGGTAAGTATTGTATCAATGCGGTGTCCTCCACCGCAGCCTTTCAACAGTTTAACACAAGAGTGCACTTGATAACCAACCAGCAGAGGTTGCGACAAAATTAGAACTTCATTTGCACAGTAGGTTTGCTCAGGTGCTTTGCTATGTGAGCTTTTCAGCAAGTGTCTTCGTCGCGTCAGTAGTTCTCTACTCGCAGCGCTATCTGTGTTCCGGTTGCCGAACTATGTTGATTTTCTTGCCTCATCCATGTGACATCTATGCGCAATCTACCTACCATAACATAATCATTGGGTCACACATCCGCCCGCTTTATTTAATGGTAATTGACGTAAATCTGCTAGTACAATGATGCGACTAAAGAAATAAACGTCAAGGAAACGAAAACATATCTATGGGCGTAATAAAGCAAGCACGTTTGGCATAAATAAACAAAAATGCCTTTACTGTGAAGCTTTTCTCAGTTACACTGATTTACAGAACAACTCAAGTCATTACATACACACATTTTACAAACTAGTTTACACATTACATCTACACAATAATCATTAACTGAGTAGTATTGAGTTTCTCAACTAAATGACAATCTCAGCAGGTACTGAGATTACAGAGATGAGTTGAGATAAACGTTACGTTGTGTTTATTTACTGTTGAAAAAGACGTAATGAAGACGAGTTGTAACTTCAGCTTTAAATACAGGGTGTCTATAAGGTGCCAAACTCCGAGAAATGGTTATATGAGTGGGTCAAGGGAACCCATAGGGTACAACCAGGGGTACCTTCCAGGGGGGGCTAACATAGTGGGTATAGTCTGGGGATCCTGGTTATTTGTCTTTTAACACTGAATACAAAATTCCAAAGACTTTTGAACCACCCTGTATAAGCCATTCAGTGGCACTACCACTTGCACTGAACCACACCTCCCACTCCAATGAGAGTACAGAAAAATGCATTGATTTGAAATTCTAGATAATAACAAAATAAAATTGTCTCAAAAGGTCTTGTTGTTAAGTAGACAAAATGTGCTTTATTTTGGAATATTACAAATAATTTAGGATCAATTAGCCAATCGGAGGGGGGCACGTACCCACCCTGCCCCGAGTATGGGCGCCCATGATATGGGTCGAAATAAAGAGGAAGAGAACATGTTTAAAAAGCTTTCACCTAGCAGATTTTTGCCAATCGAGCTTTTTATCTCACACTCTTAATATATTTTTCTGAACTTGTGTCCTTGTTTTCTAACAGAAAAATAATCACTAGCATGCTCATTGGTCACTTGTATGTTTTGCAAATTACTGCTCTTTTATGGTGTTTTTAAAAGCTTCAAGTCTGGTCTTACCAAGATAAAAAATCATATCCAGTTTCAGAAAACCATATAAGAGGTATGGGAGATTAACGTAGTTAGTAGGCCTAATAATAATAATGCGTTGTCCCGAATTGAAATTTTGAATCGAACAATCCTTTCATATACATTAAATTCCACAGCAATGTTTTTTAAATACTTATTTGTTTTGCTATTTTAGTATTTATTTTCAACAACAACACCACACTGTTAAAACTCGCACTCAAGAATATACGTGAGGAAACTGTTATCTCGAGAAACAGGAAGGGAAGGTAATTTGTAAACGTAAGTGTAGCTACTGTATACGCGTAAACAAGACTTTATCTGGACGGAATCGTTCTTTCAGCCGACCGGTAAACAGTGACTTTGGCAAACAAATGCGTTGGTTTTGTACACAGGTTACCAGCTTAGAGTCTGTTCAATTTATAGTTTGCGAAGTTAATAGCTCTGAATAACTACGAAAGAACGAATACTTGTAAAAAATAACCTTTGCATTTAAGACCCCAACTCAATTTTATCCTCTTTACTAGAAAAAATGTAACTACATACTAATTGTACATGAATACTTTGATATAAATCATTACAAGTAGCCTAGGCCTACATTGGGGCTGGTCACAGCTCAGTGGTACAGCGTGCTTTGCACAAAACAGCCCGGGTTCGATTCCCGGGCGCAGTGATAATTTTTCACGATGGCCACTCCCCGTGGTTCGGAAGTCACGATAAGCCGTTGGTCCATTCCATTGGACGTTGGGCTATTAATTAATGACCCAATCTGGGGAACAGTTGGCCCTAGTTTGTAACAAGACTACACCTCATCATCCATCAAAATCACCCAACACACTCACCCTTCATCCCATATTCACCTTAAAATACCCTCTAGGAGTGGTCGTTGTCTCAAACCAAAGTACCAAAATATCCCCTAAATTATAAATCACCAACACAACTAAAGGAAAACGTCAAAAGAAATAACGAACTTGACTCATATATTTACAAAAGGAACATTTTACCAAATTTTATGAAAATTGGACACTGCAAACTATAGGGAGTATCAATCTCCTGGCTATTCTGTGAGAGTACACACAATATATATATATACATTGTAGATACAAAGCTATGTATACAAAGAATGCTCAAAACGTGTTCTAGGGGTCAGGATCGGTGCTCATTTCGTGGTCCTAGATCCTAGTCTTTCCATGCTAACGACATGAATATCTCATTTTCCACACAAATTCAATAATAATGTTAGATCAAGGGACTGCGGATTCTAGAAAAGAAAAGTGTATTTGTACATGTTTGTTAACGTAATGGTATCGTGAGACTACTTGAAAATACTGTTACGTTTCGGAAACTGTTTTTACACATATTTACTTACGTAAATGTGCCGAAAGCCGTAATTATTTCTTTCGTCACTTATCGTTTGTGGTTAAGTAATATTTCAAGTTTATTTGTGAAACTATTGAACAACTTATGAGAAATCGGACTCTAAACACGTGTCGCAAAACTACCAAGCCCTAATGCAGCCGATTTTTATCTTCAGCGAAATGAGCGAATGACCCGGAAGAGGGTCAAGACTGGAAAGCGGCGTGAGAGTAACACATGATTGTTTCAATTGTTGTCAGTGGGCCAGTTCACACGCATCAGCTGTTTTGTGCACAAGTGGGCGTAATGTGAACGCGACTTCGCCACTCTTCTGTCAGCTGTTATAGTCTCTAGTAGTTCAGTGTTCTGTGTCTACAAGTGGAGTGAGGTGCTGATTGTACATGGATCAGCAGTTATACTACATACAGGTACGCTGATGTGATTGGTTGATTTCGTTAGTTTCGTGAACAGTAATCTCTAGTCTAGTAGTTCTCGCGGGGTTTGGCCTTGGAACCCCCAAACGGCGCTTTACGTTTTAGAATTGTAAGGCTTGAATATTAAAATTTAAAAGTATTTCAATAGTTTGGTTTAAACACTTTGATTTCATCTCTAGGTTTTATAGTGAAGCTTTTTGATATAGGCGCGGCCGATATTGTTAGTGTTTAGTATCGATTTGTGTTATACCACAGAAAATACAGAGGCTGTTATATGTGGTTATACTGTTGGACATTTTGCTTCAACTTTGAGGACACATTTTTTATTATTATTATTTTATTATTTATTAACCTTTACAAATTGTTTCAGGTGTAACAACAATTCAAAACCCTACACTTTGGAAATAAATGTTATAAGTATGGTGTATTTGATAAAAAATATACAACATTTTGAACTAAGAATAAGGAGCCACCAGTAACAACACTGTAGCCATGGATTAAATACGAGTATTGTTAATTTTTCCAGGAACCATCAATAAACTCCTCTGCGCTATAAAACACTTTTGAAAGAAGAAAGTTTTTAATTTTTTTAACATTTTGAAAATTTCATAATTATGTATTTTAATTGGAAGTTTATTAAATAGCATGGCACCCGCCTGTGAAGGTAGCAGGGAATATAATTTAGATCTGTGTTGGTTTATGCGGAAGGAGTTTGCAAATCTTGTCTCATGGAAATGATTTTTTCTACCTTGAACCATATGACATTTAGAAAGACAATAAACTATTGTTTCATAAATGTACAGGGATGGTAAGGTCAAAATTTTAAGGGTTTCAAAGGAATTTTTGCAAGAATCTCTGTAATCTAGATGATAAACTATTCTTATCGCAGACTTTTGCAAGATAAACATTCTTAGTATTTTACTTTTGGAACAATTCCCCAAAACAAATTCAATAAGACATAAGAGAATGTACTAAGCCATAATATGCAGTTTTTAAAATATCAATCGTGCAGTACTGTGATAGCTGTCTTAAAAGAAAAAAGTGTAAACATACCTATTTACACTAACATACTCAATAGTTATATCGTAACACCACAATCTGGTATCCAGCCAGATTTATGATTGTGCATTATTTTACGGAATAAATGTGACATACTAATGCTAATAATACTTTCGATAGCCTGGAAAAACTCGTACAGTGCTAGCACCAAATCGGCCCGGGTTCTATTCCCGGCTGCAGTGATAACTTTTCACGATGGCTACTCCCCGTGGTTCGGAAGTCACGTTCAGCTGTTGGTCCGTTCCATTGGTCGTTGGGGTATCAATTAATGACCTAATCTGGGAAACAGTCGGCCCTAGTTTGTAACAAGACTGCATCGCATCATTCATCAAAACACTCATCACACTCACAATATCCAATATTCACCTTAAAATACCCTCTAATACGTAAGATTGGTCGGTGTCTCAAAGCAAAGCATCAAACGCTAGATAACAACACTGTAGAGTGCTAGAACACAAGTCACAGTCAGTCCATCAAGCGAAGCAGGTTTCCAGGTGTTTGTTGACGGATATTACACAACAGCTGATCTGAGCTCGCAACAAACAGCTGACGATGATGTCACATGTTTTGTGTTTGGCCAGATCAGCTGACAACTGGAACACCGGAACTGGAACAGTGTAAACATCACTTGTGAAGTGTGAACATCGTTGACCGTGTACGCGTAGTTTCAAGGTAGGATGCCAATTATACGTTGCATTGAATTGTTCTTAGCCCTGTGTTAGGTACAGATCACGTTTTAATGTGTTATAGTATGTGAATATGATTGTTTGGAGACGCAGATAGTCAGATACTATAATGTTGAGAACGCAAGGTCAAAGGCTCCAGAGCGCGTAGTTTTGCCCGCCCACCTCCGCGTGGTTTGACGTTTTGACCTTCAGTTACAAATTTGGATTCTTATGTGGGCTTTCCAACTTTTAATTGCTACTCTATGAACAAGCTTCCAGCTTCTACGAACATGTTTTCTTTTTATTGAATTTTCATTGGAAAACTGAGATATTCAAGCCGTCAGCATGGTAAGGACCAGGCCCGGGACCATGAAATAAGCACCGATCCTGACCCTCAGAACACGTTTTGAGTATTTTTTCAACCCTTTAATATACATATGTCTAAATGCATATATGTATATACGTGTATCATCTCTACAGGTCGCATTTTTGTCCGACTTTCACCAAATTTATTACAAATAATGTTCATTTTATAAATATCTCGGTCAAGTACGTAAACCAGAAAAATCGGACTACCGGAACCCCTTTTTTGGGGGAGACTTTTCACCAAAACCCCTTTTAATGATCTAAAAGGAGCAAATTTTGTCCGATTTTGATGAAATGTATTTTAGTATTATACATCAATATACCAAAAACATTGAAAATCCATCGAATCGTTTCAAAATTGCGGCTAGAAACGTGATTTTTCGCTATAACAGCGGAATGAGTATTCCGATGTTATTCAAATTTAAAGTGTCTTTTCATTTTATGATAATGTAGTATAACCCTTAGTCAAAAATATGACAGTAATGTTATGCTTATTCTATGGTGTCGACCATTAATTCTAACTACTAACTGGGAAGTTTCAAATGGTTGAAAATAGTATAATTATACTACAGTATTACTAGATGTGAAACATTAAAATAAGAGTTAAAGTTTAAAGGATGTTAAGCATCGGATGGCCTCGTACATTAAATGAGCTAGGATCTAAAAGCTTCTCTTTACGGCCTAGTGAGGATTGATGAACGATACTTTTTATCTTACATAATATTGAGAAGGAAGTTGATACAACGAAAAATCCTCTATTTTTAAAAGATACCCTAACTTGCACAATCAAAAATTGTGTAAGATTCCTGTAGATGAATCTAAACTCTTCATGATGGTTATTTAGAAGATGAATCTGGCGATGATGCTGTGTGTGGTACTCCTGGCTCTGCTCCCTCTGGTCTCACTCGCACCGCCGGAGAAAAAGTGTCTAGATTTCGAGGAAAAGGTGAATTTAATATGAATACTCCTCAAATAAAACACAATTGTACAATCATATTATAACTAATAGAAGGATAAATAACGTGTATTATAAGTCCTCGTTAAAAAAGTCAATTAGAAATTTTCAAATTAATCTTGGCCTAAATAAAAACAAAAGAAATTCCATGGTTAAAAATATTTGAGAAATAATGTGGCTTTGAGCAAAATATGATTTAAATAATGCCTCGTCTCAAATGAACTAGATTTCTTCCTACGCAAGAGAACAACTTCAAGCGTAATTTTTACTTGATAGTTTGCATAATACTCGTATTTCTTGGAATACAAAGTTCAAACGTGTTTTCACTATTAAACCCTGACAAATATGTTTCTTTCCAGTGCAAAGACAGTGCTGATTGCTGTGGAGGGTGTTGCCAACAAAACAAATGCACAGTTTGTAAGTTTTATTTCCAATTTTATTAGTACTTATCGTCACACTCGTAATGTAATAATTGTATGTAATGTAACTCTTATGAAAGATTGTATTTAATGGTGTAGCCGAACATAGCTAATAAATCATTACCACAGGTAAGTACTGTTTAGTAATTTCATGCCTTGCACCATAAGGCCTTCCTTTTTTGTTTCTAAGGTTTGGAAGGTATTTTCGTTTGTATGTTCGTTGGCGAGTTTTTTTGTCGCTTTTTGTTAGTTTTGTACCCGTGTATATTTAAAGGCATGAAGTCGAAATTATATGAGATTTTCAAAAAGGGAAATATAGCAACAGTTATGTGTAGGCATGATTTATATTCACAGACGTAGCCTAATAGTGCCTACAGAAAATTATAATCCGTCTGTACAAACATACAAATTTACATACTAACATACTAAATAATAATTGCTATTTATATTATTACTCCCTGCATATTTTTAATTCAGCGGTAACCTTCTCTTAAGTTTTTGTCAAGATTTTTATTTGTAAGCTTTTTTTGCTTTGTTGTACTTATATCTACAAACTATTTAATAAACACACAATGTTTATGATCAATAATAATCGGCAGGCCAGTGTTAAACTTAAAAAGTTCACGGCTTGCAAGACGCAAGATCGCTGGTTCGATTCCAGGCGCAGGCACATAGAATTGGAAAGCGTTTAATTAAAATTCCATTGGCGTAGACAGTAACAAAAAAAAAAAAAGCTAGCCAGCCCCTATTTTATTTTTTTGTTTTCTTTAATAATAATACATTTTAACTGTGATAACCTATATAGACAATTTATCCATCCTACGACATTGTCTATACTGTGAGTATGGCTAGGAAAGAGCGCCTTCAGATTCTGTACTGCAATTCCCGTTATACAGGTCTGTTGTATAACTGCGTTCCGTTTTAGAAGGCGTTCACATTAAAAATGTTTCGCACCATTAATGTTGATATTGGCGGATTAATACGTACTTTACTTGCCAAACCGAGTGTTTTATATTCTTATGTGATTATTTACTAACTAGTATACAAAACGTAAAAAGTATCCACGACGGCTTTCTTTTAACATGATCAATAATTGGGATGAATTAAAATTAATTGTAATTAATGATTGAAAATTATAAAATCCAGTGTAAACGATCACATCTTTCTTATATTTATTATTTGTATTAAGGTACATATTATACATTAATATCCTAGTGGCCTCGACAAATGATAATTGTCACGTAAAAGAAGAAAAAGTCTACTGAAATTACTTTATGTGCATAAGATAGTATATGAAAAATATTTATAAATAATAACATTAGCATTTACTAGGGAATTAGTAGGGATTTAGAACGTCAAATGTTGGGTACTTCACCTAAAAATAACGAGAGTTAGCTAAAAGTCTACATAAATAACTCACAGTTGCAATTCAAATTCGAAATTTATTTTCCAAGTACTCTACAGAAAAAGGTTAAATTAAATATTTTGATACTAACTAAATTATTAATTCTAAACAGTTTTGCTATATATTAATGTTAAGTGCCCAAGGGCTTATTTAACGTATCAAACCTTAGATTATTAATATCTAAACTTTTTACTTTTAGAACGTAGTTATTAAATATTTTGATGTATATTAATTGTGGTGTAAAGTTTCAGAAGTGTGTGCCTCCGCCGCCGCTAACCCTTGTTACTTCCACGCCTGTCCCTCGGGCAAGGTAACCATCCCTCTTATAGGTTACCACTTAGTTTTATGAAAAAATATTAAACATGACTACCAGCAAAGTACGGTATGTTACAGTAAGATTTGCAGAACTAATGACTTCATTGGTTCTATACAAAGTATCCATTTTTATCGTATACTGTTTTGAAATCTCCATTAAACATTGATACTAATGGTTCTTTAATAAAGTTTATTTATTATTATTTATCTATTTATTTATTCTTTAATATAGTTATTTTTAAATAACAACTGTCATTTTTCATGTAAAATAATAAAATAGTGATTTGTCTTGATAATTATTATTATTTGTGTAGGTGTTACAGCCAATGAATCTTATTTTTATATTGTATACTAACTTTTAGTTTATTTTTGTAAAATAAAGATTTAAAGGATTTGTAATCATTCTGGATATGACGTCATAACGTTTTACATGCATGCTACTTGTTTGTTTGAGAATTTCAGCTTGAAATACTATTGCAGACATTTCCCATCGTTAGAGAATAAGAATAACTCGACGTTTCGAGATCCGCGATCTGATCCCGTCTTCAGATGAAAAATAACTAAAACATAGCACAAAACATTAGAAAATGAGCTATTAGCCTAATGTATGGCTGGCCATTAAAACACAACCAAACAACATATAGCTGATTGTTCGTCTCCAAATCCCAGCAAGCCAGTCAGTCGGTTGGTAACGCTCTCCCGCCGTGTCGTGGAGTTTCTCTGGTTGTGCATGTTGATTTGTTTTCCAGGCTAGTTGTTTTAAATATTTTTTTTTCACTTTAACAGCCATATGTTGTTTGGTCGTGTTTAACTGGTCAGCTACGCTGATAACTTTAAGCTGGCTCATTTTCCTTTGTTGTTACCTTTCACCTGAAGACGGTATCCGATTAAAAATCCCGAAAGATCGTGTTCTTGTTCACGATGAAAACTGTCAGCAATAATTTTTCATAAATAATAAATTTTCAAATGTACATTTTGTTCTTTTACGAATGAGGTAAGTGTATCAACTATTTGTTTATATTCAGGGGTTTTGGATCTTGTTACTGACATGAGATGTCTGTCTAGGTGTGCTACCTCGCCACCGTGGAGTGCCTACAGTCCCCCTGTGCACCCATCCCTGCCTGTCGGGCCGACGACAGTGACTATGACTAACCTACATCAACAATCATGTATTCATTTATTAATCGTCCTACATTCTAAAAAAACACTGTGTGATCATAGAAAGATTATATAATTACAACTTTACGATTTAAGCTTTGTCTGTCTCAACGATAATCTAGTTCTTCCGGTTCACACCGTGTCAGAACATTAAAACGATTAGCTTGAGATATTTCGGTCTCTCTGTGGAGAACCATCTTCAGCCACTGATTGGTTAAAACTGATTGATGTTTTTCCCATGCATTACTAAAGTTAAAAATGTCTGGTTGATTTATTTTTAAAAGAGTAACTAAAAAAGTGTATCTGCTATGATTTATCAAATGTTGTTTCGTATTTTGTTGGATAGCGAGAAGAACGAACGAGTTTTGAAATTGCATAAGACGCTCGAATTGTTGAATGTAATTATTTTCCTTAGTTGAATCTTTAGGTCACTAAGAGTCTCTCTGAGTAGTTAGCTGTTTGTTGTTGATGATTTTGAGAATTATAAATAGAACTAACCTAAAAATAAAACATAACATTTAATTGTTCATACTATGCGTGGGAGTATTTCAATTCAGTTCTGTGTTGAGCAGCTTAAAAAGGTACTTAAAAGGACTTTTGATTAGTTTGAAAATAGAACCCCTATTCTACTCAAAGAAAATCGTGTTCAAAAATACTGAAATTATGATAATGTTACAGTTTTTTATCAGTAATAATGTTTTTAAAGACTGGCTGATTTGTTTAGCCAGCACCCTGTAAGTTAAATAAATATCTGCATACAATGAAGGTGTAGGGCACTTCTTCTGTACAAAATGCACTGTGATATTAACATATGTTGATACTTTTGTATATTTCTACACGTTAAGTTTGACATGTATTACAATAACAAATTCACTCATGTTGTTGTTAATTATTCATAAACCAAATAAACCCAGCGTTTCTTTTATTACGTTACGCCTCTCCTATAAATCGACTCCCTCCCACATCGAACACCATGTATGCTTTTTTGACATACATATTTTTATGCATAAAACTGACAGAAAATATATTGTTGTATCCTACTTTATACTGGCATAAAGTGAAGAAAATAGTTTTAGATCATTTGGTTTATTTATTTAGCTATATAAAATAGTTAGTCATCATTAAGTTAAGTATAGTCTGTATTATCTATGAGAGCATAAGTCACCAGAGAACGTCGGTACTTATTTAAATAATATTACCGCCTAAGTGGTAGCCGTAGAGAGGATAAACTTGTCCGTCCAAGGAACACATGACACCGCGCACGTAACAACTAGCTGAACAACGGGCCTTCTTTCAACTGATGCGGCCTGTCACACCCTCCGCTTGCAAGGGTTCGTAGAAAATAGATAGCGCTCTTATGAAGGTTAAATTTGGATATGTTAATTTTTATGGAAAGAGAAAGAATTTAACTGTGTTAAATCTGTGTGGGATTAGATTTGTGATAAATTTGTTTTCATAAATAAGGTCTTAAAACACTCTATATTTTTTACCTTTAACCGTTAATAGCTTACAAACTAAAAGACATTCCGAAAAATGAACTACAGCAAACCTAGATAATATGTTTATCTTTTATTTAAGTTGTTTCGTCAAAATAGTAATAATACTCCATTTTATTTCCCGCAAACCTCTGCAACGACGCTCTCCTGAGCAACTGAGGCTGACCCTTAATTGCGGGAATAAATATTTATCCCGTTAAACATGTTAGCATGGAGCGCAATAGTCGCAATTTGAACTAAAGTGGCTGGACGTGCAAGATCGCTTACGAAGAGTCTTGGAAGATAGACCTGAAGCGGAGTAGGAACTTAGAAACCTCGGCTAAATAATTTATTTATGAAGACCATAATATTTTTACGTTGCTAAATACAATTTTTTCTCATTTGAGGAGCATTTTTATAAATATATTGTTTGCAATGTTGTGCGAAACGTTGTTTGTGCGGAAAAATGAGAAGAACTGGATGCGACAAAATGTTTATACCGGGAAATCAATAAACTTACGATTTTGATTCAATAATGGTATGAAATAAGTTTTATTTTTGTAAATTATAAATAAACAATTGGTTTGAAATTTACTTGGTTATCTGGCATTTTGGGTAGCTAACGTTTAAAAAAATTCGGATACATATTTAAAACTCTTTACGTATTTATGCATCTTAAGAGGAATGCTTCCAAAAATACAACTTTTAAATGAACGCATAACTTGTTTCATGCGAGCTCCTTATTTCAACTTATTATTTTCAAGTTGTTACATTATTATTAGCTGTTTACCTGTGCTTCGCCACGGATAAAATGCACCTCACGAAGGTGCCTGATTTGATAAGTGCAGTGAAGTGAGCGAAGCGAATTTCGTTTGTATTTTTGTTACTATCATTAAGTTATTAACTATGTAACTCTAGTTTGCTATGCTGACAGCCTCGGTTCGGTCTTAGGCCTCAGCTTTTCATGCTCTGATGCAACGGGCGTATGTGTATATACTAAAAGTCAATTATTGTCCTTACATTAGTTGAACGTAAAAAGAAAAGCATTAATAGTTAAACTAAAATGTGATAATTATTTTTTTACAAGCAACCAAACGGACAAATGTGACAGATTACAGTAAAACCCCCCATTTATGGGCAAAACGGTATATTGCCCTTTGCAAACTTGACAAAACGATTTGTTATTAAAATTTCAAAACAGTTCATGTGAAGTTTTTTTATCCTCGAAAGTCTAGAAGAAATATAATATTTATTCTTATTAAACTAATTATCTGTTAAATATTACAATCAAAAAATAAGACGAAAACTACATACCACAACATTATTGTTTTGACAATTTTTACCCTGAGTCGCAAATAAAGCTAATGACATGAGGCGAAATATCAAAACATACGAGTACGTGTTTCTAAAATGATGCTTTTCCTACTATATCCCTCCTACGATAAAAGTAAAAATGTATCGAACTGTAATTATGTGCCAGCTTGGGGTATTAATCATAGTAGTACATTGATTTTCAGAACAGTTAATTAGCCAGGCGTAATCTGTGGTTTGTTTTGGCTCATATCTTATTGATTGTTATCTGATTGAACAGCTGACTTTTCCTCAGTAAATCAAGTTCTTACATGAATGTTTACAATCAATAGCTTGCTTGTGCGTATTGAGAGTATCGGTCTTGAGTACCAAGTGTGTTTCGTTTAAAAAGTGTATTACATTTATTTTAAAGTTTAGTGTTATGTAAAAGGTTTACAGTGTGGTTACTGCAGTGTTGTTGTGAGTAGAAGTTTCCAGTCTAGCCTAAATGGAATTCTACACAAAGGTAAAACTTACCTTACAACTGAATTATACTCCTACAACTGATAGAAATTAGACACATTCTGGTTTAAACACATTTACGGTGTTCAACTAAGTAGTTTCCATAAGTACAAGACGTATACTTAGGTCTATTCGAGTGATACAGATACGCCATTATTGTGTACAGTACTTATATTTCTGTCTTAACTTAAATTTAGATGACTGGGACTCTAATCCAGCTTCATGGAGGTCAGGTTTTGAGGATGATATAGGTCTAAAGCGGCTCAGATAGTCTCAGTGATCATCTGATGATGCCCGCATCAACTTCCTCCATCGTTTAGACATATCAGGCCATCACCTGCGTGGTTCGGAAGTCACGTTAAGCCGTTGGTCCTTGTATTTCCATTGGTTATTGGCCTATTAATTAATGACCCATTCTAAGGAAGAGTCGGCCTTAGTTTGTAACAAGACTACACCTCATAACTCATTATTACCACTCATCCTTCACCACATATTTGCCTTAAAATACCTCTCATGAGAGTGGTCGGCATCTCAAATAGTGATTTAGTGATGATTTAGTAGTGACAAGATAAAAATCTTACCAGAAAGTTATGATTACAGGAAAATGTTCCATTCAGCGTTTTTGTCCCCAACAAAGTATACTCGTGCGGTATTTGTAAAAAAGAGTTTATTGCTCGGGTACTGGCATCAAACTACCGATATTGTGTTACACCTGTACCTGTTCTTTGAAAGAGCATAAAGTTTCCTATGTTTACCTCTTTTCTCCAAAATATGTCGTTTAGAAATATCCCTCATACTTTCTTGTATAATATAGCCAGAAATAGAGCCTGACTCCTGATATAGATAATTTTAGGTAAGGCTATGCAAAGGTTCACTATATTTTTGTACGAGAGGAAGTTTGACTTTACCATTACTTCAACAAATACGCCGCAGTAAGCTTGTCTTTCCACTTCTTACTCGTAGCTTTGCAAAACTTACAAAATATTTCATACATTGCTCCTGTAATCATAGGATTTGTGGTTTCATGATTTAACTAACTCTGGGTTAAAATCAACTGACAGGTTTGCTCTATAAACTTGCTTGCAAGACTACTTTTAAATGTTTCTTTCTCACAGCATCAGTGTGATTAGCTATAAGTTATCGTTGTATGTAAGTATGTGAGTCAAATGATTTGAGTTGTGAGTAAAGCGCAAAACGGAAGCATCGATCACTGTCTGGGTTTGATTACTCACTATTGTAATTTAAAACTTGCATAGCTTGGACTTCTACTTTGATTCGTATCAATTGATTTGGCCTATTGTACATATTGTATTTAAAGGCATATTGTGTTAAATTGCTGTAAATTGTTACACACTTCAAATGGCCCCAGTACACTAAATATTTATATGGTCTCTATTGTTTTATAATTATATTTAATACTTTGTACTTGTAAGACTGCTAGGAAAATGGACAAGGTCCGAAACAGGCCCACAGCAATAAAACCAATATATAAAAGGGTGCTATGTTTTGTCCAACATTATTATACATAATCAAAGTATCTTCGTTTTGTGATTCTATTTTGCATACTATTTATTTATTTGAGTCTGAAAATCCCATGCTGGAAGTTCCGTTGTCATTTGATTGACAGTTCTTTCAATGACAGAACAAATCAGAAATGAATTAACATCTACTTTTGGGTACTGTGCAATCATTTTGTCATACCAGACCGATATGAAAAATGTATGAATGTTAGTGGTCTATATTTTGAACATTTACATATTTTAACAACAAAAACCATGTAGGCTATATCATTGATCAAAATATTATATTTAATAAATTACATACATAGTTTAGAAACTCTGTATATAGATAATTTTTATGTAAAATTAATTAATTTTAATTTAAAATAGACATTTATTTGAAAACTTAAATTAAGTGTTTTAAATGTAATAGTACGCATTAATTATTCCATTAATACCAAAATTCAACTAACACAACCGTGTTGAAGTCTCCAGAAAACGTGACACTGATGGGGTGGTTGGGGTGACGCAGACTCGAGAATGAAACTGTATCAAGTCCCCCCTCACCCCCCTCCACCACAGGCTACTAACAAGGGTTGATACAGTGTCGCTTCATCCACCAATCACAGGCCAGCATTCCCCTGACGACGCACATTGGTTACATTCACGCCCGCGCCTTTGAACATTACTTTGCGGTTGTGGTTTTCCAGAGTAAAACTTTCTAAAAATTAAGAATAAATCATATGAAAATAGTTGCGTATTTAAAAGGGTTATTTTATCAAATACAGAATAGGTTAAGTACTTTTCGAATGATTTTTTACGTTTTTCTACAGCTTGAGAAATCGCCGTGACCTAAGCGGGTATAACATCTACAATGTCTATTGAACTGCTGGTCGAAGGTGGCCTAACACTGTAACTTAATTTCAAATTTCAAATATGAAGCTTTTTACAAAAGAGTACGCGATGTCATTTTCAGGAACTTGAGTTCACAGCTAAGTGTCATCGGAACATTTTTTTGGCGAGAATATTGATTCCAAACTCAAACGGAGTCATAAAATACACATATATTGAAAACAAAGCCAATAAATTAAAAAGCAACGCTTTTTAGTGTTTAGTTTATAGGTGTACTTCATATTTTCAAAATTCTTAATTTTGTTCGACAAGTAAAATGTATAATAAACTACGCCAATTATCAAACAAAATAATAAAACTTTATACTCTAAGCCTGGTAATAATAAAAACATATAAACTGTTTAAGTAATATACAAATCAAGTTAGTTTATTTGAAATTAAATTCACATAATAATAATAATAAATTTCTTTATTTTTCTTTGCACAAAACTACAGGGATTACAATAATATCAGTGAATTCAAAACAGAAATAGCACTTATTAGTAGACCCTACAGTACAAAACAAAAAAAGAATTACTGTCCTCCTCGTGAAAACTCACTCACTACCTTTCCACAGGCTGACCTAGCGCAAAGAAAAATAGGGGCCCCTAGGACTATATTGTCCGTTTAGGGGTTCCATTCTTATCCTAAAACAACCAAAAGAGATCTGGAGCAATTGATAAAATTTAATGTCATCCTAAGTAAACAATAAATAAAAATAATTAACTGTACTGTAAGTTCTTCAGACTTTCTAAACATTAACATTATTAGGACAATACAAGTAAAACAAAACTAATTTCCTCATAGAAATGAAACATGATTACAGTTATTTAACAAATATACTTATTTTAACTAATAATCCTAGACAATAATTTCCAAACTAATACAACACTGTTTTTGTTACAAACATTTTGGTTAGGTAAAGACTTTTTGATTTTAGTTTGTATTTCAAGTAAATGTCTTCTGAGAGAGTAACCAATTTCTTACAGATCTGAGAAAGGTGATTTTATTGTTTTGCATTCTTATATCTACTGGTAGTTGGTTATAGATCCTTGGTGCTATGAATTGAAACGTTTTTGTGTAAAAGGTTAGATTAGGTTTAGGAACACGCAACACGTTCACGTGCCTCAATTTCAATTTATAAGTATTTTCATTTGGAATATAATCTTTTTTCATCTTTTTCCACCATGTCTCATTTCAAAGTACAACCTTCGTCGGTCTAATGAGTTGGTAATCCCTCGGCATAAGACATCATTCTTTGAAAAACAAACCATGTACAACTCAATAAACATGTTTAACTATCTGCCCTTGCTTTTGAGAAATGAACCAAACATAAATCAGTACAAAAGTACTTTAAAAGCATTGCTCATAGTAAAACAGTTTTATACAATTAAAGATTTTCTTGAAACAAGACTGTAGTTATAAGAAAATAAAAGTAGAAACTTGTTTATGCCTGTAGCTTATGTGTGTTATGTAATTTTTTAATATAAGACATAAAATGTATACTGTATATATATATACATATGTATTG
Organism: Matsumurasca onukii; assembly: GCA_018831715.1. Lineage (NCBI taxonomy): Eukaryota > Metazoa > Arthropoda > Insecta > Hemiptera > Cicadellidae > Matsumurasca > Matsumurasca onukii. Next base: position 69,955,270 of record CM032058.1, read on the forward strand.
ATAAAATATTATTTGACGAGTGTCATGCAATTTATTTTGTAACTTGACAATAAAAGAGATTTGAGCTTTGAACGTTCATAATAACGGCAAAGGGTAGTAACGGAGTATTTTCCTGCCACTTGCGGAGAAAAACTAAAGCCTACTACGACTTCGGGCAGTAAAAAAACCCACTCGTATTCAGAATGTATCTTTATATACCACTAATATAGAATTCATTTAATTATATATCTTAACTTAAGATTCTAACCTAAGACTTAACCACACATATTTAAATTAAACCGCCATAAATTAAGAAAAACACGACTGTAACAGAAATGAACAGAAACAGTAAAAATGAAGCAATAAAGGAATAAACGATTGTCTCAACGTTATAATAAAAAACAAATAATTAGGTAAAAACAATTGAAAGTGTGGTAGGAGTCGAGTGAAAGGATCTCGCAGGTGAGACTTTCAATTGTCGGATGAAAATTACCTACCACATTTCCAGTTGTTTTTACCCACTCGTATTTGTTTTATGTTAGGCAGTAGTTTATTCCTTAAGAATACTATCATAGGAACTATTCTAATTATATATCTAACTAAGTTTCAGACCTAAGCTTTAATTTCTTAATATTTGCGGTATTTTTAAAATTGTGTTTTGACAAGAGTCTTAAGATCTTATGTTAAGATATATAATTAAATGTAGTTCCTATATTAGTGTAGTCCTTTGAAGACGGGTGGAGTTTTAAACAGCCCGAAACGTTAGAAGTAGTTTTCCTCCTGAAGTGGCTGGAAAAGTCCGTTTCTTTTTACTCAAATACAAATTTTCTATTGAACTGCTGGTCGAAGGTTAACCTAATTTCAAGTCTCGAACATTAAGAATTGTACAAAGTCGCACGCGATTTTACAAAGTGCCAGAGCTCTTTAATTATTCCGTCATTAAATCCATAACTATGTATCATCAGGAAGGGTTTAACGATAATATTGATCCCAAACTCAAGTGGGTTATCAAACAATGAATATTATGATGATATTTTCAAGATTCTTAATGTTATTTCACATGTATCGTGTAATACACTACACCAATTCTCAATCAATAAATATGGTATACTGTAGTCCTGGTAATAATAAAGAACTACGTTAGAAATCATTACGATCGCTGGCGTGGTGGCTGATTAAGTAGCGCGCGAAGAACCTTAGGAGTCCGGCAGGTTCAAGCCTGCCTCAGTCAACGGTCGGTTTATATAATTCGTCACCCACAGGCGTATCTATAATTATATAAAACATATCCGTCACTTATCAACAAGCACTACCGTGAATTTTCGATAACGAGGTACGTATAAAAGTTACATTGAACGTACCTGTGTTGTATCTTTTACGGTGACTCTAGGTAAAGGTCGAGGTTGAGTGGAAGAGAGGACCTTGTATTCCTAACTTCGCATCATTAAATAAGTCTTTACCTTTTACCCTTTACCTTGTGGGTTTCTTATAAAAGTTCACCCAAATGTAACATGTTCATGAAATACTGAACACTTTGGTGCTCACAATATTTATTAAATCACAGACGCCAATAATTCCACCCAGTATGACAGGCTATGAGTATTGCCTCTACTAATCTGTAGCACTGTATGCGAACTCATCCCCCTGGCTAGGGGAGGTGTGAAAATGATTGCAAGATGCGCTGTGGGAGGTCCCCCTCCCCCTCCCACTGACAGTAGCTTTAGCTAATAAACTGTTTATTAAAAGTACCTCACTAATATTGAGTTCAAGTAATCTCCTCAGCAGAGTACCGTCTGTACTAATTTCATTCGTTATAAAATATATGACACGTTTCTGGAAACTCTACTTTTAACTTTTGTTGATTAATTGAATCATTGAATTTGAACGTTATAGATCCTTGACGAAATGCTCAAAACTGTTATTGGTTTTATTTGAATTTGAAGAAATCGCTGTCACTAAAATATAAAAGCAGGGTAGCGTCAACAGTTTTGAATTTTTGAACGTTGGTCTACACGATTCTCTCTATTGTAATTATTCTTACAGCTAGTTTTTGGGAGAATCAACTATCGGGATTCGGGAAAAGGTGTATGTGCAACCTCCCATAAAAATACCCCTTAGGATAAGCGTGGGTAAATAAACCCAAAATACACCGTTATAAATACCCGTATCAAGCAGTATTTGGAAAACTCTTAAATCAGAAATTTCTGAAGATAGTTTTGAGCACGTTTTTGCTAGGTTTCGAAATAAGAGACATTGGAAAGATGTGGGATTTATCATAATTTGCTTTACAGTTGGACACAAATAGATTGTTACCAATAAAATACTTTAATTTTTCAACCTATCGTAAAAGTTGGATTACCATAATTACAATAATTACTACTTTATAATCTAGTTCTTCCTTTTCAGCCAATTAGTGACTGAAGATGGTACTCCACAGCGAGGCCGAATCCACGAGCCGAAAAACCTGATTGACACGTCTACCATACACTAGAAGTCAACAATACCTATGACATAATATTAAAGTGTATTAAACTAATATGTGACCTTTTGAATTATAACCAATTGATTATCAGAAAATAACAGTTGTTGGGTTCAAATTTTCCCAACTTTCTATTTTACTGTGATGGTTATACAACCTTTTTATATTTAAAACTCTTTTAATATGAAAACGCATAATTCTTATCAAAATCTTATCCAAATGTTATTTGTTGAGCTTTTCAAATTTTCTATTTGAATAATGTAATTTATTTTCTTCTAAAACAAAGTTGTTGTTAGTGACACCGGTTGGTTACCGTCTTTCTAATGCGTTCTTCCTCGTTTGCTAATTGATGTGTTATTTTTCATATCATCTTCGTAATCTTCACTACTAAAATGATCACTACACACACGAGCATTGTTGAAATTCAACCCGTCTTCACGTTTATTCCAGAATTGCATTTGTTATAGTGACAAGTGCTGGGAATTTACTCGTATGCAATAATCACTAATAATGTTTTATAGGAAAACACATTTACAAATTAAATGGTGAGAGAAGATATATTCAAATAAATAACAGTTTTAATTGAAATTTATCAAAATACCACATTTTTTAATGACCACTTTTCAAGTGACTCACTATAAATTTGATAAGTTTGGACAAAGAACTTAGCTATACGGAACTTGAGCAAGCGTCTATCAACCAGGTGACGTCAAATTGAAGACAGCCCTTTGTACCGGGACGAGTCGGCAAACCGGAAGAACTTTACATTATCTAGCTGTGAAAATTGAAGAATTTTTATTTATTCAACATACATATATACAATAGTTTAAAACACAAATCACTACTTTAGCAGGGAAACAAGTTGTATTTAAAGCTCAACATTTAAGTTTAAATTTCGATTTTGAAATGTTCTACATCAACCGCTTGCATTTATTTCTTTGAGAAGATTGGAAAGGATAAATTACAAGTAATACGTCGATAGCTGGATGAAGTCAAGTGTGGTTAGTCTTAAAACACGTACGCGCCATATGAGACCCCACCGTTGAAAGTAGTAATCTCACAAATCCAGACGGAGCTTGAGTTAATAAAAGAAAGATACTTTTCAACTTAACAACTAAGTAAACTCTGCCTAAAAGACCCAGCTAGAAAAAATAAAACAAAGTAAACTCTACTGACTTCCAGCATAGATTAAGCTATAATAGGTAGATAGCGCATAGATGAAGAATAATTGAGGAAGGAAAATCAATATAGTTGCGGGGTAGCCCAAGCACAGATCTCTCGCCGTCTTCCTCCCCCCTCGGCTCGACATGCTCGAGTTTGTCCAACGTCAATGACTTAAATATGCGGATTCGTGGCGGATTGGTATCGCACGCGACTCCGGAGCTCATCACTCCGGTGGCGCGGGTTCGATCCCCGCAGTCACCAATTACATTTGTAATGTGTAATACGGGGACGCTAGGTAAAGGTCGAGGTTGAGTGGTAGAGAGACTTTGTAGTCCTAACTTCGCCTCGTTAAACAAGACAAATTTTACCTTTTAAACGTGACCAAATCGTGCGATTTTCGAGAACGAACAAACTTGCGTGTGCGTCAGTGGCTCTACTTGAGAATCTTAAAATAATTCCCTCGCTGCAGCCCCATCTGTGCTCGGGCTGCCGCAACTGTGTTAATGTTTCTGCCTCAGCCATTCGGCATCCATGCGCAATCTATCTACCATAACATAATCTTTGCTTCCGATGTTTCACATTTAGAGCAAGTGACATTAGAAGGCGTGGGCAGAGACGTGATTAAACAAGAGATACAAAGGCTCGAGAGGGTGAAAGTGAGAGAGAGAGAGAGGGGGGAGGGTAGTGAACAATACGGGTACGTGACAAGATTTGATTATCCGGTGACAATAGTATATTGGCATATCGGGCAGGTGGCGAGACTGTGTACATGACACCGACACCCTTCACAATCTACATGACAATATACCTCCACCTCCACCTCCACCGAGCAGTGGAGTTACATAGCCGCTGCGCTGAGCATATTGCTGGCTGCAGAGTGGAGGAAGTATTGAGCAAGGTAAAGTCAAGACGACGTGAAATTGTAAGCTGTAAACATAGCCGACGCGAAGCCACAAGTGCTACCGTGAATCCTAGGAATTTTCTTTTAACGGGGTATAGTTTAGGAAGTGTCCACTTTTACGAAGTTTCCCACAAAATGGGGGTTATTGCAATAAAAAATGCATTTATGATTCGCTTGTTATAAACACCGCCCTAACAAGTGTTCCAAAAATCAACGAAATCCAATTAGCAAAGCCGAGATGGCGGCGAAAAAGGTTTTTAAAACAGTAAAAACCTATATGTACAGAATGTTACAAAAATGTGTAGCGCGCTATGCAGAAACGGATTCTATACATACAAAAGTAAGTCGAAAACGCATGTAAAATTTTTGATTTCGTCTTAGTTTAGCCGTAATCCGCCATTTTGTAAATTTTGGAAATTAATTAATAATTCAAAACCCTTTGAGATATTTATGTAAAACTTGGTTTAACTTTAATTGTTTTCCTAATAAAATTGTCCAAAAATATTTTATATAACTTATCAAATTTTAAAATGATGGCCATTTAACATTTTCAAAGTCAAATGGAATCAAATTTGAATTTGACTTTGAAATTTTTAAATGCCCGCCATTTTAAAATTAGATGAGTTAGATCAAAATACTTTTGGACAATGTTACTAGGAAAACAATTAATAGTTATACCAAGTTTCACAAATATATCTCAAAAGGTTTTTGCAAAATTAATTATTTTCCAAAATTTACAAAATGGCAGATTATGGCTAAACTAAGATGCTACAAGGCATTTTCGACTTACTTTGTATGTAGAATTCGTTCCTGCATAGCGCGCTACACAGTTTTACGACAAAGCTTGACTGATTGGAGGTCTGCTAGTTTTATGTACGAGGCCTCAATAACTTTTCTTTAAAGAAAAGTGCTGTTACCTAAACGAAACGTCGTGTTATTTTTGTTCACAGCAGAAATGATGTTCCACCTCAGGTGTAATTAAAAATATGCCAACAGTTTGAAAAAACTTTATGTCGTCAAAAGTCAAGGAGGGCTGCTTCAATTCCGGGACACTCTGTATACAATGACAGCATTTTACAAATTGAGATGCAAAAACCAGACCCACACCTTAGCGGATCTTACGCACTTGGAGGGAAACGCACAAAAGAACACAGATTATTATATCCAGCACATTCTGACGAGGGAGGTGTCGTAGACAATCGGCGCGATCGTTAGGCGATCGTTAGCGATCGCGGATCAAGTGGCGAACGACGGCCTCGTTATCGTTACTCGCTAGCGGTTATCGCAAGTGTGCTCGCTCTATTCAACCGGTGTTGTGCCCAAATTGATTTCATTATTTGACATTTAGCGTCGGCTAATTGCCACTGTGTAAGGTGCGCCAATTAACGCTCAGAGGGGGGGGAGGATTGTGGGGGTTCCATCCCTCCCACTCTTCAGCAAGGGATGTATTCAGCGAATTACTTTACTTGGCAAGTCTTGTATAGCTGGCTCCCGCTTGCCGAGTGTTTATTATACACTTGCTTTTGTATAACCGGTTGAAATTGTAAAACCAACCGCCGTTTGTGTCATTCACTGGTTTCTATAGAAAACGAGCTCAGTTTGGTTTATTTATTTTTGGATATTGGAGTGGGGTTTAATGTCGTTCTGTTTATTTTAAAGTGATCGTTCAGCAGTTCTTTTGACAAATTTGTATACAAGTGAATAAATTTCGAGTGAATACAAGGGTTGGGCAAAATTACAGAATTAGTTTAAATCTATAGAAAGGTTGAGAAATTTAGGACCTCTAACGCGGTTTTGCAGTTATGTATAATTTATTATTACGCGTATTTGATCATATTTTGTCATTTTAAACCTTTCCGGAAGACAAGCCGTCGAAGAAAGTTATAGTTTTTAAATAATTTTCAAACCTACGTTGAGTAATACCGCTCTTTAAATGACATAGTAGGGGAATACAACAACGTCCCAGCATTGACAAGGAAAAAGTTGACTCTGGGCAAAATGGTAGTTAATTTTGAGAGTTTCTAATTTTTAAGGCTGTCATTTCAGTTAGAGTACCTGTAAAGGTCGAAGTTTTTCCATACACACCTTTTTGGATTCTACCGGTATAATAGAAAAATATTTTCAAAGTCCATTGGTGAGGTTGCATATATAGTTTAAGAGCTTAAATAGTTAACAAAATGCTGGTAAATCCTACTTCAATTAGGTTCACTCTAATTAAAATTACAGCCTTAAAAGAAAAGCCTTAAAGTCCCTGTGACTGGGACTCGTTACGTGGTCCTGTAATCCAGCTTCATGGAGGTCAGGTTTTGAGGATGATATAGGTCTAAAGCGGCTCAGATAGTCTCAGCGATCATCTGATGATACCCGCATCAATTCCCACCATCGTTTAGACATATCAGACCATCACCTGCGTGGTTCGGAGGTCACGTTAAGCCTTGGTCCTTGTATTTCCATTGGTCATTGGGCTATTAATTAATGACCCATTCTATACTAAGGAAGAGTCGGCCTTAGTTTGTAACTCATAACTCATTACTACCACTCATCACACTCATCCTTCACCACATATTTGCCTTAAAAGTTAAAATACCCTCATGAGAGTAGTTGGCATCTCAAATAGTGATATAGTGAAGTAAAGACCTTCAAACTTAAAGCCGCCACCATTTCTGGAGACAAAATAAAAAAAGAAGAGTTACAGCGTTGTAACCAACTATACCTTTATATTATATCATAGATTGCAATATATTCCTTTGAAATTTGATACTCTTATTCGCTCCACTCACAGCCTCGCTTCGGTCTTCGGCCTCAGACTTAGCGGTTCATTATCCATTATCAGAGTCGCTTTGGCCTCAGACGCAAGTTATATTACATATCGTGAAGGTAATTATCCCTTATAACGTCGTTTTCAGCCTTTTAAATTGTTCATTTAAATCAAACGACTAATAACGGTTATAGCCTTCAGAGACTAGTGGTTCTTTTTCGTCGCCTCAGACTTTTGAGCCTCAACGACTAAATAAATGTTCATAACTTTTGGTATAGTGATGCATACTATCTAAATAAATATTTATTTAAAATTTTATCAAAATCGAATGGAAATTTACTGTTTTAGATAATTAAAACCACTTTTTTGACCAAAACTCCCTCCTAAACAGGGTTCCAGTAGCTCGATTTTGCTGACTAACGAACCTGACCGAGATATTTAGGAACATTTGTACCGACTTTCATGAAAATCGGACACAGAAATGCGACCTGTATATAAAGTTATACAGTCTTGTATATAAGTATAAAAGTCTTGTCAAAATGCTCAAAACGTGTTCTGGGGTCAAGATCGGTGCTAATTTCTCGGTCCCGGGTCTGGGTCTTACCATCCTAACGACATGAAAAACTCATTTTCCAAAGAAAATTCGATAACAATGTACTACCTCTTCAGCGGCCAGTAATCTGGTAATTTAAAAAACAGGAAAATTTACTGAAATAAGCTTAATAGCACATGTTATGTAGAAATGTATTATAACTTTCGCAATATTTCTGGAGATGTTAAATAATATTCCAGACTTTCGCTCAACCCTGTATAATTGATTTGTATTTTTCGCAGACCTGAATACTTTAATTGTAGGAACACAAATAGCTTATATCCAAGTTTTATTCTAATACACAGTTCCAAACGTAGGGGCACACTTACATGCAAGATGGAAACGCCCGTAAAATTTACGGTTTTCTTTACTATGTGTGTGCTGCATAGAATAAGTGCAATTTCCACCCAAGAAACCCAAACTACCGGAAATAGATGTCAAAGGTAGGGCTAAGTGATTAATTACCGAGTTGTTCGAGTAACAAGGGACATTACAGGCGACATTCCACCGCAAGGCAAGGCAGGGAAGACACGGCGAAGACAGCGAGCTACATGCCGATGCCAGTGAAATTAAAGACAGACCGACACCGACAGTCCTAATGGCGCTTAACTCATCTCTGGAATGTGCTATTAACAGACAACTCGCAATCGAAAACAATTATCGCCTTCTCCACTTGTCGTACTCGACTTCATCGACATCGACACCGTCATCCACATTCCCCCCTCCCTATATCAGCGTTATAGAGATCTGGTGGTAAAAAGTACTGCTTGGAAAACTAACGATGTTTGGTTTCATCTTCGCTTCAGGTGGTGAGACATTTAATGTGAAAGGTTTTATGGTAGCTCCACTTTAGAGTTAGTGGTGCACCCATGCTGACACGAAGCTAAGCGCTAAAGCGCCGCTGGCACGACTAAAGCAAATTCTCTTATTACCCCTTATTATTAAATTAAATTCCCTTATTATTAGGAGTTACGAGGCTGTGAGTTCGGCCTCCGCTTTACTGCGGTATAATCACGAGAGCTAAGAGGCTGTGAGTGAAGCGAAGACTTTCGTTGCCTTTTACTGCATGTTTTACTACATATCATGAGGGGAAAACGTATTTTTAATTTAATTAAAATTGGACCACTCATAACGCTGATATAGCAAAAAATAATGTTTTTGGCATCTATTTAAAACGACTTCTATGGATTTTCATATTTTTGATATACTGAGGATACCATCAAAATTCATACTTATTTTAAATTTCATAAAAATCGGATGACATTTATTGTGTTTAGATAATTTTTGATAAAACTCCCTCTCCCCCCAAAGGGTACTTCCGGTACTCTGATTGAGCTAGCTAACGTACACCAAGATAATTACAAAAGGAACATTTGTTCCAAATTTCATGAGAATCGGACAAAAAAGGCGATCTGTAGAGAGTACACACACACATACTGTACTATACAGGGTGAGTTTTATATGTCCCCCACATTAACTTTTGAAAAGAAATTTTTGAAACCCTTTAAAGAATGTTTTTATAGGATTATGAAATTTGTTTTGACATACTTGTCACCCGACCCCCACCCAAAAACCGGAGGGCTCTCCCAAAGTTTTAAATTGCAACCCCTTTGTGGCACTTCAAAAGAAAGGGAATTTTAATACAAATTCAACGACGCAAAGAAAAATGTTTTATCTCCACTAGTTTTTTGTAATACCTGTTTAAAATTGCAGGAAATCAGCTTTAAAATGCCACATTTTACATAACATTTTTTTAAATGGCAAGTTTTTCTCGAAAATCTTTTGAGGAAACATCACAACCCTATAACATAATCGCATAGGGTATTTTTAAGAAAGATTTGTTACAACACATTTTTTATGTGATATTAAGCATTTTAAACTTGATTTCTTGTCATCTTTAAGCGAGTATTACAAAGGAACGAGTAAAGATAAAAATAATGTTGCAATTTAAAAATTTTGGGGGCCCTCCCCGTTTTGGGTGGGGGTGGGTAACGCAAAGTACGTCAAAACAAACCTCAGAATCCTATAAAAACATTTCCCAAAGGGTTTCAAAACATTTTTCCTTTTCTAAAGTTAGGGTGGGGGACATATAAAACTCACCCTGTATGTATATAAAGTCTTGTAAAAATGCTCAAAACGTTTTTGGGGGTCAGAATCGGTGCTCATTTTACGGACCCGGCCTGGGTCTTACCATGCAGACGGCATGAATGTATCATTTTTCCAAAGGAAATTCGATAATAATAGTAAAAAATCACTTCTTTGTTCAAAGTCTGTTGTTGACGATGGTACAACTTCCGAGGCTAAAGTATTATTGCGGATGTTTTCTATAGTTTTTGACGAACAAAAAATTTACGACGTTTCGGGATCTTGAATCTGACCACGTCTTCAGGTGAAAAGTAACCCAAAACATAACACAAAACATTAGGAAATGAACTAGCCAAAAGTAATCTGCGCAAGCTGACCAGTCAGTGATAAGGTCACCACCACCAAATGACTTTATTTTTTCCTTAAACTTATTAAACATCTTTAAGAAGTCAGATTCCAGATCCCAAACGTATTGTACTGTATTCACTCAGAAACGATGGAAAACTTCCGAAATAATATTTTAACCTCAGAACAAATCACACGTATAAGTATTCTTTCGTTACACGCAGCACATATGCAGTACACAGAACACATGCGCACCCCTGTGCCTCAGGGGTGGATTAGGCGGCAACACTGACACTTAGCAGTTTTTTACGCATGCGCAGGGCGGGCAGCGCGGATTATGTGCGCGGCGTCAGTAATTTTCATCTCTCTCAGTGTGTGTCAGTGTATCATTACTGAGGTTACATGTTTTACATTTGCAACCAGCCCCTTTGTGCCGCCTGGATCTGCCACTGTTGGCTGCACTGTCATTTACAATGGGGGTTTAGTTGGAGTAGGGGCTTTATTGGAGTGTTGCCGTTGAAAGGATACTTGGTTTTTTTAGTTTTTTTAGAAGAAGTTTTAGACCTTGCCTGTATTGAAATTTGTAAGTTGATATCGCTTAAATTAACGAATTGAGAAATCAGCGAGCAAAATAGTTATTATTTTGGATTATTTAGCAACATATTTTATTTTATTTTGAGATCTATAGTGAGGTGTTGGTTTTCTCTATTTAGTTAGATTTCTACCTTCAGAATGGGTTTCACTTCTTTTGTGGATATATGTTACACCTCGTACATTTTCATATATGAATAAATATGGAAATTAAATTCAGTCACATCGAAATCTGCAATGAAATTTACGGTGTAGCTTTCATAGTAGTCCCCAAATATGGCACGTGTATGTAATTTGTTTGTTTATAGCTTTATGAGAGAAGAAGTATCTTTTTATATGTGAAAATTACAGTGATATAAACCAAGCTGATGAAACATCAGTGTATCATCCAACAAAATACTTTCACTCAGACCAATGTTTCAATTTTATTTAGGATTATTGTTTTCAAACATTTACATTTTCTTACATTGAATAGAGAAAACTAAGTTATTTTCAACTTTTATGGTTGTTTGAAATTAGTTTTAGTTGTTATACCTGGCGGCCATCTTGAATTTAACTGTGTATTTATTATTCTGATTTCAACGTAAAAACAAATTTTGTGTTCCTAATTTAAACAGATATTATTGAATTATGGCTCCACTTTTTTGCTCTTTACTTAAATTAAATCAAAGAATAATAAAGCAATAGTTACAATATAAATTTGCCTAAGGCAATAAAATATCGTTTAGCGAAAAAAATAACTTAAAACCAAACATTCACACTCATTTGTGCATGATTTCCCACTTATTCCACATTCACAGTTAACATAAGCCTGACTTTTATGCACTATTTTGGTTAATCAAGGAGGTAGAGAAACGACACATTATCTTAATTACAGTGAAAAAATATCCAAGCAAAGTCCATGGTCAAATTATTTTAATCCTTGCTAAATTTTGTGTTTTTGCCGTTAATTTTACTCCCTGTGTTTGGGGGTAGTGTGGTGAACCTTTGTTTAATCACATGTTAGTTTTGTTTTGTAACACAATTTTGTAAACATTCAATTAAGTAAACACAACTTGATTTCCGTTGAACTTATTTTATTAACTCATTAGGTAAGTTTTGATACATACACAATCCCACTGTCCTACCTCATTGATACTAGTTATCTTCGATGATCTTCATTTTCCTCCCTGTCAGGTATTCTTTCATCTCTAGTCACTGAGACAAGTCTCCCATGCCACATCATTCGTTGCAGATCTCTGGTCACCACTCCTCACCACAAGTTCAAGTGTCGCAGCTCCCGGAGAAGATTGGTCCACCTGCTCCACCGTTGAGAACTTTGCCGTCACCCTGGCAAGGGGCCCTTACAGAGAAACTGTCATCCGGGCCAGATGACCTCCGGTTTTTTATCGAGGTTGATACTCCTCCTCCTCGTTTCCGAGTCCCGGGCTTGCCACCGGCTTAGTGGAGTTAAAAATTAGGTTTTTGTTTATTTTATAGATGTGTAAAACCGTGCTGAAAACCCACATCTCCTTGGCGGGGGCGCGAAGCCCGGTAGCAATCCTCTGTGCAAACCCGACCTGCTTGTTGCCCGTTTCCACCGACCAAGGGACCTAATAGGGTGTTATCAACACTCTAATATGAAAGAGGGAAAGAGAATGACTCGATTTTCTTTTTCATACTTAAGAGTGAACGCAGACCCGAGCGCGAAGCAAGACGGGTGACCACGGCCCAACCTCCAGCAACCAAGGACCTAATCGGGTATTATTGGTGGAGATTAGCTCGCAGCCGGTCGAGGAGTGCTACCTTATGTATATACGAATACGTACTGTCTTAAGTTGCCATAGAAATTATACGCTGCTATTTTAATGTTATCGTTAATAATTTTATGAAATTATGAAGTAACTATGGAAATAATTCAAATTGTTTATTCTGTAAATTGACAATTTACAATAATTGTATTACAGATGTCACTTTACCTAGACATACAATGATACATATATTGTTTGACATTTTGGCTTACAGTTAAATAAAACAGTTTAACTAAACACATAATATAACAAAAGTTTCTTTCTGCCTAAAGTTCTTCTTTTTATCAAATATTAATTATATTATTGTACGTGATTTACAATATTTACTCTTGTGACAAAACTCATCAACAGAGTAACACGCTATTTCTAAAAGGTATTCTCTCATTACAATTTTGAACTTGTTTGGCCTATTTTCAAATATAATATTTCTTGGTAATTTATTGAATAATTTAGTCCTAGGTTTTGGGGTAGCGCGGCAGTAAGTTGTAATCTATGCGAAGTCTGCCTGTGCTGTCCTCGGGCTCTTGTATTGTATTCGTGAACTTCATTTCCGGTTTGGATGGAGTGCTATTTAAATTTGTAATACATAAGGAGTTCATAAATGTACAATGAAGAAAGAGTCAAAATTTGGAATGATCGGAAATATGGTTTACATGAAGTCCGTGTAAATACCCCTGCTATTTCTAAACTGCTTTTTGCAATAAATTCGTGGTAAAAACTTCTTTTCATAGTGAAATCTTAGGCATTATTGCCATAACAAAACAACAGATGTCTAAAACAAGATTAATTTTTCTAAATGTTTAAACTGTCTTTGGATTTGTTTTTAATTGGTACTATATAATGTAACATGGATTCATTGGCCCTGGGACATAGTGCCAATCACTTTTGTTTGTGATTTGACATACCTGCCATAGTTCTAACTGCTCTCTTTTGCAGGCGAAATATTCGTAAAAACTCAGTACGAGATGCAGATTCCCATAGGACGATTCCGTATCTTAGTCTTGATTCAATTAAAGACGTATAAATTAACCGTAAAAGAAAAAAATCTTGGTATTTAGAATATTTACTTAATAAGAATAGCTGAAGACGAAATCGGTCCAGCGGGTTCTGTACTATCCACTCTTAATAAAGAGTTCCGAAACACCCTGTAGATATGCACCCCAGAGCTTTACTATTTCAGTTCAGTATTGTGTTGAAGAATCCGTCTTAAACTAAAACTAAACGCATTTGATTAAGAGAGACGTGTAATGGCATTCAGTTCCAATCGAGAAGTTAGGGTTAAGTATGCAGCAATACTCGTATACAAGACGAGACTCATTTACATACTGGCAAGTATTTATCTGATCAGACATACTCTTGTCAAGCACCTGACATACTCGGTGACATACTCTACAACTTTACAGCCGGGAATACCTTACCTTTGCATCGCTGCACAAGTAGTTCACTCAGACTCATCTCTCTTGATGAGTTATTGTCCTCTTATCTTTCATGATTGAACAATCAGTTCAACAAATTCAAAACAAATGAAGAATGTAAATGAAAGCAGATGGTTTTGGAAAAATAATAATCAAACTTTGAAACCTTAAGGTTTTTACAGTTTAGAGACGTGTCTTTTTTCATATGTTAATGCGACCTTGTAAAAGGTTCAGATGTGCACTCTTTTGAAATGAGAACTGCCGAACTGGGAGATACAGAACGGTGGCTAATGAACGTTTGCCCTCACATGCAAGAGTTCAGTTCGTCAACAGACTTCCAAACTCGATCAAAGCTGTCCCAGAGCCAAAGCCGTTCAAAGCTGTTTGAATTTTTTATTTTATTTTGTGAATGTATGTTAGTGTTTCCTTAATTAATGCGAAGGTTTTAGGTTCTATACCCTGTTCTTTTAGAATTTTAATAGGGGACTAACGGCCAAAGTAATATGCCTTTTAAAGGTTACAAACGTAAATTTGACTGGGAAATCCAGCTTCATGGAGGTCAGGTTTGAGGATGATATAGGTCTAAAGCGGCTCAGATAGTCTCAGTGATCATCTGATGATACCCGCATCAACTCCCACCATCATTTAGACATATCAGATTATCACCTGCGTGGTTTGGAAGTCACGTTAAGCCGTTGGTCCTTGTATTTCCATTGGTAAATTAATGACTCATTCTAAGGAAGAGTCGGTCTTAGTTTGTAACTACACTGTAAGACTACCCCTCATAACTCATTACTACCACTCATCACACTCATCTTCCCCACATATTTGCCTTAAAATGCCCTCATTAGAGTGGTCGGCATCTCAAATAGTGATTTAGTGATTAATTAACTAATAATGAGGCAATTTTTAATTACTTAATATACTATTATTGAAAACTGTTTGTCAGCACACCTTCTTTTCTAATAAAATAAAACTATTTTTAATTTTAGAATTATATTTTGGTCTCTGACAGAAACCCTCATCAGATTATAAAAAATAACCTACTTAATATAAAATATACGACTTCACACATTGTTTTCGCTTTAATACGATCGTTGTGTCTGGATGCGTCTGCAGTGAATATCGCCAGAGAAGATATTGAAAATATCTTGGCCACAAAATACTACAGAGCGATATTAGAATATGCTGCCACAGTCGAAGGTGGAATGTCTGCGGCAAATATTGAATGATATTGATATGTCTTGAGAATATTTTGAATAATTCATTTCCAATAGCAATCTCTGGGCAAAAGACTCGGCTGAAAAGCAAAGAATGTTTGCACAAATGGAATCTTTGGAAAGTAAGTGGTGAAAGATCTCGAAGTGGAGTTCGATATTTAATTAAAATATATTCGCGGCCCGGATTGGCTGGCTGACAATGCCTTTTCTTCGCAGGAGTCTTCAGGAATCCTACATTGTGCTTCTTCTTTCTATTCTAAACAGGCCGAGGAGAGGAATTCCTAGTTGAACTAGTATTTGAATATTACCTTTTTTTAGTAATTTAATGATACGTTTTTTATTACGTATAGTTCAATAAAAATAAATGAATTATTTTTATAAATAGTGTTTGGCGTTATAAACGCGTACAATCTCGATGATTGTATACCTGTTTTAAAAATCAAAATGTTATTACGCAAAAACACACAGGGTGAGTTTTAAATGCGCCCACCTTTTAACCTTTGAAAAGGAAATATTTTGAAACCACCTTTGGGGAATGTTTTACAGGATCCTAAAGTTTGTTTGGACGTACTTTACGTAAAAACGGGGAGGGCCCCCAATCTTTTAAATACAAACCTCCTTGTGGCACTTCAAAAGAAACAGAATTTTAACACAAATCGACGTAGAAGAAAATGTTGTATCTTAACTCTTTTTTTTATATTTCACATACAATAGATTTTGAATGACAAATGTTCTTAAAAATCATTCAAGGGAAACATAATTAAAACTCTATAATATAATCCCATAGAATATTTTGAAGAAAAAAGTCTAAGAAAACTGTATGTGAAACGTAGCATTTTAAACCTGATTTCTTGTAATCTTTAAATTGGTAGAACAAAAAACGAGTTAAGATACAACATATTTTTGGCGTCGTTGGATTTGTGTTGAAATTTCCTTTCTTTTGAGGTCCAACCAGTGGGGGATTTGTATCTTTAAAAAGATTTGGTTGCGTTCCCCCTCGGTTTTTGAGGTGGGTGGGTGACGCAAAGTACGTAAAACAAAGGGATCCTATAAAAATATGCCCCAAAAGGGTTTTCAAAATATTTCCTTTTCAAAAGTTAAGGTGGGGGGGCAATTTAAAACTCACTTCTATATTTATTTTAGCAGCTCCGTGTAATAGGGTAGCAGAGTTTAAACTATTATTGCGAACATTTTCCATCGTTAGTGAGCAAGACGAGCAAGAAGTAATGGATAGCTCGCAATTAAAACTAATATATTTTGCAAATAATATACAAATGTAAAGTCTTCTGGAAGTAAACATTATATTTCCGGGAGAATACGTTTATTTACTTGCGGCCGTAACTAATAAGCTATGGGTTCCTAGGAAGCGATGAACGCTATAATTCTGCCGTAATATGACGGTGAACTTTTGTTTTCAATGTACTGTAATCATTATAATGGAAGTGTTTTCTTAGAAAGCGGTGGCCGCTACAAAACCATAGAGTAAAAAAGGCAAATCTTAAAAAGTAAATTGTCAATATTTTATAATAGTGTATAAACCGTACGTATAAATGTACGTATTGTCTAATTTAAAATATACAAGTTTTTATCAACTCAGCATGTTGACAAACATCTATAACGATACCCCACACGACATTTTTATAAAAACTTAAAAATTTAGTATTATTACCGTATTTGGCACTCTTTAAAAATAATGGTCCGTCCATTTTATAGTTAGGTATTGAACGGATCTTGATTCTCCTGGTCATCAAGAACTAATAAACAAAATTATTTTCTTGATTTTATTAAATTTATCTAGCTCATTTGGATTTGGGTGTATTTCGACTATTATAATTTGCTTTGTTTTTAAATTTGTTGTTTACGTTGGTACAATTTCTGAGATTTAAATATTATTACTGACGTTTTCCATCGCTTTTGAGTGAACAAAATTACACGACGTTTCGTGATCTGGAATCTGACCCCGTCTTCAGGTGAAACTTAACCTAAAACATAAACAGCTAGTACAGTAAAAACGACACACGCAGTTTTACTATTTCGTATAAAACATCCGCAAAGACCTCCCCACAGATACAGACACAGGTGAGGGAGGGAGGTGCAGCGCCGGCAGGGGTAGAGACTAGAGAGCCGAATTGGTAATTAATTAAACAATGAATAGAAACTCGGCTCGAGGGAGGAGCTAAACAATACGCGATGTAACCAACAATGACGCGTGTGTTTTATTACAAGTGAGTTTATAATTTAGTGTCTGTGTTGGAGCAATGTGAACAGTTGTGTACAATGCGGCTGTCACACGCAGACAGACCACTGCTCCGCCCGCCATCTTTATGGCGGGGAAACGATGGCGATTTATAGGCTGGGTTATCAGTTATGACGTGGCGCAGTTCATCTGTTCATCTGTCACGTGGTTATTGTCTTGTGTTGTATCGTAGCCGTGTCACCGCCAGAGGGCAGTATATCTGTGTACGTGTACGAGTAGCGCCGGGCAGTTTGTATCGGAAAAACAAGAGAGCAGCACTGTACAAGCACAGGTATTGTGTATTGTGGTATTGCAGCGCTGACAGCGTCGTGTTTACCTGGCTAATCGCTCTGGTAGTTAGATACGATTTACGGGATAATGGTGTTATAATTATGAGGGGTAAATCATGTCCACTGTTAGTCTAACCTGGAGAAATATATTTTTAATGTGAATTAAACGGTAGATATTGACATTAGACTAATCGCGACAGGGGGTTTAGAGATGACCAACAAAGTAGGGAAACCCTAGCTAAGTTGAGTAAACTTGAGTGTTTACAAATCAAAGTGTACTGTAATGAACATACATGAACATTATTATTGGACGAAATAGACCTTTATATAAATAATATAAATACTGTAATTTGTTTATCAAGCATGTAATTTTTTTGAAAAGGTGTATACCGTTTATAAATAAATAAACTCGCATAGGCTTTAGTGCGTTTTGGAAGCCCCAACTCAAAGGGAACTTTTGCTTTCTAGCGCGCACTCTGTTTGGCATCGACTTCGGAAGCTTTTGGAGATGTGTTAAATATTTGTTAATTGACAATAAATAAATCTTTTATTGCATAAACAATATACATTGTATCGCAATCGTCAGTGTTTTAGGTTATCTAAAATTGTCTGTTCATTCAAATCGAAGTATCTTTCAGTCATACAGTGGTATTCATTCATTCATTCGAATTATTCCCACTCCAGCCCAATAGTCTGCCTGTCTGTAAAGATCTTGAGTTTGAGTTAAGGAATATTATTATAATGACCTAAGGCATCAAGCTCGAACTACGCGACAAAATGGCAGTTGGTAGCAAACAGCACTTAATTGGGCTACTATACACAATGAAAGAAATCCATAATCTAGTTCTTCCGGTTCACACCGCGTCAAAACATCATAATAATTAGCTTGAAGCATTTCCGTCACGCTTTGGAGTACCAACTTCAATCACTGGTTGGCTGAAACTGAGTTACTTGTACTTGTTGTCTGCTTTCCTATTGGCCACAGGGGATGCCAACGATCCATGTTCTCAATTCTCATTTATTTATAAACGGTATACACCTTTTTCAAAATTAACATGGTTGATGAACAAATGACAAGTATTTATATTGTTGGTAGAAAGGTCGATTTCGTCCAGTCCATCCCGAATATTGTGTACTTTATTTTTTGTACATCATATTCTTTTGCTTGAGTTTAATGTTCGGGGTGGCTATGGGTAACACTATATCACTATTTGAGATGCCGACCACTCTCATGAGGGTATTTTAAGGCAAATATGTGGTGAAGGATGAATGTGATAAGTGGTAGTAATGAGTGTAGGTCTATAAGGTGTAGTCTTGTTACAAACTAAGGCGGACTCTTCCTTAGGACGAGTCATTAATAATAGCCCAATGACCAATGGAAATACAAGGACCAACGGCTTAACGTGACTTCCGAACCACGCAGGTGATGGTCTGATATGTCTAAACGATGGTGGGAGTTGATGTGGGTATCATCAGATGTTCACTGAGACTATCTGAGCCGCTTTAGACCTATATCATCCTTAAAACCTGACCTCCATGAAGCTGGATTACAGGACTACGCCACGAGTCCCAGTTTACAACAAGGGACTAAATTAACACAAACGGTTTGACGATGAAGAGTTGGATTAAGACAGATATGGTGATAATAAATAGTGTTGGTCATTGGCTGTGTGACCACCATCATTATTATTATTACTTATTCAGAACTGGACTTTCACAGCCCTAACTTTCGCCTGAATAACGTCATTTTCATTTAGTTTCATTTACAGAATTTGAGTGTATCGAACATCCTCATAGCGCCCGTTCAGTTGACCATGACCAACAGTGCAATTGCTAAACTCCAGAAATTCAGCGACGACGCCACAACAAAAATCTTCAATGTTTGAGTCATCTTATAATATGTCCGCACGCAACCTGAATAAAATTCATCTTCAAAAAGATTGTTACAGAGAAAGCTGCAGAGATATTAAGGCATGGGGTTCTATTTTAGTTTGTTGTGATTCTCCAGTATGCAATAACCCTCGCACATAATTTAATTCTTTTCTATTTCAGCGGCAGGAAGTTCTCCATTAATACCAGACGACATTCCAAGGAAAGAAGCTGCAAACTGACAAAATGGTTGACGACGATACTCCAAACAACCTAAGATTGCAACATAAACTCTTGTAAGTTTTAAGTTTTGACACCTAGTTTAATAAAGACCCACACTTAAACCTTTAATTCTCTTAATCATCTGTTCATCTGAGTTACATTATTATCATTTTAGTTTGTTGTGATTCGCTCAAATTTAATTCTTTTCTATTTTATTAATATTCTAAACTGGCGACGATGATTTAAACAAGAGTAAAACTTTTAAAGGTACATTGGTGCTGCAAATATTACTAATGTCACAAGAAAACACCTCTACTTCTAAACATAGAGCTAGAGCACACTTCCAGAGAGCGCATCCCTGTGGTAGATGGCGTGGAAGCGCAAGATAGAAGTACTCGAATCAGTCTTGATCGACCCTCGACCAGTTCGACAGCGGATACTTCCTGCATTCTTACAGGACTATACCGTATGGGGGAAGGAGTGTTGTGTACTGGCTTTAATTGATCTTAATCATCTGTTCTTCTGATTGTTACATTATTATTATTTTAGTTTGTTGTGATTATCCAGTCAATAAACATAATTTAATTCTTTCTATTTTATTAATATTCTAAACATAGCAAATTGAATCAACAAACTGCAACTAAAATTCGCTCCACTCACGTCAGCGGCTCTGTGGGTTCGTCTCCTCGGGCGTGGGATCGCGGTTATTGTGGCCCGCGTCTACCTCCACACTTGTATACAGGGTGCACCCGAGAGCGACAGATCCTCTGCTACTGTCAGCCAGGGGCCAGGGGGCGCCACGCCAGTCAATTGCAAAATACTTAGTATTGTTCGAGCAAGGGCTCCGGCTCCGACCCAGGGTGACACTAAGCTCCTCCGCTTCTGATTTGCAAGTCTGTCCCTGACGTTTCAAAGGAGTTTAAATCGAAATAGGTTTGTTGAATTTGACAATTGTAATCCAATTGTAGAATAGGTTTAGGTTTATTGTTGTTAGTTGTGGTAATAGACAAGTAGCTAGTAGCAAAACCATTAATTGTTTGTCGCCCTCTTAAATATGTGAAAATCCTGTATAAAGTTTATGAAGATGGTATAGGCCTACTGGTAAGACTACTTTATTTTAATAGTTATAACATCCTAAGCATACTGAAGAAATGTTGTCGGTTGGTAGGTAACAGGTTAAACCTTTATATAATTAACCACTTACTTAGTATGAAGATAAAAAATAATCGTATAAAGGTAAAATAATATAAAGTTTGAAATCAATATTTATTGCTGTAAACAATTAAATTTATTGTAAACGCACTAACAAAATTCGTGTTCAAACTAGAAGCATAAATATCATTATTTTCTAACTAAGCAATAACTTTGTGTATTGAATTTTAGCTTAGCTTGGAATCTCGCTAGGCTCCATTTGAACTTCATACTCATATCCTGATGTATTTTATTTTAAAAAGGAAATAATGCGTTTTTTCATAAATAAAATGTTTTGTGATGGCGAAATAAATTTTACGAGACATTTTGGTAGGATGTTAAACAGTTTGACATTTCAGATTAAATTGTAAAATAAATTTAAATTTCTTTAATCACTTTTTATCTGAATCTTGTATTACGAATCTAGTGTTAACAATTCTTTTCTTTTATACATGTTGTCTATATTTCTTCATAAAATATTTTGGCTTTTAATTTTAAAATTAGTTCTAATTGCTGTTTTCTAAAGCAACCTTTCCTCGCGTCATAATACACATATGTCAGCACAGGGCACGTTAATTTTACGTCCGCGTTAACATTACCGCGCCTAAAACTTAACATACCCAAGCATGAAAACCCCGCTCTATACAAACACTCGCATAAAAGCTCTTCCTTGTGGAACACCCGCACCGAAACCGCACAATCAAACGCAAACCTTTAAACCAAAAAATAATTTTTAAACAGAGACGCCGTCATGCACGGAGTGAGTTTTTCACTCAAGTGAGCTTTATAATATTTGCATTTAGAAGGCAACCTTTGATCCGCACAATGTACAATGCACAATACGGCACAATACAACAGTGTAGAGAGAGAGAGAGAGAGAGGTTGGCACAATGCCTTCCACCGGAGAATACTTTGTAGACCCGCAGTGCTTGCCAGCCAGCCGTGTTGCCGCTTGCTTTCTGCAGGCAACAACGCTGTTTCTATAACAATATTGAATTCACGGCTCGCGTACTTTCCTCCTTTATTTATGGGTGTTCTCTTTTCTCCGCTGAGTTATTTGTGTGGAGTCGTGTTTGTTCTTTTGGTTGGTGACGTTTATAAAATTGTGAAATGGAAATGGAAAAATAGTGTGCAGTCGATTTAACGTTGAAAATGGCATAATTGCCCCTACATATTGAAGTCAGTTAAAGCTCTTACATTGTTGTTTTGGAGGTCTACAAGCGTCCAAAGTGTTCTCCAAATTTCATCACTAGGTCTAATAAGAGAAGCTTTTTGATACGGGCTGAGGTTAAATGAGCTACATACATTAAATTGACTTTTTAAGTGCGAGTCATAAACGATACTTTTGCGATCATGCAATAATATCGAGAAATATGTTCAGCTTGAAAAAATTAAATATTCATGCCGTCAGCACGTTAGAACCCTGGCCTGGGGCCATGAAATGTGCTACGGTCCTAACCCTTCGAACAACATCTTTTCAAAACTGTATATACTTATGACCATAGGCTATATACGTGTATTATCTCTACAGATCGAATTTCTTTTCCGATTTCCATAAAATTTGGTACAAATGTTCCGTTTGTAAATATTTTGGTCAAGTTCGTCAGCCAGAAAACCGATCTACTGGAAGCCCATTAAGAGAGACTTTTCACAACAATAACATCTATGAAAATGATCGAGGCCAAAAATTATACAGCCGAACCGTAACACCCCAAACCATACAGCAGGCAAAGCTGAGACAGAAAGCACTAATGTGATGTGTTCTTATACTGAAACTTATATATGACTACTCTCGCATTTAGTACTGTATACTTAAATTAACTTTAAGTATCTTGACGAAAATTAAGAAACGGTGTAGCAAAAATACCGGGTGGCCCATAAATATCTGACACTTTTAAAGCATCTGGTTCTAAATTATACATTTGATCACAGACGTCATTGTTGTAGCATTTGATAATATAGGTTATGCCTTTTTAGTAAAAATGGAAAGGTAAACGGTACAACATCGTGCGTTTGTTGAAACTTACGGCTTCTGCGTAATAACTTCCACGTTCCACGACATGAACTTATTCCTTGTCGAAACGCTATAAAACAGTGGGTATAGAATTTCAGAAACACGCATCTGCGTTAAAAATTTAACTAACTGGAAGGCCTAGATCTGTTCGTATCTCTGAGAATATCGAAAGAGTGCGGGAATCAGTGCTTCAAAGCCCAAAACGGACACCTCATTTCCTGTTTTTGGAAGTCGCAGGGTATCCAGACCTAAACGCTTGTGGTTTTGGTTGTGGGCTTACTTGAAAAGTTAGGTTTTTATCACGAAACCTAACAGAGTTGAAGAAGTGGATTAGAAATTAAGCTGCTGCAATAACAAAGTCAATGATACCGTAGAGTAATGGCGAATTTCGTCAAAAGGTTGGAACACCTGTGAGAAGATCGAAGGATCATATTCCATAGATGAAAATGGCATACCTTTTTAAATGTTTTGGTTGGTAATACAGTTTTTAAATTTTGTTCTTTACGCTGTTTGATTTTGAAATCTGTCAGTTTTTTTGGGTCACCCGGTACTTTAAGCTACAACTGAAATATTTGTGTATTATGTTTAAAACTTGTTCGAGGAATTATCGGCTGCATCACTTTGCACCTTTGCATCCCAACTAATGCAGGGTTATTACAAATGATGTTCCTGATTTTGATTTTAAATATTACTGGGTAAATTTGCTTTAAGACCATTTTAATTTATGCCATTGGAAAGGCGACATTTTACTCCTAATTTGAAAGCCAAGCGTAATTAAAAAATCTTTCAAACCAAAATATGCGTCGTACATCTAACAATACCGAGAATAGTACGCAACCAAAAATTATTTCCTGTTTAAATCTCTGAAACCCTTAAAAATCTGAAATAAGTATTCTGAAATAAGTCCAGTGTTCTTATTAAACGAAAGTGAATAATTTTTATAATTTTATATATTTTAACTCTAGGGGTACGAAACAACAAAATGACGGAAACGAAAACTGTTCCAATCGCACTCGCTGCGGGTGGAATTTTCTCTCCATGAAATCAGACACTTATTATAGACACTTTACGCGCCTAATGGGACATATAATGTATCTCGTATAATATATCTGTGAGCTCACTGGTCTGGTCACGTGGTCAGTGGCACGGTGTAGGTGAACAGTGTCAAGCACGACGCAGCGAGCGCGCAGGGGTGTCGCCAGCTCCCCCAGCACAGTACAGCCTGCTCTGCTCGACACTCGACGCGTATAATTTGTAATTTATAAGCAAAGACGACATTTTAATGTGGCACGGATTATTCTCCGGTGGCGGTGCAAAGTTTCTTCCTGTTTGGAACACCTTTTCATTTTATTCTTCGTCTCCGCGCGAACAACTTTTCACGTCTTTGACAGCAGCCTCGCCGAGTTCACAAATATTTAATTGCTCCACAAAGATGGAATCGTCTGTTTTGTTCTTCGGAAATTATTTTAAAGAGATTCCTCCCGTGAGACAACTCCTTTCTTGCCGGGAAAGTGTCCCCTCCCTTCCCCTCCGCCCCTGGCCCACCCCCTCCTCTCTTATCTTGGGTTTTCTCTGTTACCAACAGTTTTCCCCTCTTCAAGTTAATGGCATGAAAATTCAATCCGAAAGAAACCGTAAGTGAAGTTCTTAAACTAAACTCTTCCTTCGCTCGCTAACGTCTTTTTCGATAATTTCTCTGGTTTGATCAAAGTTTTGAAGTGGTTAGATTTCATTACTCAAATCGCTTTTGAGTAGTGCAATTTCAAGTAAATAGACGCAGCTTGTTTGGTTAATGTAAACTTCTTGGACCTTTACGACGAATGATTAATATAATATAATCATTTTATTTCTTCCTAAACTTGAAAGTCTTGAGCTGCCTTTAAAATTATTCTATTTTTATTTGGCGTCTTTATGTTAAGCATGTGTTTATGTGAAGCTTAAATTATACCAATATTAAAGACGTGGTTTTGCACAACTAAGAATTGGAATGGGGTTTTTTATCCTTTGAAGATTTGATACTAAAACACTAACGTTTAATCGCTAAAAGTAATAGTTTAAGTTCAGTTACCGAATTCACCTATAACTACCGAAACTACGACTTGAACGCGAAACCCGGAAAACTATTCTAAAACATGACAAGCAAACTCAAAGTATTAGTTAAAATTCTAACTAAAAAAGTATAGCGGTTACCGATTTGATAGCGGAAAATCGGGGAGTCTCAGCTCCCAGCAAGATACGTTATAATAAAACTAACAATATCAACGTCTTAAAAATAATGAGTAATATTAAAATAATTATCGTAATAATACAAATAAATCATAAATTATTAAATTGTATGTTAATTTCTGATTATAAATATTCTTTGATAATAAAAGAATTTGAAGAACAATTTTGATTTAAAATGTTAAAAATTATATTCCTTGCATCCGCAGCTTATTAAAATAACTCAAACAGTTCCCTGTTAATCTATGCGAAATTATGCCCATCTTACCTTTACCACGCGTATCACACTGATGAAAGTCTTGCCTCAAATTAAAAAGATTTCGATTTGATCTAGTATACGTGAAAAATATACTACGGTGGGAATTTTCAGTATATTTAGGATTGCAAAATTAGCAAAACGTTTGGCACTATTAAGAGGACTGATCACCCTAGAAAAGGTTGCTCAAAACATGCTCTCGTAGTCCCCCGTTTAGGACGCTATTTTTGGTGTAGAGATTAGATCAGTTGTTTTCAATGTTCTCAAAGGTTGTCTCTAGGTTTGCATAACCTGGTTTAAAAACATCTTTTACCAATATCAGCAAAATATGTTAAAGTTGGCCAAAATAGGCTCTTTTAAAAACGTGTTACCACTTTTTACAAGCAGTTTTTTTTTATAAGCAACATAAAACCACTAATTTGTACGCTTCGGTTCATAAACGGCGTCGGAAACAGGGGACTACGAAACAATATTTTGCCACTTTTTGAGTGAGCGGAGCAAAGTTTGAATATCGCTATTACCATTTCTCTTGGCGGGCCTGGTCGGTGGTACGCGCGACTTTTTAAAGAACTGAGCCAGACAAGACAAATCTATAGCCGATGTTTTTGAAACAGAAGATAAACCTGGATTTCCACCTTTCCCTCGTCCTCTGGCGAGAAATAAACAATACTCCGCTATTTCAGTGGTAAACATGGCTTCTTGTTGGTTGACTAATCCCTTATGAGGTTAAAATTCTGTATTATAGCCTTTCGAGGTAAATTTTTGAGGGGTATATTGCTAAGCGCTGTCGTCCCCTTTAAAGGTAACTTACGATTTCAAAATCACTTCTTTGAACACGGAACACTTCTAAACATCAAAATGGCTACTCAACCAAAAGCCGAAACAGCTGGGTACCATTGAGCAGCACAACTTGATGCTGGAAACCTTGCTTCTGCGCATGCGCCATTGTTTGCGTTTAACGGAAGAGTAATCGCGCGTTTTGTTAGGGCAGGCTCAAACAAAGCTGACAAAGGGAGCAATGGGTATCAATTAATATATTTCAGACCGGCCGTAATCACCATTGTGCCAGCACTACGGACTGACAAGGCATTGTTGACTCGTATAATAAAGACTATTAAATGAACAGTGTGCGACTGTGGCTCGAGGACAGATGGTGGGTGGAACTCCCCCCTTACTACCCCCTTGCATCATTACATTACGTTTTGTCTCTACTTCAACTCTCGTCCGCCATTTTATACCCAGCGTGAAATCTTAGACAATGTTCTCTTCACCATTGTGGGGACGTCAGTGGAAATAAACATGGGCACAATTAAACGCCACAAAGGTAGAGCGCGCTTTGTATATATCGGATATCTATCCACACTCCACGCGGACGGTTTCCCAGAGACATTGGATACCTCTGAGCTGGCTCCAACCTTGCTTTCCACAGGGCTTTGTTTTTATTCAATCTCAACTCTGCATGTCGAGCTAGATGTGTGTTGGATGTTTGGTAGAAGGGTTGAACATTTATTGTTCTAAATATTTTGGTAATAGACTATGAATAATATAACCCCTAACCATCTTAAAAGCGTAATAAATGCTAAAACCTAAAGTTAAGAATAGCCTGGAAACCTTTTTTTTTTAAATAGAAATTTGAAATCTCGGAAGAAGTGTAGATGAATACTCCCAAAAAACTAGAGACAAGGAGACCTACAGAACTGGGAGGTACAAGAACACTTGGTAGATCATGCACGTTTGCCCTCACAGGCAGAACAAGTAAATTTATAAATGTGCTTCTCAAAGCTGGATTAAAGAAGTATTTATCGCGGAAGCATTTTATAGTTCAAACGACGAGTTCATGGTACACGATTGGGAGACCGCGTGAACAAACATATTGACGTGAGAAATTCGAGTGAATGGCACTTTTACTTGAGTGTGTAAGGTGCGTTTGAATGCGATCTGGAGGTGTGAATACAAACATTTAGTTGATAAATACTTATTGAGCTCATGTTTTGTAAATATTCAGTACAGTTCAAGTCGCCTCTTCCTGACCCCACCGCCCTGAAACACCAATGGTCCTCACTTGTGACACATCTACTATCATGTCCCGAGCTACTACAGCGGCTTTCCACTCAAAGCTGACTGAAGAGTCGTCTCTCCTCCCTGCCCCCGGGCGTTTCCCAGGTGACCACGGCCACAGGTTGCGCAGTCACTACTGGAGCGTAAGCCAAGGAGGCGGTGCGGCTTCAGTGACAACGGCACACAATGTCATTAAATGTGTTCTGCCTGTGCATTTCACACGCGCTCGCACACCGCCACATCAAAGCGAGCCCGAGGACAAACGACACTCGCACAAATTGTTTAACCTCCTCGCCTTTTGTCGACGTCTTTCTCCGCCCGCACTGGTTTCTGTAGCCACTCGAGTCTCGACAACCGAGCCGCAATCAAAGGGGCTTTTAATTTGTCATACCTGCTCCTCTATTGCTCGTTATTTCACTCTGTTCCTTGCAGTCGCGGCGCAGATGACCGCCTCGAGAGCGCGCTCGGGCTGCTTGACTGACAAAGGCGTTTGTGGCAGTCCCAGTCCTCTACTAACAAACAGTTTAGTTAATGACTTTTGCATGTTTAACTTTCTTTGCGCGGGGAAAATGAGCACTCGACAGAATGTCAACAGGGTGTCTGCAGTTTTAACGAGCTCTTTCCCGGAAGAGAATGGTGGAAAGAAGCAATAGTAAATAGTCCGGGTTGCGCGGTGTGAGTAGCTTGAAAGGCTGTGTAAATATGTGCGCACTGCGGATTGACGAGAGACGACTTTGTGGTGACTGGTGTCTCGCAGTCAGAGACTTTCTTGACTGTCTCACGATATTTCAAGTTGTCGTTATCAGGGGAAAGGTTTATCATGAGCAAACGTGGTGCTAGGCAAATCAAACACTTAGTTGTATAGGAGACGTTCTTATTAAGCCTTGTGGCGTTTTTAATAGACAATGGAAGTCTGTTGACGAAATGAACTCTCCTGCAAAGGCAAAGTTCATAGACTACCGTTCTGTGTCTTCCAAGTTCGGTAGTTGTCCCTACCTCTAGTACCATAATAGAGTATCACTACCCTTAAATGAGTTAAATTTCGATTTGAAGAAAATCGCCGTTATTTAAATGTAAAGCCAGGGTAGAGTCTACAGTTTTAAAGTTTTGAACGCTGGTCTACACGACTCTCTCCATTGCAGTTTTGTAATAATTGTTTTGACAACAATCGAACAACGAACAATCGTAAAAACAATCGGGAAACAAATTAAACTGACGCGGTGACAGTGCTAAAATTGGACCATTTTGCTTCATGCCGGACATCGTTGCGCTCATTCAAAAAGGATCTTAATGCTCAATGAAGTTACAGGCATCCTTATGGAGTAACATAGTCATCTCAAGTGCCTTTTTAAATTGAATAACAGACAATATACTCTCTCTACAGACGTATGTAACTGCGTTATAAAGAAAAGGCCAGTTTAGTCACAAAATACTCACCCAGCACGGTTGGTATATCGGGCGCTCAACCCTCGGGCCCCTCTGCACTCCGCACGATATGGCAACTGCGCTTGGTGATGTGATAAATTTGACGACTAAACTTCGTAGTACTTTCCCTATCCCATTGGATCTCTGTAGACGTTTCTTTCTCTGTGATCAAACTAAAAAATCAGTTTTATTCACATATTCTAATACCACATATAATCCACATATTTGTGTAAATATATGTTTTGTTAAATTTTGCTTCATACATGGTCCTTCCGGAAGAAACCAGCATACTATCCACCCATTCCTCACCCACCTTTGGCTCGAGCGTCTAGTCTCTCCAGTTGCAACCTCCACGCCAAGGGAAGTGCCACCCTCCCCTCGTCCAAGTAGAGTACCGGGTTTCAACTTAAGTAGATTTATTTAGCAAGCGTCCGATTTCACAACAACAATGTCGAAGACTCTTGTCCGGGGATCGGAAGAAGGCGAATACTTATGTAGTTATCTGGTAGGCCGCCTGGCAGTGCTGACAGCGCCTTTGTACCCTTGATACGCACTTCCGGTTTCGTAGTCACGTGATCTCATTAGCCAACCAGAACAACTGTTGTATTGTGTGTGTGTGTGTGTGGGGGAGTGAATGTTTTTGTCAAGAGTATGATATGCCGAGCGATAACTATTCATTTCATTCCGGGAGGTTTGTGCCCGCTACTATGCTCGGGGATGAAAGACGTTTTGTTCTATATTTTCTGATTGTTTTAGGCTTTTTGTAAACGTCTGATCCCGGAAAGGCTTCCGTACACTGAACATTGAATTTAAAATAATATTAAAAACACATTTTACTTAATTTATTTAAATGACAACCTTTCATTGTTTATTGTTGCTACCCTTATGTGTATAGGTTGACTTTTAGAGTATTAGTATTCTCATGCTTATATCAAAACTACTAACGAAATTTGTAAAATGGTAACCTAATTTTATCGGCGTTTGATTAAAATTAAAACAGTCTATCTATCAATTATATTAATTAAGTTATTATCATTGCACCATCATTGTTTGTTATTAAAGTAACTAATCGTATACAAAAAATAAATTTAAGATTGAGTTTTAATACATATGAACCCAAAAAAGTAAAGGTTTGAACTTAATAGTATGATTTAAATAGTTTTAAATAAACATCTATTAACTGGTTCGCTATTTGCCAGTGTTAAAGCTAAAACTAACTAGATTCATTATTTTTTCTTCGTAGTGAACGAAATATTATCAAAAGAAACCTTTATACCGTAACGTACGTTTATTGTCAAAACTTGTACAATAAAATGATTTTTGGTTATAATGAAATATACTATATACCACAACTCACAAGTAGGACCAACTATATACCACCTTCAATTCCGAGGGAATAAAAGCGCATCTTTAGCATGTCCTTACAAACAAATGTATTAGAGCAAGATGAAGAAAAGCTGGTCAAAAATAAACTATTATGATTTTGTTCAACTCGTAAGCTCCACCGTAGCTTACCACTCAAAGGTTTATTAATAGATATAATTTTAATTCAACGCATTAATGAAATTTGCCATTAGGCAGCAAACGAATTGGCTGAAGACATCTAAATTAAAGCGACAGGACAAAAGACAAAAGCACGAATCCAAACTTGAAAGATTAAACGAAAACGAGGAAATAAAAATGAAATTGAAATGTAAACTGCAGAGGGCAGAGGGGTTATGACAAGTTTTTAATTATAGCGATTATGGCACAGAACAATGGCTGAATGGGGGCTTTGTTAGACTGAATATCTTAGCTGATATTGTTGTCTTGAGACGGAGTTCAGGTTTCTTCAATTCAGTTAAACTTCCCCCTTAGCTTCTACAATGCACAAAGACTCTATAAATTCAGCGTGAATTTTAATAAGTTTTTCGTTGATTTGTATTAAATTCTAGACTTTTGTAATAGCTAGTTGGTTTTATTGACTTTTATGTTAAAGGTAGGCGGATGCGTTCATGAATATGGTTTTTAGTTTAGCTGTGATATAACTTATTAAGGAGTTTGTATAGGATCAGAAATTGGGCAGATTTAATACAGTTAACTCGTGAGTTTCTTCTATGTTTAAAGTTTGTTGTTAACGATGGGAGAATTCCAGAGTTTAAACTATTATTGCGGACATTTTCCATCGAAAATGTCGTTTTTCGAAACGTCGTGATCATCTTGCTCACTAACGTTGGAAAATATGCGCAATAATAGTTTAAACTCTGAAAGAATAAAGTTTAATCCATGGCATACAAGATGCATAGGAATAAACAAAACATATAACAAAGAACAAATCATCAAAAACAACCAAAAGACCCAGGAAAACAACGCTATTCTTCACATATTTCTTCCATCATGTAGTCGTGTACGGAGTAGAAGGCCTTCTTCAAGAGATAGGCCTATTTTTAATTTTGACACTTCTTGCTTCAAGTTATCTGAAGTTTATTATACAATTTAAACGACGCATAAATTCTATAAAAAAATTGTGAGTTGGCATTTTAATATTGTTTTTGTTCTTAAATTATAACTATTAGTAAATTTGTTGTCTGAGTTTATTCTAGATAGAAAACCTTGTTTATATAGTACTTACACACTCACCGGATGACGGCTAAGCCCGAAACTTTGCGAAACTTGCGGTGGGCAGGGTACTTAATATGTTTTGTTATGTTTGCATACTAATAAAACCTGGAAACTTTGCTTTTAATTTCTACATACAATTACATCAATTAAAGTATTACTCTGCAATTATAATACTCATGTATATTAAACTGTTTATCTATGCGTATAACCAGGGGCATAGTCTAAGTAAAGTGATGCCAAACTTCGGAAAATGGAATCAGGAGTTAAATGTTTTGTTGAAATCGAATTATAAATACAGTTTTAACAGCATGAACCCCCCAAAGGGCAATTTTATCCCCCATTACACGAAATTCACTAGGGTTCACGGTATTGCTTGTGCTACGCGACGGTTTTGTCTTATTTTTATTTTTTGTTAATCTATGTCTATTATTATTTTGAATTTTGATTGATGGCATGGACAAATATACTTTCTAAAGACAATCCTTTTTGTACTTTACCACATGTCATACATTCAAAATACATTAATCTATCCTTAATAGTTCATAATAAAATATCTTAACATCATGTTTTTCTGCATTTTTTTTTAGGAGCCCTCTCGGTACGAAGTTGTTAAATATTTTGAATGCATATACTTTTTAAACAAAACCTCCCAAAGTTCCTGTTAATTTTAGTATGATTAACCATTACATTGGTGGTGGAGCTTTTTACTGTTCACATTAGTGTATTTTTATATTAAGCTTTTTTTCATATCAAGAATCTCTTACGTTTATCTTTCCATTGAAACATATGAAAGTAAATTTCATGTCAAAAGCCTCCGGATTACTTTTTGAATTCAAACTAGGTTAATTTACCTTTCTGTCAGTAATCCAAGTTTTCCTGGATAGGTTACGGCCGTTTCGAGGCCAAACTGCGTATACTGTCGAGATTTGGTCTGACGATGACCTCGAAACGGCCGTAGCCCGTCGTAACCTATCCAGAAATCTAATTTGAACAAAAGTAAATCTCAACCACAACGCGAGTATTTTATACGTTCCACGTTCTACGTTCCTTGTCTAAGACGAGCAGCTACTCTGCGGTTGGCTGGTCCACGACCGTTGTTCCTTGTCTAGAACTCACATGTATCGTGTTACACTTGAATGGAACGAGCTCTGCCCTCAGTTTAATATAATTAAGGAGGCGAGCACAAGTAACTCGTCTAGCTTTACTTCCATTCATCCATTCAACCATTCAATGCGGTTCTGTTCCAGATATACAATTATGTGTTTGGACCACAAAGATCTCAGATCGGTTCTCCATTGTACCAACTACAACCCCTCACGGCACCGCAACCCCAGTCACAGGGCGAGATTACTATATAGAGTGTTTTCTTTTAGACGCTGTGTCGTTTTCGCCGGGGGGTTTAGTTTTGTTTTGATTGCGGTTTGTAGTTTTTATTATTATTGAGTATTTAGTTTTAATAAACCAAACACAGTTTTTGAAAACTATTTTCTAAATACTCGTAACGACGGTTAAAATGGCGATGTAATATGACCAATTAAAATAATTTATAGGCATAAAATTAATTACTTTTGAGCGACCAGAAACTACGAACTATCCCGTGTCAACTTTGCACAATCTTTAAAGGGGTTTGCAGTTTTTCAAACAGCGTTGTTGTTAAGTGTTTAATTTTAAGTTTGATGAAAGTCCTAGATGTCAATATATTCCTTCAACACTCTTAGAAGCTAATTCTTTAGTTTTAAGTGTCTTTAAAAATACCGTATTTTACACTTCTCAAGTGCACAACTCTCAAAAACTGAAATTTATGTGAAAAATTGGCTTCCAAGCGTGTTTATGGAATTATAAATTGATCTTTCATAAACGTAAAATTGAACTTTGAAAATATCGAACTCTAACCGTCGGTCTGATGCGTAGCCTTAACAAAATACGAATATTATTTCCATTTTATGAGCACCGGTATAAAGTTCTTCAAGTATTTATCCATCTAGCTTGCATTATTAATATTTTTGAAATAAAAATAAATAGTTATATAATTTACGTTTTACTAAAATAAAGCAAATTAATAAGTAAGACTATGTTCATGAAAAAATATGAAAAGAACGGTGATGTCAGAAAAGTATATACAAGTGGCAATGAAGAATTTGAACATTTTAGGGCTGTTATAGTTTTAAATAAATACACAGATATTAAAAAAACAACCTTAAAAATAATTCTTTATGAAACAATTTGGGTGACATGTTTTGGCTTCATAGGCCATGATCACACTAAAATCAAAAATACAATAATAATATTTTGTAAAAGTAACAAAAACATAGCCTATGTAAAATAATAGGCTATCTTCAGGTAGAGCTAAAATAGTTTTTTAACAATATACATATTACTATATAAAATTATTAAATTTCAAAATATTTTCAAATATGTTGCTGGGGATGTGTTAGTTTGGGTATTTAGTAGTTGATTTCGATTTTATTTGTAATGTTTATAAATATAAAAATCTTCGAGTACATTTAATTTTCTCTTTTTTCAAATTTTAGTTTATTTATATTAGTTTCAAATGTGTTCTTTGAATCTTGTTTTGAATTTTCTTACAGTTTGATCTATGTAAAAATGAGCGTGATCATGGCCTAAGAAGCCAAACATGTCACCCAAATTGTTTCATACAAAATTATTTTCATAAGTGTTTTGTTAAATATCTATTTATTTACAAGTTACAATATACTTGTATTGCTTCTCACATTTTAAAGATAATTTTAACATAAATCCTGAAAACACCAGCACTCGTAGATTTAGGAATAAAACCACAACATTCCACACAACCGTCAATATCCACGAATGACTGAATGTTAGCGACTTGAAGTGGACAGCACCATTAGAGTGTCTGTAGCTGTAGCACTGTGCTGTGGCCGCTTGTTAGTCCTGATCTGAGTACAAGTCTTTAGTGACCACTCGAGTGATCCCCTCGCAGCATCTTTAGTGATACGGGTCACTATAACAACCTCATCCCACCCTCCCCCCTTACCACTTGAGGAGCTTAGCGTTCAGACTCAGCTGAATGGCTAATGGTCGATCTGTGTTGTGGTGTTTACGTTTTCACGACTCGGGGTCGGTTCTTGATAAGGTTTAACTGAATGGCTTTCGGATATTTTTAATAAAGTTTCAACGTATCGGTTTCTAGCTGAATCATAAAAACGGACTGTGATAATAGAGCACAAAAAGCTGTAGGACCGAAACTAGTCACGTTAAGTCGTTGGTCCATTCCATTGGTCGTTGTGCTGTTAATTAATGACCCATCTGGGGAACAGTCAGCCCTAGTTTGTAACAAGACTAGATCTCATCATCCACCAAAACACTCATCATCACATATTCAATGACACCTTGAAATACCCTCTAAGAGTGGTCGGTGTTCTCAAGGCAAAGTATCAAAGCTTCGTAATGCTCAGGATCATACAGGAGTCAAAGCTGAGGGCAAAGGCCGAAGCGAGGCTGTGAGCGTAGCAAATTAGGTTTACAATTTATTAGTGAGTGATAGTAATAAAGGAAATTCGCTTCACTCACGCCAGTGGTGCTTTAGCGCTTAGCTGCGTGTCGGCCTAGTTTTATTATACAAATAATCAGTCAATCATTTTAGAACGGCGTGACTTTTACGGGCATTTGAACATTTTAAATGTTAAGAATGGTAAGGTTTTCAAAGAAAATTTACTCCACTTTTATTTACATATTTTGTTACCATTGGTTTCTATTTTATCTTTTTTTTAATTGTCCACAATAGTTTTTATTGTATTATTTTCAACGTCATACGCCAGCTTTACAAAGACCCAGAAGACAAAGATCTTTAAATAAGATAGTTCTTATTTATGACATAGTTCTTCTACTTAATAACTGGAAACTATAGTTGTTTTAAAATATATCTATATTTCAGCTAAAAAATCAAATCTCTTCAGATTAAACAAAAGAATTATACATCTACGTAACAATCCAACTATGAACTTATTGACAGTAAACCGATTCTTTGTTTGAAGTTTGTTGTTGCCTCTAGTACAATTTCTGAGGTTAAAATAGTATTATCCTTTTGAAACACTTTAACTTACTAGTAGCATAGCATAAACTTTCTCCGCGCATCAGTATAAACCAGACGCACCTCATATAGTATCGCAGAAACTCGCAGATTGACCGGAAGTTTCGTCGTCTGCACTCGAGCCTGCTCTGAATCTTGTGACAGGTTTATGAAGCGTGCTGTAGCTGCTCAGCTGACTGGAATAGTTTCCACAGATTCACAGACCTGCCACAGAGGAAGATAAAGCTACACTTTAGACACAGAGGAAGTATCAGGTGTGGCCCAGGTAGACCACTAATGCACATGTGTCAGCACTTGATTTGGAAATTGCTATTTCTTTGTAGAGGATCAATTTACGTCAGACTGTTTACAATGGAGATGGATTTGAGGTTTCCTGTGTGAAGGTGTGGTCAATGACTACTGAATACTACGATTACTAGAGTGTTCATTCTTTGTTTGAAGTGTTGTTGACGATGGTACAATTCCTGAGGTTAAAATATTATTACGGACGTGTTTATCGCTTTTGAGTGAACAGCAGTACACGACATTTTGGGATCTGGAATCTTACCCCGTCTTCAGGTGAAAATTAACCTAAAACATCAAAAACAATAAGAAAAGAGGTAGCCTAAAAGTAATCAGCGCAAGATGATTAGTCACCCACCACCAAATAACTTTAATTTTTTCCCCTTAAACTTGTTAATTGTATAACATCTAGCTAGAAAACAATACAACATGTAAGAAAACTTTACGAAATTAAAAAACAAATACAGAAATCAAGCACGTGCACGGCCAGTGACAGCTACCCACTGACTGACTGCCTGGCCAGCCACCAAAGATTCCCATTGGCTGGCTCGGAGCAGTGGATGACCAATCACAGCCGTGAATCAGACTGACCAACTGTAACAGAGAACACAAAAATACCTATTTATGCACAGCCAGTTGGTGGGAAATTCTTAACAGTGTTGATGAACTTACTAACAGTAGTGATTTCAGGTTTTACTAACAAAGGAGTTAAAATTATTAACCAAACTTTAGAAAAATCCTTGTCAAACACTGATGTGTTATA
Organism: Matsumurasca onukii; assembly: GCA_018831715.1. NCBI lineage: Eukaryota > Metazoa > Arthropoda > Insecta > Hemiptera > Cicadellidae > Matsumurasca > Matsumurasca onukii. Next base: position 69,992,091 of record CM032058.1, read on the forward strand.
GTTTTTTATACATGTGTAAGTGTTTCGGGGCCTTAAACATGTTAATAAGTCGGTATAAAATCACTAATTTACTAACAATCGCTTGGATATATCTTCATACTCTAGCAATTCATCAGTTCTCAACAAGATTACATACTTACTGGGATATACTAAACAATATTGGGTAAAGTTAAATGAAAATTAATATTTTTTTAACTTGACCAGTCCAATATTAGAGCTTTTTCCTTCAAGACTAATATTGAGTTATAAGTGTAATGCAAATTTGAGGAGGAGACTAGTAATATTTTGTTTAAAATTGTTACTCTAAAAAGATTCAAGAAAATTCCCAAACATGTTAATAGATAAATTCTGATGTAAAGTGCTTTAGTTGTTCTAAATTTTTGTAAGTTTATATCAAAGTCAAAAGTCAAAGTCAAAGGCGCTAATGGTCAAAGCATTAATGGTTTATGCCGGGTACTTTCCATTTAACATTTTGTAAGGATGAAATATTTACGCAACTATTTTCCCACCAATTATGTTATACTTAAGTTCAAAACTTGTCAAGCTCTCTAAATTCGTCACCCCTCATGCATCTACAACAAAGCTCCTGGCACCAGGATGAGATCGGCTATGAAATTGGTCGTCCAGTTTTCGGATCGATGGCGCCCGAAAATGTGTCCCCTTACGTTTAGGATCTGGCCACTCGAGAGATGTCCCAATTTGTCATCTCGCCTCTCCAAGTGACATCTCTTCCACTTTTCTGCTAGAACCTTGATATTTCACAGCATGTGATTTTCATTCTTCTATATTTTTTGTAAGACTTTATCTAGTCAAGCATTTATCGTGAGGATTGTATTCATTTCGACTGATAAAAAACTTTTAGAAAAAACAATCCAACAGAAAACAATCCAACAGTAAAATGCTAAAAGTGTCAATCCTATATTGTTGATAAATTCACAAAGAATTTTCTGATGTGTTAACAAACAATAATAACACTACAGTTATTACAGCTGTACATTTCAAACACTGTATGCCATATTACCTTCTTCACTTAAAAAAAATATTGTTTTGGTGCTGCTGAAGCAATATTATCAAAGAAGAAGCTAGTTCGTTCGGGTTTTTACCACGCCAAATGGGTTTTGAGGTTTTATTTTATATAGAGATATAAGTCCGATCAAAATATATTTAAATGGGACCACTATGGAGTTAATATCTACCAATCAATCAAACTGGTAAAACGGTGCCCGCGTTCAAAAGTAATTCGTGAACATTAAAAATCGCCTCGTTTCACTCGGTTTCATTCAGTCAAATTAAAATTACCACACAAACACTGTTGAATTACCCTGTTTTTGTATCCTAGAAATGTACTTCGTGTTTTAGATACGTATACACTCTTATGAAAATAGAGGCAGTGGGAACTAGAAGGCACAGAACGGTAGCTCATGAGCGTTTGCTTCCGTAGACAGGAGCTTAGTTTACGACAGACTTCCACATTAAATACTAAGTGCCCCAATAGACTTACTGAAGTCTTTTAAAACTCGTCTTAAAGAAGTTTTGATCACGGAACTCGGAAGCATTCTATAATTTAGGCGAATCTATGGCACAAGATTGGGAGATAGTTGCAACATAATTGGGACTTAGACTAGGAATATTCAAGTAAATGGGACTTATGTATGACAATAACATAGGTTTTCAGTTAGCCTACCTACGTCTATATCCAGAAAATTGTGTCGAGGGTTAATACATCCCCGGGACGTTTTGATGTGAAACCATCATCGCCAGACGTGCAGTCATATTGAAAATCCGCCTGTTGGCTGTGTTCTTATAAAGTTGAAAAGGTAGACACTTTACAACGAAACAACGAAATAAATTAACATACTTTTACAGTTCAAATAGCAAACAAAAAACACCAAAATAAATAATGGAACATAGTTTTTATTTTTAACACATCGAAACGTCCCGGAGCAACAACCCTCAACACAAATTGGATATTGACGGAGGTCACCAAAAACAGATTTTATTGATATCTAAGGGGGCAGCAAGCAATGAACTGTAAGTCCAAATTTATGAATTATCTATGAACAAATTGTACCTATATGTAAGTGGAAGCCGAATTTTAGATTTAAAACAAAACGACTGTTGAGATACCTGAACGCATATTTATTGAATAAATGAGTTATTCATTTAGAACATGTTTCACCATCGTTAAATATATCAAATGTTTCAATAGACATACAAACAAGACACACATGAATATAACAACTGCATTTCAGTTTAACGCAAAATATCACATCCGTTTTTAGACTAAAACCTTAAACTACTAAGAGTTTTCAAAATAATAATTGATCGCAACCGTATTGATATCGGTAGAATCATTACGAAAGATTGGGGACGCTTCGACGCGTTTCGCGTTGAAACCAATCTAAAACAAACCCCTTGGCTGGGCAGCAATTTAAACCCTGATATCTTGAACCCTTCAAGCTGCAAAAGCTTTAATGATACCTTAGCGAACCTTTTAACCAACAATTAACGAAACACAAGCCGAGCTCCTCTCACCGCTTTGTTTGCCAAACTTTTAATCACATGAGTTTCTCAGAATGTGTTTAGTTTTCTCCGTTCATGAAAAGCTTTCGTGATGCAAAATACGGGCGTGTTTTCCTTCGTGTGGGAGTATCGTGGTTAGAAAAGTTCTGGGGATCATATGAACTTTTCGTTAATGATACATAACTAACCTACGTTTTGAAAACGAAACTAAATGTTCTCAACAATGCATTTGAAAAGCTCACATAAAACATTTTGATGTAGATACTGAATTATTTATTTATTAATTATGTGATTAATTATTTATAATCATTAGAATTATTCGCTACGCTCACTTACAATTTGTAATGTGACTATACGGTGACGTTAGGTAAAGGTCGAGGTTGAGTAGTTGAGAGGACTTTGTAGTCCTATCTTCGCCTCGTTAAACAAGACAATCTTTACCTTTTTTTTAGTTTTTCTAATATTTCAGAACTATGGATCTTATTAAAACATGTATTTTTATTAATTGTCAAATACAAAAATAGTTGTTTAGACATGTAGTTGGATGAGTTTAAATAAAGTAAGCTGGTAAGAATTATTTGAACACAACATAGGAAGAAATTAAACTTTACACACGATTTTGTAGATTAATATATATATTTAAATGCATATAATATAATAGTTTTATTTTTTTAGATTCAAATAGCCATTTTAATCATGCCCAGTTTTAGCTGAATTTAAATCAAAACAGCTTGTGCATTTGCAATTTCAAAGGATTTCCTGGAATGAAAAAAAGCTCTTAATAAGGCTTGTAATATGTTAATTTTTGACTCTACATGTCAATAATTTAAACGAATCGACTACCCGACAACCGGTTAAGCCATCACGTATTTATTCCTCATTTAAATTTGCACCAACCCCTACTAAAAATCAAATTTTCAAAACACTCAATCACAAAAGACACGAAGGGTTCGCAACTCAAAATTGAAAGGGAGAAATATTTCTGGCAGGTGCTAGAAAGGAATTTCAAAATGATTGACGCATCTTCTGCCTATCCTTGAGTCGAGAATGGCAAGGGTGTCGGTCAATATTCACCCTTACATCCTTACACCCTTACACTTAACTGTTATCGATCTCATATTGACGTGGAGTGTGCGGTTATGTGCGGTCAACGCCTACCCAAGACAACGGTTGCGGTTTTACCCGATCCTCCCGCCAGCTGCAATTGACCGCACAAAAGAATTATTTATTGCCATTTTTCCCATCGTGGGCAAAACTGTCGGGTAGGAAAGAGTGGTTTTATTGTTTAGGGAATGTTGGGGAATTGGCCAAGTGAATGTCAGAATGATTCTTTTCTATCGTGTGGAACTTTTAGCTAAGTTTGCAATGGGTATCAGGGTAGAGAGTGTTGTTGAGAATCTTTTGTTAGTTTTATAAATACTCATTTTTGAAGACCACGTACTGTTTCATGAGCTAATGGTTTCAATAATAAAAATGTAGTACGTCTGTTTGATCACTTTAAGAAAGTCTATGACTCGATTTTCAGGGTGTCACTGTTTTAAATTTTTAAATAAAAGGGTTTAGATCTTAATAATTTGGCATTAATTATGGTTAATGAACACAAAATAAAAAGTGAAATGTATACGGTTTCAAACCCATTTAAAATTAAAATAAAGGTTAAACAAGGAGATGGTCTACCTTCATTGTCGTTGAACTGTTAAAAAATAACCCGTAAAGGGCCAAAACAATTAATAATATGATCAAGCCATCAAGTTAGGTAGTATCAGTTCAAAATTGACTGTTTGGCTTTTGCAGATGATCTTGCGATTTTAACTCGAGACACAGCAACTGTCTGAAACAAATCAAACTCATTAGAAAAACTGTAGAAAAGTAGGTTTCGGATTTTCAAACCAAATAAATCAAATTGTTTATTAACGGCAATACACCTTTTCACAATTGAATTTCTATATGTTAAATGTTCTATAAAATAACTATATACTAAGATAACCACTCTCATCAAATATAACTCAAACTCTACAATATAAATATGAACTCTCAGAAAGTATTTACTAGATTTCTAAATAGTGCTCTTATATTTAACAACAACAAATCGTTACAGGGTAATTTTATAATAACAATATTACTTATCCTTGAACTAATATACTATGTTCTATTTTGTTTTTAAGAAAACTGAATTCATGACCAAATAAAAAATTGAATTAAACATTTACTTAATTAGTTCTTACAGTCAAACAATGTGTTTGAGCAAAGGAAAGTTAACGTACATTTTCCAAATGTATGATTTCATTCAGATTATCCTCATCAAATATAACCTTACATTAAGGACCTTCTATTTTCAAAGACCGAAATATATCAAGCTAATTATAATGATGTTTTGACGCGGTGTGAACCGGAAGAACTAGATTATAGTTGTGGCACTGGCCGCGAAAGAGTTAAGTTTATTGCAACTATTATTAACCTAGAACGAAATACTCTCAGTTTGATTTTTAAGGTCGCTTTTCTCCTTTACCAACACTTAACATGTTTCAAGAGAGTTCCAACCAAGGTCGTTGGAGCGTGAGACTCAACGGCGTGGAATGTGCCTCAGCCATGATTTACGCGATTGAGTACTTTTAACTCTAATTTTATTTTGGGTCGTGTTTCGTGTATTTTTACGCTTTCAATTTGAACATATTTGTATGTAAATACTGTAAAGTAATGTTTGTATGCCTCTTGAAAGGTCGAAATGCACGTCTTCATTTATAGAATTGAAACCATGTGTTTTGTGTTGTCTGCACTAAGTGATGCCCTCGCACCAGCATCAAATTAGGTTCCATTTAATTTCACGCTAGCGTAATGCATCGGGAACTACACTTTTCTTATGCATTATTATTAAGGCCTCTTACATAAAACTAGCAAAACGTAAAATCACCAAAGTTTCTGTTCAAATAAGGTCGTCTGGCCTCTCAAAAAATCAGCTTGACCTATGAAATAATCGTAACATTTCATAATTACAACAAGAAATATCACCCAAAATATCTTGGCATTGTTGGCTCAAACGGGACGCCTTAAGCAAAGAGCTTAACTCGTGTATGACGCCTCAACAAGCTTTAAACAAAGAATTAAATTGATCAATGACGAGATAAGTAAAAAGTCTTAAAATCCAGCTAACGATTGCGATCCTAAAAGATAAATAATGGACCGCAAACACTATACTATTAAACATTGTAACGTTTTTATTTGTTGTGTTTGGATAAATAAACAACTATTATTTTCGTAACTTGAGTACCGGTTCGGTCCACACATGTTGTCTTCAAATGTCTTGTATGAGTGCCGTTTGCATGAGTGAATTGAATTTCCTGTTGCAATGTGTTACTGTTATTCGCTCCGTTCACAGTCTCGCTTTGGCATTCGGCCGTTCTAAACTTTGCGTTACAAGGCTGTTCGCTCGCTTCGGCCTCCGGCCTCACACTTAGGTGTTTTACTGCAAGTTTTATTACGATATCGTACAGGTAAAACGTATTTCAAGTTTTATTGAAATCGGACAACTAATAACGCTGTTATAGCGAAAAGTCACTTTTTGGCCGCCATTTTGAAACGACTCAATGAATTTTCATAACTTTCAGTACATTGGTAGATACTTTAAAAATACACAATTATTTCAAATATCATCAAAATTAAACTGTTTTTAAGATAAGATAATTACTGTTTTAGATAATTTAAACCACTTTTTGGCCAAAACTCTCTCCCAAAGGGGTTTTCTGGTAGCCCGATATTGCTGGTTAACATTTGTACAACATTTCATGAAAATCGTATACAAATATGACCTGTAGAGACTTATGTACAAATGTGACTTATGTACATACATAACTACACTCATATATACATACGTATATAAAGTCTTGTAAAAATGCTCAAAATGTATTCTGGAGGTCAGGATCGGTGCTCATTTCACGGTCCCTGGTCTGGGTCTTACCATGCTGACGACATGAATATCTCATTTTCCGTAAGACAAATTGGATAATAACATCAACAGGACGACATATTAACAGTAGAAGAATAGTACAATTTTATAGTTAAAATCTCGAATGTACCTAAAGATAAAACAGGAATTGAGTAATTCGCAACATTTCTTTCAAAACACCATCCGTCTAACCGTTTAAACCACCAAGCAGTTTCAACAAATTGAAAACTCCAGCAATAACTCAAACCCACATTACTCCCTAAACGCCAACGACGCCGCTTAGAAAGAAATTAATTTGAATCAGCGATAAAAGCCATTAGAAATGAGGAACATATTTCAATAATGAGCCAATTTCTGATCTTAATTACCTCGCAGAACGTTATTCTGCGGATTCTTGAGCGTTTGAACTTTAAATGGTTTGAGTTTCTTTAGAAACTGCGAAGAGTGGGGAGTGGCGAGCCTCTTGTGTGAGATTTATAGTTCAAGTTCCGACTCGGTTAACTACAATAGCAGCGTTGATTTTGTACGATTTGGCGCCCGAACCTTGAGCGCAGAGGCAACTTGGCCCGCAACCCTTCCTTGCTTCAGTGAAATACTGCTTAATTTATTGAATTGCTTTAATTATTCTCAGAAGGTTCTGATTATTTGAAGGGTTGATTTGGTGCTTTTTGATAAGTAAAGTAGTGTTTACGTAGTGATTGTCTCCTGAAAGTGGCAACATGTTAGTCTTCGTTTATGGAATTGAAATCATGTGTAGTGTATTGTCCTTATAAGGTAATTTACTCGCTAAATACCAGCGTAAAATCAAGTTCCATTTTTTCACGCTAACGTAATAAATCAGGAACTACACTTTTGTTAAGAGGATTAGTCAACCAAGCAAGAACAAGTTTACCAGTGAAATAGTGGAGTATTGATTATTCTCTCGGAGGACTACTCAAGGTATCCTCTGCTTTAAAACATCGGCTGTTTGCAGCAGCTAGTCCTCATGTTTCTTGAAGAGTCGTGCGTTTATGAACCGAAACGTACAAATGCGGGCTTATGTGATACGGTAGGAGTTGTTCTATCCATTACACCATAGTTCTATGTTTCTTATACAAGAAAAACAAAACTGCTTGTGAAAAATTACAATTACACTTTTAAACATTTTCTACATTTTTTGACAACTTTGGTGTAAGGTTTAAAAAAACAGGTTATACAAACCTTAGATACAACCTTTGAGATCATGGAAACAATACCATATTATCTCTACACACAAAGAAATAGCGTCTAAACGTGGGACTACGAGAGCATGTTTTGAGCAACTCATTTCTGGTGATCAATCCTCTATTGAAACCTCTTACATAAACTTGCAGACCGAAAGATCTGTCAGGCTCAGCATTGCGTTTTAAAGTTGTTGTTAAAGTTGTGTTGTTAGCAAGTTGAAAAAAATATGATTCTATTTTAAATCAATTATTGTTATTATCAACAGAGACTCTTAAAATGAAATAGATCGTTAATTTTAGATTGAAATTTAATGTATCTGATGCTGTGTTATAGTGAAAATATAAAAATAGTAGGAAAAGCAATAATTTCTCACTACGGTATTTATTTCAATAATTCACGTTTGTTGTTGTTAATTATGTTTGTTGACAACGTAAGACATTTTAAATGATTCTTGAAAATGCATTGTGCCGGTGTTGTTACACAGGTTTTACAACTGGTAGAAAAGTCCATATATTTCTATGATAGAGTTTTAATGTGAGATAATTTTTGGGGTGAGGAGGAAATGCATTCAATTGGAGAAACTAAAGAATTTCAACGAAAAATACAAAGATCCAAGGTCTGAACATAATGAGTAAAAACGACAGGAACAAGACCTATTGATAATATCCATTGAATCAAACCCAACAGAAATTACCCAGCGCAACAAACGCCCAGCAATGGCGGACCGGTCGCGAACAAAACAGAAGAAAAGAACAGGAAAGCAGCAGCTGTAGCACTAAACAGCCTCGTATATTCCCATAGAGTAAACAGGAATACAATAGTAATGAAAGGTATCTGGGGCTATTGTGGGCCAATCGTGGAGTCCTGATATAACGATTAAACAGCCCCACCTGACGGAACCTTTTCATATTGTAATGGCGGATATCAAACATTCACATATATATGCGAGTGTGATAGTGATCTACAGATATGATATGATCTGTGGGCTGTGATATGATGAGCTCAGAGAGGCGAGCAGTGTACACACTTCTCTAGGTCAGGGGATGTTGATATAATCAAAGGGTCTCGGGTACTTCAACTGTGCTCTGTTTGATCTTGCCCGTATGCTCGGGTTGGTTTATCTGACCCCGATATCAAATTTGGCTTTTTGTTGCCCAGCGTTTTTCCTCTCAAAGATTTCGACTGGGTCGTCCAATTGTACGTTACCTTGTTAACATTGGGGTTAAGGAGAAGTGTTGTATCAAGGGCTGAAATATGATTGATATGTGTTTGAAAAGATGAAAAAAGTGATTTAAGTTTCGCCAGGAATATATTTAGTTTGTAGCCATGCGAACTTATTAATTTTCAAATCTGTATTGAGCTTAAAATATATTATATTTAGTTGATTACTTCAAAAAGTAATGTTGTATTTATGTCAATAAAACTGATCTTGTTCACCACATTACTGAGCATTGAAGGTAAAATGCGTTATTTTTGAACGAGGCCGTATTTCAACAAATTTCTTATCTTAACTTGTAGGCTTTCGTAGCTGGTGTCACAAATACAATCTAGTTCTTCCGGTTTACACCACGTCAAATTGTTGAAGTTATTATGACGAAAAACACAATAACTTCAACACAAAAAACATTACAATTTCAAAAAGCTGGCAACCAGTCCTGAAGAAGTATTTTTGATAGTGTCACGGCCAGCGAGAACATCGGCAGTTGGCTTCCCTGCTCCAATGGACAGCCCTGTGACCAATAGCCTAATAGGATAGCAGACAACAAGTATTTCAGTTTCAGCCAATCAGTGACTGAAGATGGCTCTACAGCGAGACCGAAATATGTTAAGTTAATTGTAATGATAATTTGACGCAGTGTGAACCGGAAAAACTAGATTATAGCTGAAACAAAAGTTGTTAACTGTATCTTCCGGCCCTCCGTTCTATCCATCTAAGATAATAAGATTGAAGATAATCTTTAACTATGTGTTAAACGGTCTTGTCGAAAAATAAAGTAAAAAAAATACATTTTGGTTTTCTGAATATTAAAATAAAAACCCCCTGAAGCAATTAAATCTTATGATGACATTACCTAGTATTGACCTTGTTTTGACTAAACATTTGTGATAAACATTCTCCATTTTAAAAGTAAAGGACACATTTCAGCGATATATTCCAAATAAAAGAAATAAACACTTCACAAAACCTAAAAACCCAATATTTAAATTTAAACTACTTTATAAAGAGATCAACCAATTTCCTTTCCCCATCGACAAGCCACAACAAAATCTGCTCGAGAAACTAAAAGAATTAAAGTTTGTGATTTGAAAGTTTATCCATTGTGGAGTTGAAGAGAGTTGAGTTGAGGGAGTTGGGAGTTGGGTCTTGACAACAATACAGTTGTCTTGGAGAAACGGTTTGAAGTGCGGAAATTAAGCGCCCGAAGCAAACAATGAACTTGTAGACTATATGAAACAGACATACTTCGACCGTTATCTCAGCCAACTTGCTCTTTGACTAGTCAGCTGTGCATTCTTTGGCATCTTCTCTTAACTTTGTATAATTGTGTGGAAATGTTAGCGTGTTCAAAGTTTGTCGGTGGTGGTTTTAGTGTTTTACTTTACTTTGAAGTTTAGTAATTTGATTAATCTTGTGATGAAGACGGGGTATTTGTGCGTAATTGCTGGTCTATCATTTACAGCAGAGTGATATTAAGAACTTATTTATACCAAGAACTTTTTGGTTCAGCCCATTGAATAATTTCTAATCAGCTAAATAGTTTGTTGGTGGTGATTTTAGTGTTTTACTTTAGTGTTTTATTTTACTTTGAAGTTTAGTACAGTAATTTGATTGGTTTTGTGATGATGGGGTTTAATCGTAGTTGCTGGTGAATAATTTCGTTCGAAAATGCTTTGATTCATAAATGAATTTCTTTGAATTATTACCTATCTAAAGATGATTAATTGCGTAAACTAACGTTATGTGAATACGGTGCGAATCTTACAATGACTGTATATTTTAAGATTGCGCAGTAGTGGCTGTGATCTTGAATTTCATCCCATAAGAACGATGTAAAAACATATATTTAACTGGTACTCTTTACACCTACAGTTTTATCGGACATTTATGAAATAAACATTATTTTTAAAGTGTACCTATTGAATGTTTCAGTGACTCCACTGAGCCAAATTTCATTTCATAGTTTATAAGACCATGACATTGGCATTTGTCCAGTAGTTAAAAAAAGTTGTATTTGAATGTCTTGTTTTTAAAAAGTGGTCAACGGAGTCACTACCTTACGTTTTCATCTTTCAAATCAACCTTATTCAAAAAGATCTTATGAAAGTTATAGGCGTGAAATGTCTCAAGAAAATGCTTATTTTACATTGTTTGTAAGGGACAACAAACAAAACGGCCGACTCTAGTTACCGCTTATACGATTAGGCTAGTGGAAACTGCAAACAATGTTTTAAGCTGGTCAATGTGTTTACATTTTTTTTTTGATAAAGACTTGTTGAGACTGCTGCCTACAAACATTAAAACTTGCATTTCCATCAAACAAATTGTTATTTCAACATTTAAAACTTGATTTTTTACATAAAACACAGCTTGAAATATCGAAGTTATTGTTATATTTTCTAACGAAATCAATCGTCTTTGTTCCTATATTTTACAGCACTAATAATGTTATGCTTCCAGAGAAAACCCCTTCACATTTTAGTACATCGTTCCCAAGTTTCCCCAAATTAAAATCCTATCCATTTAAAAACCCTGAACCATATCCAGCCGCTTCTAAAATCAAAAGTTCTATGAATTACAAACAACTTTTAAAATACCACCTCACCTCACGAGTATCAATAAGGCAATAAAATCCAACTTCAACCCCGCCTCACACCGCAAGGGCTCGGAAAACCACTCGTAGCAAGAATAAGGAATGATTTAAACGCCATTAAGGCGGGAAACAAGGAGTGTTTCTAACGGCAGCCGTGAATGTGAATTGAATCTGATACTAGTGAGTAGTGAAGTCGGCAAATGGGGAACGGATTGTCGGGCATTCTTTCCAGACGCGATAAAACGCAGTCACAAGAGAAAAACTGTGAAATCGTCTCTACAGGGGTTGAAGGGGGGAGAGGGGTGTAACGGTTTGCGGGAGATGTGGAATTTGCAATATGAAGTGTGAAGTGGTCCCCTCTACACCAGTAGCCATCAAGTGTAAGGGTTATGGCCAGGGGTAGTTGCTTGAGATAGTGTCTTCTTTAGGGGTGACTTCAGCACTTAGTTAGCCTATGAGTTAAAGCTCTATATTATACTGTATAGGAAATTTGAAATTTGTTAAACTCCCAATTCATTCTATGTTAATTTATTTTAAATGTACCTAATTTTTTAGTATGCTGGTTACGAATATCGGTGACACAACTTAAGAATAGCTGAAGTAATTCTGTTAAATGCACAAAAACAGAGTTTACTACGTGTTTTGTTTAGTTATGTTTAAATTAGTATTGCAAAACGAACAAGTTCTTGAAAGTTTGAATTACAATTGCGAATATTTTCCATCGTTATAAATGTATCATTTAACGCTAAAATAATAAATTAATAAAATTGCATTTTGATGTACTAACAAAATAGCACTGCATTAATTCATACTCATATAACTGAATGGTGGTATCATAGAAGGTTCAGGGTACAATGTATCTGCTTAAAAAATCAATTTTGAACCATGTACTCAGGGCTGACTAGTCAAAGACAACAAAATAACCAATGTACAGCTTTTAAAGTAAAAAAATATAAAAACAAAATAACAAAAGACACTCAGCACGACTACGACCGGTGAAAGCTACCGTAGGGCTAGCTGAGAGGAGCAGACGGCCAATCACAGGAACGCAGCAGGCTGACCAACTGTAACAGTTAAACACAAAACACTATTTTTGCCCAACCAATAAGGAAAGGGACATCTTACACGAGTTAAGTTCTCTATGGCCTGTTTTGAGTTCTTAATACCATGTTATTTACAATTAACAACAAGGTGTTAACATTTATTTTGGATTTTTGTCAACATACCTAAAGCTTTTTATACGAGTTAGCTCCTCAAAATATTCACTTTGAATTTAGTATTAAAATAATATAAGTTTCTATCAATTAAACCAACGGGTTTAATAGTTACTCATAGTAACATAATTGTATTGATAGACCTAATTAACAACTCGCTAATTCATGAAAAAAGCTCTTTCTAATGGTAGTCGTTACTAGCTGAGAGCACCCACGCTTCGCCTCGGGGCTTTATTAACATAGCTGTGTGTATAATTGTGTATAAGCTGTGTGTAAATTGCAAATTTAAAGTAAACAAAAATAGTTTCTTATATAACCTTAGAAAAACCATTTAGTTTGCCTGTTAGTTCACCATCTTCTCGTTATAAGTGTTGGCTACCTTGTGAGAGTCATAGTTACTTTCGCCGTTCCGGCTGTTTTTAGAGCCCGCTTTGGTTATTTGCAATTTATTTTGAGGATGATATATGGACATAAAATGTAGCTAAAGACACACTGCTTGGTTAAGCTAACCCTCAAACAAAGTTTCATTCCATAGTTTCAGCCGATTTTGACTTGTAAGCCGGTCCAAAATGCCTAAACAAAATTTCAGGAGTCCACTTTGGTCCCTTGCTATTCATTTTGTGGATGTTGTATTGATACAAAACCTAGGTAAAGACACACTGTGTAATAAGCTAAACCCTTCAACGAAGTTTCACCGCCATAGCTTCAGCCCACTTTGGGTTATAAGTGGTTCACTATGCCTTAAACACGTTACAGACAGACAGCCGGACAGGGTTTTTTACGCCAGTTTCGGTCTTTACAAAGTTTATAAACACCAAATAACCAAAACCCGATGGATTCATTGCAATGTACAGACAACAGTCTTGTTTTATTTATATAGATAAGAAAAATGTTTTAACTTCATTAAACCAATAAAATGGTGAGCCTTTTAAAGACAAAGTAATTATTGACTTATAGCCATTGTTAAGTTATGATTGTATCTAACTTTACTAAACAGATAAAGAGGTCATTGTCTGAAGGATAGGACGACGGCTTGCCCCAATAACGACATTGGTTACGACGCTCCGTCCGTCTGGTCGTTTTATAGCCTACTTTGCTGTTAACTCTACTACTGGCATCATTCATACACTTTAATATGTATAGTAAACTAAATAGAAATAGAAAAACTAGTTACATCATATTTTTTTAAAATTAAGGTTTTTCCGTATACCAATGTTAGGTGCAATATGATAATCTAAAACTAACAAAGCGCGCTTTATCGAGGACATTAATAGTGCCTTAATACATGTCGCTAACCCAATGTCGGTGTATGTTTTTAGATAGTTACTGAAAAGTTAATATAAAATCACGTGTGAAAACTAAGAATACTCAACGACGTTAATCTTTTCAAACCATTGGGAAGAAGCGCTACAAAGTAGGTGTATGTATTAAACAATTTAAAACAAACAACTAAATTTAAAGTAGTTATTATTTTAAAGGCTTCCTTAAATATAAACAGGTACAATAAATAGCGAAACTTAATTTAAAGTTGCTGCTGGAGAGAATTGAAAGTTGGAGACGCAGAGTTGAAATACAATTTCGCACAAGAAGAGGTCGCCTCGGCTACAAAGAGATAAGAAAGGCCACTTTAATTAAATATATCAGTTGTCGTTTGAAGTTCAGTTGTGCTGAAATTGTTTGTCCACGACACCCCTCTCCCTCCCTTTCTCCAACATCCCTTACAACACTACTCCACGCTTTATCTCTTATCTTTTCTTGTTTCGTTCATCCTTCTTTTACCAGTCACGCTTTGTTGTGCTGTTAGTTGCTGTAATTGTATAGTTGTGATGTGAACATGTTTAACAAGAAGTCAGTCATACTGAGCATTGTCAACGACTTTAGGTACTCAGATTTTAGAGGTCTCGTGCAAAGGCTGTGCTAGCGGCCAGTTATAGTTACTCAGCCAACGCCGCAGAGAGCGCCACTGTTGTTTCAAACTTTCAACACGGACAATAGAAAGTCACATAAATGTCTTCGTTTTAAAAGTAAGACTTCCACCTGCCCCGCTCTGCCGTACGATGTACCAACAAAACACTTGGTGATTGATTTGACGACTAAACTTCATAACACTTTCCCTATCCCATTGGATCTTTGTGCATTTTCTATTCTCTGTGCTTGCAGAAACCCACCATACGGGTGTATATAACCTATTTTCACCACAATACCCATTATTTCTAATACCCATTGTGATAGCACCACTTCGTCCTACATGTTTCTGGTAATGTAATCAAATAATAGCAATGGTTGGCTCTTGCATGTAGGTTTGGCTATGATAATGCACTAAAAGCTTCTGTGTAGTAAATAAGGTATAACGGAAGGAAAAATTCAAATAAATACCAACTAATGGTTGTAGGCCTGACAGATTGAAACAGGGTTGGTGTGACTGAACTAGTTGCTGTATATGAACGCTTTGCCGTTCGACTTCATTTTCTTTAAGCTTTATGTTGCCTAAATATTGTTAAAACTGGCAAACGACCCTTCAAACTATAATAAATAATGCAAAGGATTTTCCTTTTCAACACATTAAATATAGAAAAAGTTAATTTATTTTCAAGTTACAAATAGCTTTACGAATGCCTAATTTCAATCTGCCATCTCAGGACAGGTAC
Organism: Matsumurasca onukii; assembly: GCA_018831715.1. Lineage (NCBI taxonomy): Eukaryota > Metazoa > Arthropoda > Insecta > Hemiptera > Cicadellidae > Matsumurasca > Matsumurasca onukii. Next base: position 70,007,434 of record CM032058.1, read on the forward strand.
TCTATGTTCAGATGTGTATAAGTGACAACGCAGCAGATCAATGATGGAAGGAAGGGTCAGTCGTTATATCGTTATATCTGTCGTTTGGTGCAAGATATCTGTCGTTACCTTCAAGCAATACTTAGCCTGGGACACATCAGCGTTCCTTTCTACTCAACATTTGTCTCCGCGCATTTTGTAAATCGTTGGGCCGAATGTGATTGAACAACATGTTGTAAATATTCAAGGTTAGTATATGTATATTATTAGTATATAGTATATAGTTACTATATACTAACCTTGTTAAATACCAATTTTGTTGAAGGTAAATCAACCGGACAGTTGCGGGCGCTTTGAAGTGGTTTGGAATAAATGTTAACGACATAAAATTTGCGAGATCTACGACCATAAATCAGACGTTTCAAAATAAATAAATATTTTATTGCGGAAACATATTAACATGTTATGCAATCGTCATTATTTCTTTTTCACTAAAATTTTCCATGCCATCGAAGTCTCATTCAAACATACATTTGTTCATTCACTCTCTCCCATTCATTCGAATTATTCCCTCTAGCCCTATTGTAAGTCGGTGATTTCTGCGATCTCCCAGTTATGTGTCATAAACTCGTCTGTACTGTAAACTGGCTTTGTGACCAGGATTTTTTTAGACGAGCTTTGAACGCCTTCGGCATTTGGGCACTTTTGATCGAATTTGGCAACGAGTTGACTGGTTGAACTCCTGCCTGAGAAGGCAAACGTTCATGAACTATCGTTCTGTGTCTCCCAGTTCGGTAGTATCCCTGCCTCTTGTTTCGTAAGAGTAAATGTCACTTCCTCTTACGGGGTCACATTTTGATTTGAACATCAGACATTACTTGAAACAATTTAATTCAAAAATTCTTTATTGATTTTGGCCGCAAGGCTATGTCATATTTACATGCATATATTACAAAGAACGTAGTAAAGTTAAAGTAAAATTCAATTAATAATTAAATCATTTCATATATTAATTAACAATTGTCAATTTTTACAAATAATTTACCGATTGAAATAAATAAATAATTGACGGATACATATGCAGTAATTATAGATAAATAATGTCGTAATGTCATTGAATTGGTAACCTTAATTTTATGTATAAATCTAATAACAACTGTCAAGCAACTTTTTATAAAACAAAACAAACCTTTTTTGTACTTGAAACAAACTACAGGAAGAAAAATCATTACACTGAGGGCGCACAACGCATCAAGAATCGTAATTAGCTTGAAATATTTAGGTCTCGCTGTGGAGTACCATCTTCAGTCACTGATAGGCTGAAACTGAGATAAATGCTGTCTGCTATCCTATTGGTCACAGGGCTGCCAACCTGTTGATGTTCTCATTGGCTGTGACACTGTCGGAAACACTTCTTCAGGACTGGTTGCAAGCTTCTCGAAAGTTTAATGCTGTCTTCTTTGTTGAAGTTATTACCATTTTTAATTGTTTCAATGGTTCCTCGGATGACTCTCGGGTAATTACCTGAGATCAATTTTACTCTAGCCGTTTTATTTCGAAGATGTCGTGTCATTCAACATACATTTACAAAGAGTTAAATGCCTTAACTTTATTGTAAAGCAATATGTCGAATGAAACCTTTTAATTTTTAATATATACTACTTCCATCATTTTCACAGTAACAAATGTAATTTCAAAACTGGTCGTTTACAACGACGCCGTTTGTCAGGTCGCGAACCTCTGCTATAGTCGGTTTTGTTGAGGTAAAGTGCGGCATTTAGCCTTGGTCCCAGCTCTCTGGCCAAATTCATGTCCTGTTAGTTGTATCACAGAAAATAAAAACACTAAATAGCTATATACACAGGGTGATTCTAAAATAGGGCGCCAAATTTCAGGGGTGGGTTCCTTATGCAAAAACAATGAAAAAAGTTCCTTTAAACATGGGTCCTAAAATTCTTCATTAGCCCGGTAGCCGCCATTTTGTATTTTTACTTAAAAATTTATATCTCCAGAACGGTTTGACCGATTGCATTCAAACTTGGTAGGGTGTTTATGTGTCATAAGGTTAATTTGAGAAAAAAGATTATTTCATAAAAACACACAGTCAAAATAGCGGCTGTTTAAATTTTTCAAATTGAAATACCATAAAAATGGCGCATAATGTGGTAATGTGGTAATAGTTCTCTCTTTTGGATCAGCTGACTGTAAATATTGTTCACCTGTTTGACAGGTGCAACTAGAACACCTAAGATGTGAACATCAAAGATCAACTGGTAATGTACCAGTTGTAAAAGGACGTAAAAAGTGAAAATATTAATGTAAAATTCGGAAAATGAGTTTGTATCTTTATGTAAAATTAAAAATACAACTTTTTTATTTTGTAAAAATTTTGTATTATGCGCCATTTTTATGGTATTTCAAGTTGAAAAATTTAAACAGGCGCCATTTTTTCTGTGTGTTTTTATGAAATAATTTTTTTCTTTTTTCTCAAATTAACCTTATGACACATAAACACCCTACCAAGTTTGAATGCAATCGGTCAAACCGTTCTGGAGATATAAATTTTTAAGTAAAAAATACAAAATGGCGACTACCGGGCTAATGAAGAATTTTAGGACCCATGTTTATAGGAACTTTATTCATTGTTTTTGCATAAAGAACCTACCCCTGAAATTTGGCGCCCTATTTTAGAATCACCCTGTATATTTCATTGTTATAAAGAAAATGCTAAATCAATCACCAAATCGATCACGGAGCACTGTTGCAATATCGTGGAGTGCACACTCCCACTGCGCTCAGTGATGGATTTCACGACTTAACTTCAATTGACCCTATCCCATTGGACCTCTGTAGACGCTACTCGCCGTGTTTCTACAATGACAGTGTCAGGGTGGGTGTGCACCGCTACACTCTCGCTCGGCCGGCTCCACCATGATGGCCGAGACACTCACGGATGCAAATTCATCCCCTTCACGCTAGAGGATACATCACAATGACAACAGGACATCTGCAGTAGCACCGGATGTTTTACAATTAATTGCGACCCTTACAAGTACTTGAACCACCCCTCTCATCTCATACTACTCTACCTTCGCTACGAGTTTAGCTGTTGCTGTGCCTCTGCCGTAGCGGATGCGTTCAGTGGGGAGCTGTTATTGGCCAATTTGTATTGAGAGTTTGTTGCAAAATAACGAAACTTCGTACAACAGAAAACAGTGTTGCTTCCGTTACGAGAAAAAAGGTAAAACTGCATGCACACTGTATGCCTGGGAATATCATGTAGACAGTTTCTGCTCAAAGTTAGCCTCAGGCTTTATGTTCTGAGGAAATTGTCCGAATACTGCCCAATTCAGGTACTGATGACGGCGTACTATCTACCCGCACCTTTCCTATGGATTGGCTTTGTGGGGAAGATGCTCAAAATCAAGTTTTGACAGAGTTTTCATTCTGCAAAAAAGCAGTCCGAACCATTGCAAAATTATAATGGAGAGTCGTGTAGGCCAGCATTCAAAACTTTGAAATTGTTGACACTACCTTGCCTCTATTTTTGGAAACTTGTCTTTTTTCAAATCTAAGTGCGGTCTCGTAAGAGGACATTCACTCTTATGAAACTAGAGGCAGGGAGAACTTCCGAACTGGGAGACACAGAACGGCAGTTCATAAACGATAACCTTCTCAGGTAGGAGTTCAACTAGTCAAGGTTGCTAAATTCTATCAAAAGTGTCCCAGAGCTTAAGGCTTTTAAAACTCGTTTAAAAAGGTTTTGACCGCATTTTACAACACAAACGAGTTTAAGGCACATGACTGGAAACACTAACTGACTAATGGATTGTAGTGGTACAATTCGAATGAATGAGAGAGTGAATGCCAAAATGTATGTCTGAATGGGATTTCAATGTTAAAATGTATGGAAAATTTTAGCTTTTCAAAATAAATGACGTTTGTATAAAATGTAAATTGTTAACACAATAAAAAATTTGTTTATTTATTTGTCTTTTTAAACATCTTAAAATTGTGTTTTAATACTCCAACTTATCCTTCACGTAACCTCACACAAGATAAATAACAAATTGATGGTCTTTAGTATGTCGTATTTTAAAACGCGTCATGTTATCATGTGCGCGTGTAATACTTGAGTACAACAACACCATAACATATTAATTCCATTGTCCAAACACTTCGTAAATCATATTATTGTAAAAGTGAAAACCCAATACTGTTCAACAGGAGCGTCTCTTTTTCAAACAGCTTACCGCAGATATTGAAGAAAAGATTTCACGAGTGTAGCCGAAGTAATTTCTGGTTGACAGTCGATTCTCAAGGAAGGCTTTTGAAAAGCGATCCCCGCGATGCGAAGAGTAGGTGTCAACTCAAGACTGTATTATCAACCGGATATCAACAGAAAATAAGATTCTTGCTGGCTGCGGTTTCTCACCCCTCCCCACCCTTACACTCACACTGGCACCGACCTTAACGCGTTTTCCAAGCTTTGCTTTCAACCGAGTGAAACCTGTGCAAGTTAGGTTTGCTCCAATTGGTTGGTGACCATCCTCCTTACATTCTTATATTTTCCCAGCATCCTCGATGGTAAATTTAACAATCAGATTAAGCTAAAACTCATTAGTGTTTACGAAAGGCGTTTAATCAGCTTGGTATACTAACTTATTAGAACTATAATCTAGTTCTTCCGGTTTACACCGCGTCAAAACATTATTACAATTAGCTCGAAGTACTATATCGGTCTCGCTGTGGAGTACCATCTTCAGTCACTGATTGGCCGATACCTGTTATTGAATCGGCCAATCAGTGAACCGGATTCAGCGGAGTGGATCGAAAGAACTAGATTATAGTTGTGGCATTGGCCATACGAAAGCCTAAGAGTTAAGTTTATTTTATAGAGTTAATTTATACCTATATAGCTCCATTTTCTAAAGTGAATATTTTGCTGATGACGAGGACTACTAGTTTGTAATTTGGGTTAACTGGAATATTAGTTTTGAATAAAATAAAATGTTTTCCTTGAATAATGTCGTCGAAGAGAGGAGGCACCCGCGTAGTTGGAATAATGCGAGTACATTAAAAGGTACATCTGACTAAAAACAATTTTATTTGTTTAGCAATACATTTTAATTAAATAACAAATTCAAATAATATAATTAATTAATTGATCCGACATAACGAGATGTTCTTAATGTGTATACCTATCATCGCCTCCTCCTCAACAAACTAGAATGTATAAGAGGTTGGTATAAGAGGTACTGCGTTAGATTGGGTGTCATCTTACCTATGTGGCCGGAAACATACGGTACAAATTCCATACATTGACAGTCTAGGGTGTCTTCGCCACTATGAATCACAACCGACATTTGTTGACTCTGGGGTTCCTCAGAGCTCAGTACTGGGCCCTGTCCTTTCTTTAATTTTATCAATGACATAACGAATTCTGTTAGTAGAGGGAATCTCTGTCTTTTGCGGATGATACTTTATTTTGTTTGTCTATAAATACCTCACTGAACTGGAAATTGACATGTTTGTTGAGGGAAGTTCCTTGCTTCAGCTTTAAACTATCTTCTACTAAATGCAAGTAGACAAAATATTTAAACTTTGGACTAAGTCAGTCTCTTCATAATGACCCTATTATGATAGGTGGTTTTGAAATTCAGCCATGTGAGGAAGTTAGCTTTCTAGGACTCATGATTGACTCAGGGTTGAAAATTAACAGTCATATTGACAAAGTAGCAGGACGGTTAAGTAGCGGTATTTTTATTCTAAGAACACTGACTACCTTTTCGAGTCTAAAGATTTTACTTACTGTTAACTATGGTTGCCTTTATCCCCACTTGGTATATGCCGTTCCTATTTGGGGGTATGAAAAACCCACCACTGCAGTCATATTTAAGCTGCAAAAAAAGCTTTCAGGGTAATGTTTGGGCTTAAGACATCTGAGTCATGTAGGGGAATTTTCAGGTCCAACAATGTACTGACTTTTCAGTCCATATATATTCTTGAGTCTTTATGCTTTGTCTTCAAGAATATTAATGTTCCATACTAGATATTCGTACCATTTACGTAACTCAACTGGCAATCCCATTCCACATCTTTTATCAGAAACAAGTCCTTTTATTCTCTATTTATTAAAATATACAACCATATCCCTGATAGTATAAAGGGTTTAAATTAAATTTCATTTAGAAAAACCCTAAAAGTATTTTAGTTGATAAAGTAGTACTATAGTTTAAATAGCTTTTAAAGGATAAGACCATATTTTAGTTTTAATACGATAAAACTGTACTCTTAAGTTTATTGATAATTTGTTATATTACGTTTGCTATTGCAATGTATATTTTGTTAGCAACAATAAAAGATTTTGACTTTGACTAGATATTTCTTTAGTGTTCAACATCATTAACGAGACGTAAGTTGTGTTGATAACGTCTCTTCAACTTCGACTTAGGAATGTAAGAACTTGGCTACGACACTAGCGATTAATAGCCCAACAAATTGTATTTCAATTATACTAAATTGAGTAGGTATTCTTTGTATTAATAGTGTTGCATAGCTTACATGTAAATTATGCAAAACCTTACTCCAATTTTGACTTAAGAATTTACTTCTGGGGTTTGCAGTGTCCAACCAAAGTTGTATCACTTGCGTATTTAACTGAAAGTATAAAATAAACAGCATAGGTCACAAAATGGAACCCTGAGGAACTTCGTATTTGTTCTATATATCAAAAGATACTCGCAGACGTAATAATTGCTCGTAATCTCGTCTATAAGCACAGTCAATCCGCCCGGTATTGCCGAGTAAAAACTGTACCTAAAGCAAAGTTTACACTACATACAACAGTGTGGCCAACATTTGCACTCATGATTGGGGCCACCTCATTCTCTAATGAGTAGGTCCATTGATTGTGGGCTCGGGTATCACTTGAGCCTACAGACTCATCACTATTCATTCTCATTGCCCCACACTTGTAAGTGGCCTCTGTTTGTCTTCAACTCGGTGTCTTTTGTTTTATACATGTCGATGTGTCCGCCATCTTGTCACACTTCCGGTCCGAGTGCAAGTCACTCGCTCATTCATGCTTCGCGGCGTTTACAAACCCAAGCCTCATTGCACTTGTCGGGCCGGGCTCAAAAGTTGTGGTATTTTGGGTCACTTTGCGACCAAAGCGTAGATGACCTTTTTGGGACTCTTCGTGGCTCCTTGGCGTAGCTTTGCTACCGGCGAGGTAATATAGTTGTAAGAGGACAGAAAATAGAGAATTTACGGAGGTTCCATAGGATAGGAAAGTGTTTAAAACATTGAGTCGTCAAATCCACATTTTATGAACCTTGTCAAAGTTTGATGTACTAGCTCGTATTAGGATATCTTGTGATCGAACGTACATTACCATAATAATTATAGAAAGCTAATGTTCAACATTTCATATCCTGACATAAACGGTACACTGACTGCGTGTGGTGGTCATTCTTTCTACGTAGTATGGATGATCCGGGTTCAATTCCTGGCTGCAGCTGCACTGCTGTAGTGATAACTTTTCACGATGGCCACTCCCCATAGTTCGGAAGTCACTTCAAGCCGTTGGTCCATCCCATTGGTCAGTCGGTCCTATAGTTTGTAACAATACTACATCTCATCATCCATCAAAACACTCATCACACTCACCATTCATCCCGTACTCACCTTAAATACTCTTTAAAAGTGGTCAGTGTCTCAAAGTAAAGTATTCCAGAGGCAATAGACAGTTTGTAATTTGGTATGCTCATAGAAAACTGTAGAATATATTCTAGACTCCAATTGTTCCTGACGAAAATAAAAATGCGCTGCAAACAAAAAACGTTCAATTTCCCAGTAGACCCTGCTACCTGAGGCAATTGTGGAGTTGGTATATTGTAATCAATCACATATGCAATGTTGATGAAGATGTAAATGTGTAAGTGCCACGAACACGCCGAAGTTTGACATGACGAGTATATACATATTCAAACCCCCTTCAACACCCTCCCCCTACACACTCGTGTGGGAAACTAATCACTGTAATCATTGTGTACACCATATCGTTAACAATTAACATGTCGGGGTCACAAAATATGGAGGCATCTTAGTAACTTTTAATAAACGATTAAAAGAAACGAAAAGTACTAATTTTTCGTTATTCAAGGGGGAAACGCTACAATGAGTCAAAAGAACATCTCTGACGAGAACAGAGATGTAATGTGCATAATAGCAAGGGCTTTGATAGACAAATGCGTAAGGTTTGTAGATTAAAAATAAAATAAAAGGAATTAAAGTTACAAATTTTAAGCTTTTGAATCGTTACTATAAATGTTTTGTCACGTTTTGGATTCACCAATGTTTTGATCCGGTTAGTTATTATATGTATGTGTCATTGAAAAAATATCCTTGCAGCATAAAAGTAATCGATATTACGAAGATGGGTCTGCTAAACCGCCACCTTTCATCATTTGGCCTATCCATGTTAAATGTTCAGAAGTCCTTCAAACACTTAGAAACAGATACATATATCTTTAATTTAAAATGTCGAGCCTTTTTATATACTAATGTTTATAGGCAACAGTTTTACTAACTTGTAAATGCAACATCCGGTTTTAAATAAATACCGATGTTAATAGCGGGTGAATAGTTTGTTTATTTGTCGGTTAGTTCGAAAGTATTTGACTCTTGGTGTTCAAGGGAATATACCAAATTAGCGCATCATCGGCGTACTCACACCTGCTATGCTCGAAAAAATCAGAATTTCACTACTACAAGTAACGAACAAACAGATACAAAAATCAAATCTCAAACCCACCCCTCCTTTCCCCGACTCACCCCTTCGGTTGTAGATTAATCCGCGATAGCGAGTGAAGCGACTTAAAGTCTCTTGCAGGCCACAAACACACACGCACACTCGCGCAGAGCGGGCAATTATAAGGTCACGTGACCTGCCTGTGCATGTGGCCAAGTGTTTCTATTCACTGGCACCCCTGAGTGCATCCCCTCGCGCGCGGTTAAACCGTTTAATTTATTCCGATCACCACCTAGGCTCGCATCGATTGCTGTTTGAGGCCAAGGGGTTGACGCCAAACGTTATATATAGTTGCTTTCATGGGTGCGCGTGGGGATTGATTTCCTCGCTTCCTGTGTGCAATCGGTTGTTGACGTTTTTGAACGGAGACTGAATACAATTTGTGATAATAATGTCGCAGGAAGAGGCAACTATGAACCAAATATAATGTTATGGTAAGTAGATAGCTCATAGATGCCACATGGCTGAGGTAGATCAAACATAGTTAGGCAGCCCAAGCACAGATAGCGCTGCCATCTCTCGCCATCTTTATCAACAATAATCGAAATGTAATTGTACATAATATGATGTTAATAAAGAATTTGAATTATTTCCCCCTGGGTTTTACATGCTCGAGTTTGTCCGATGTCGATTTCCAAATCGTGTGATTTTCGAGAACGAACAAACTTGCGCGTGCGTCAGAGGTTTTCTTGAGACTCTTAAACAATGCATGCGCATTCTCCGCAAGAAGTGCGTGAGCTGCCTCAGCCATTCAGCATATTTGCGCTATCTACCTACATAACCTTTGCTTTAAACTAAGTGGAACAAAGTTTAAATCAAATAGCAATTATTTAATATTATAGTATCTCGAAAATCTTATGCCCTTGGTGTGACATCACAAAAAAGTTTGAAATTGGGTTTTTATAGTCCATAGGTGAAAAGTTGCATCGCAAAGTATTCTATTTTAGAGATACAGTACCGATTTACAGAAAGGAAATTAAAATTATCATATGTCATGGTTTTTATAACAGCCTCGTAACGCCCCTGGTCACACAGGAGGCCAAGCTTAGGCCTAAGGCCGAAGCGAGGCTGTGAACGGAAGGAATAAGAGTAACAAATTGCAAAGGACAGTTTGATTCACTCATGCAAGCGACGCTTTAGCGCTTAGCTGCGTGTCAGCCTGGTTTCATTTTATTTCCTTTTTTTAGTTAAACATTGCATTTATAAGATACTTTAAATGCACATCAAAAATATCAGCAAGAGAATTCTAAACTGAAAAATAAACAAACCAACTAGCAACTCGGAAACTAAACAATTGCTGGATTAATTGGATACGCGCGCCATCTTGGATTGGACAGCGAGTGGAGAGTGGCTACACTTGAACTAATTAAGGCCTATAGTGTGTCTGCTGTAAGATGGACCTGTGCTTGACAGATCAATTACAACACAATCACAATACTATAAACACTCTAACTCTAGCCCTTCCCTCCACGAACAGCGAACAATGATGGAGACTATTGATAGCTTTTCTTTCAAGTTTGATATGTTTGTTGACGCAAAATATTTGGCAATGGGTTATTTAGAGTTTTATTTTCAATAATTTAATCCTTGTTTTTTTAACACTTTTAAACTGTTAAAACTCCTGTATTCATAATTTCTTTTCAGTTAGGAAATAGTCGTTTTGAGTAGGTGCGACAGTTTAAAGACTGTGTCTACTTTGAGTAATTCACAACTATAATCTAGTTCTTCCGGTTCACACCGCGTCAAAACGCCACTATACAGTTAGTAGTTGTAGAATTTGACAAAGCCAAAGTATTGGCAAAAATTGCACATTATCACCCGAGAGTGATCCGGGAAACCATTGAAATAATTACATTGAAAATGGCAGCATTGAACTTTCAAGAAGCTGCCATCCAGTCCTGAAGACGTCTTTTCGATAGTTTCGCGGCCAATAAGAACATCGACAGTTGGCATCCATGTCCCATTTGACGGTTGGCAGCTCTGTTACCAATAGGATAGCAGTAGAAAAATTCTCAGTTTCGGCCCAGCTGTGACTAAAATGGTACTCCAAAGCGAGAAAAAAATATTTCAAGGTAATTGTAATGATGTTTTGTCGTGGTGCGAACCGGAAGAACTATATTAGACTAGTAGACATAGTCGTTACACCGGCTGCGAAAGCCTAAGAGTTAAATAATAAGTATTTAACTTTAGCTTTAAACACAGATAAAAACTAACGTAAGTTCTCAGTGACAAGTTCAAGAAGACAACATGACAAGATAAACTGCTCACAGAGACTAAGAAAGTTAGACAATGGGTACAAGCAGTTAGCTTGTAGAGCAGAGTCTAGCATTGTTCCTGCACAAGGCAAGATGCTGTACAAGGTGGTATTAACTCTGCTCTTGTATTGTACCTTGGTCTCTGTCTAACTTGGCAGAACAATGATGATAGAAACTCTCAAGCTAACAAGCTTACCGACAACACAACTCTACTGCACTGCGAATATTTAACCACAGATAATTGAGTGATTACAGAGGTCTAGTGGGACTGGGGTCGTGAAATCCATCACCAACTGATGCCATGTCGTGCGGAGTGCTGAGTGGCCCGCAGGGTTGCACGATATGTCAACCGCGCGCGCAATGTTAGTGGTGACTTCGGGGATCGAATATTTTCCCGCAGAGGCGAAGTGACTACAAAGCTCCGACCTTTACCTAGCGTCAGTATAAGTCGCGCACGTTCCAACCCAAAACCAAGCCACGGTGTATCCAATAAGGAACTAAAAAATGCTAAAACTATTATTAAAGAGGAAGTTCGCTGTAATAATTAATCCTCGCAGCTTACGAAAGACTACTATTCTATTACTGTGTGTCTATAAAACTAAACAGTAAAAGTTGTAAAGTTTGTCTACTGATAGTTCTAACCTTCGTTACCGCATAGTCCGACAAATTATGGTGACTTCGGGGATCGAACCCGCAGAAGCGTGATGAGTCGCGCAGCTGTGAATTTGGGGTTGCTTGGCTGTATTAGGTGCGGATGAGTTATTAGCAAACTACTTGAGACCACGAACGAGCGTTCCAAATAGCCCCGAGGGGTCCAGAGCTCAACCAGACCTATACAGAGTAAAGATTTATTTATAGCACATGTATTACAACAGTAAAAAATGCAACTCATAGTTACCAAACATCACTTGTATAAGCCGATACTGACCCTTTCATTCCAAAACCAATCCTGTCTCCAAGGCAGGGGATGAGTATACAAAATTTCACTTAGAAATCCGGAGATTGTGTGCCGAGCTGATGACACAGTAGCCTTGGTGATGCAACACCAGTCACCAGCATGTGTTGACAGCAGCGTCCACTCGCAGCGCTAGTGTAGTGTAGATGTTGATGTTGACTTTATGGTCACAAAGTTAGCCGCTAATGGCTAACCAAACAGCGGGCCGAGCTACTCGCGTAACTAACCATGTTGCCGGCTGGAAAAAACTCTATTTGCCTCTCCTCGAGGAAAGAAACGTCATTGTTTGGAGAGCGGTCCACCGGTCCGGTGACGGCTGGGGGAGAAACTGTTTCTACACTAGATGAAGGCGGGAGAGGTTTGGTGAAAGGATGGGTGTGGGAACGCTGTGGAACAGTACGGTGACGGTTGAAATCATCTCAACCACCGAGTTTTTAGAAAAGTTCTATTAAAACCAGGCCGATACGCAGCTAAGCACTAAAGCGCCGCTGGCATGAGTCAAGCGAATTTCCTTATTCCGATAAGAGTTACGGGGCTGTTCCCTACGCTTAGCCTGGTCATGAGTCTTATGAGGCTGCTCGCTTCGGCATATGGCCTCAGACTTACGTGGCCTTTTACTACACATTTTACTACGTATCATAAATGGGCAATTTCTTTCAAATTTAATTAAAATTTGACCACTAATCACTAAATCACTATTTGAGATGCCGACCACTCTCGTGAGGGTATTTTAAGGCAAATATGTGGTAAGGGATGAGTGTGATGAGTGGTAGTAATGAGTTATGAGGTGTAGTCTTGTTACAAACTAGACCGACACTTCCTTAATGGGTCATAAATTAATATCCCAATGGCCAATGGAAATACAAGGACCAACGGCTTAATGTGACTTCCGAACCACGCAGGTGATGGTCTGATATGTCTAAACGATGGTGGGAGTTGATGCGGGTATCATCAGATGATCACTGAGACTATCTGAGCCGCTTTAGACCTATATCATCTCAAAACCTGACCTCCATGAAGCTGGATTACAGGACCACCCACGAGTCCCAGTCGCTGTTAGAACAAACAATTACTCTTTGGCCGCCATTTTGAAACGACTCTATGGCTTTTCATGTTTTGGCATATTAATGGATACTATTAAAATACATATTTATCGGACAAATAAATACAAAACTGATGAAATTTACTGTTTTAGATCATTAAAATCACTTTTTCGAAAAAAATTCCCCCTTCCCAAAGGGCACTTCCTGTAATCCGATTTTGGCTAACGAACTTGGCTGAGATATTTGAAAAAGGAACATAAGTATAAAATTTCGTGAAAGTCGGACCTAAAATGCGACTTGTTAAGAGTAAATTGACCAAGGACTATTATTTTTATATTTTTACTACTGTACTTATATTATTACAAAATTCCTTCAAACTGGATTCTGTTCTACTTCTTTGCGTAATTATGTTTCTTCATAAACTACAAGTTTCAACTCTTACAACATTGATTATCATGTATCTTTTCGAGGATACTTCTTCACAGTGAGCAAGCTTCTCTCTTCATTACTATGTGTCTTTTTATTTCTATTTCCTTACGTTCTTTGGTAGATATTTCTTCATTCATTAAGTATTTTTTCATTAATATGTCTAAATTTCTTCTTGGTGTTCATCTATTATTATTTGTTTTGCCTTCATGTTAAATATGTATCCGATTATAACGGATGTCCTGTATACTATCTTTAGCTTTCGTCATTAATTATTTCAAAATAAGCAAAACCAAAAGTTGTACTCCTTTTTTATGGGAATATTGTTCATTTTGTTTTCTAATTTACTTTCAGATGATCTCTTCTCTCGCTGCTATTTCGCAACCACAGTTCTTGACCAGTCTTACTCTGAAAACAACTACTGATATATAAGTACTGAGCTTGAGTAACTTTAGGTGTAGGTTACACAAAGAAAGGTTTTTTGTTTTGTACATATTTGACATAGGTATATATAAATTTACAAATTTCAGAGGTTGATGGAGGTTATGGAGGATTTCCATCGTTCTGTAGTGAACAAGAAAAACACGACGTTTTGAGATCTGGAATTTGATTCCGTCTTTAGGACCTTAATACAATTTTAAATAACCCCATATGATTTACTGAAAAACATTAATACTTCAAAAATGACGCTAAAACTAAAAAAACCCTTTCGAAAGCAATAACGAACGTATCGACAAAGCGATTAGGCTTAAGAATCATGAAGTGAGGTGGAGTGGCGCACAATCACAATGGTGAGTGCAGGCACCCGCCGCGCCATTGTGCGTAGTGGAGCCACCTCTGGACAACTTGGCAACCATTGTGGTCACAATGCATAATGGGGCCAAGAAACACGCGTACACACTTCAGGTATTGTTCTACAAGGGGTGATTGAGCTGTAGACTGTAGTAGTCGAGCCGATACCGATACCGTTCATACTCTAGGACTTTTTGATATTCTGTAAGATGTAATATTAAATTATAAAAGGTTAAACGCGGAAAAACATAAATCTTCACGTTTTCTGGTTCGAGGATGAGATTAAATTCACTAGTGTTGCGGCAACAAGACGTATTAATATTTTACTTACTTAGTGGGTCGAGCTAAAGGGATTTTGAAAAGCATAAAAATCCTGAAGCATGACAAATTGCCGAAAAATATTACTTGTTTTTTCACTTATTCCATTCTCGTTCTAAAGTGAAAAGTGTGTTTTGTAATTAAATAAATGTACAATGTAGAATGATTGTATAAAAAATTAAAAATGTTTTCCCTTTTATATATCATCAAAATGATAGTTTTCGAGTACACAAGTAATAAGTTTGAATCAATGTTCTTGTTCTTAAGCAATATTTAAATTGTATATACCTTCTTTGTTTAAAGTTTGTTGTTGACGATGGGAAAATTTCAGAATTTTAAATTTGTATATACATACATCCTGCTTCACTCGATAATGGTTGTCTTGTTTAACGAGGCAAAGCTATGATTACAAAGTCCTCTCTACCACTCAACCTTGACCATTACCTAGCGTTACCGCATAGTCGCTTTACAAATGTAAATGATGGTTGTGGGGATTAAACCCCACCAGCAGAGTGATGAGCTCCGGACGCGCTCGATTCCAACCCGCCACGGGTCCTTAAATGTAGCTTAGTTACCGATAGACCAGTCAGTGTCAGACCTAGGTGTCTACAGTTAATGGATATCTACAGTTTACACTGTAGACTGTAGCGTTAGACAGAAGATCCCGAATAGTTGCTCCAGGGTGTGGGGAGTGAACTGCGCGGCTCAGCGGAGCGAGTACGGAGCAGGATTGGTAGATAATTGATTCTGTGTTTGTCTGTCTGAGACAGACCAGCTGTAGGAAACAATATCAGAGAACACAGAGTCTTCAGCGGATTCAGACTGGAACAGTGAATACACTCTGTTTATGTGGAAGGTGGGATTTTGAACTGTGAAATCTGATATGTTGTACTTTATCTTGAACAGCTGGAAAGCTGTCGAGAAAGTAGGCTTACCATCAATAACTTCTGAGGTTTTCACTTTATTGGAGAAAAAATAGTTTAAAGTTGACTCTCCCCGTTTAAGTTCAGCCTAAACTGACCGTTTAAAAGGTTGAGGTGTTTTTCAACGTTTTAGTTGAAATGTTCGTTTTGTTAAGTAAAACTACCGATTTTCTTTACTTTTGACAATATTAAAGGTGCATAAAAATGCCAGTTTTATTATTTTTTACAAAAAACTATTGTTTTACAACTACTTTACTTCCTTTCAGATTTGTTCACATGCATAGACTACTTCTTCTCGGAAACCTGCTTTAACCTTCTAGTGCTATGAAGCGATAGGTGCGCCTAAGGTTAAATTGTAATTTGTATATAACCTACTATTATTCTTTTTAAATTAATACCAGACAATTTTTAGGTTAAGACCAAGCATTTAAGTTTAGGAATTTGAATCCCTAATTTTTCTATAATCTTTCATGAGCAGCATATGGTCGTGTCGTCCACAAATCTAATCAACTTTCCGTTTGTAACCGACATATCTGCGTCATTTTCATAAAGGATGAACAAAATAGGGTCGAGGATAGACCCTGTGGAACTCAAAGTGAACGTTGAAAACGCACTCTCTGAAAACACATTCTCAACTCGGACTATTTGACCTAAGAAAGGCGGTAACCACCTACTTATAAATCTACGGATACAAAAGATGGAAAATATAAGGCAGCTTAATTGGATTTCCAATATTTATAAAGAACTCAGAAGATGGCCTAAGAAAAGGTTTTTTATATAACCTGCTTATAATAAAGAGTTTGTGTGTAAAACATGATAATTCACAAAACATAAAATGCATATTAACCTAAGAGGGCATATTTTTCCAAATGTCACTTTCATAAACATAAATCTTTTCAAAAATTCCGAACCACACATTTTCATTTATCTCCAACAAAATCACACACTATTCAACAGCCAACGACCGGAGTCAATTATTAACCGTTCGAACTAATTAAAATGTCACCAAATATAAATTTATGGTGAAACAAACGAGAAATCCAAACTCGAGAGAACAAAATTAATTAAACAGACAATAGCGGGGGCTGCGGGGCGAAAGCGATGAGTTAATTTGAATCATCCGCGAACAATCGACACATTTTCCAAAACGCTGGAATGAACGAGATTGGTCGGTAATACAATTACAACAATGGGCACAACATGAACTGTACTGTATAATAGCGAGCATTGTTTGGTGGAGTGGACGGTATCCCTGGCAACTGTAGTGATGGGAGAGCTTGGCCAGGATTCAACCGGATTATATACACACACATACATATACAATATCCAACCCCTTCTACATCCCTTCCCTCCTCCACCACCGACTGGCTGATGTATTGCATCCGGTTATATCGAGTTCAGGGATATTTGCTAGTTTTGTTTTGAAGTACTCTGAACTTTATATAATATCTAACGTTATGTATTTTAATAAATACAGATTTAGATTGGTGGGTTTTTACTTAGTTTGTTTTAACATCAAAACAATGCGTTAAAGTATTATTACAAGGTTATTATAACACAAGGGTTGTTTTATTTGAATATTTTATTACACAAGTTGGTTTATATACGTAATACAACTGACTATGGTAAATGAATAGTGTAAACTGTTCGTTGTTAGATCGTCTATAGTGTAAATCTTAAAAGTTTTTAAAATATGAGTTGAATTTCTTCCAAATTGGTTGTTAATCGGAGACATTTTATTCTAGAAGTTCATGTTGGAGAAAATTTTCATCGGCCGAGTTCTTGGACCTTGTCGGAAACCCTATTTATGTTGAATTAATTCTTAAACATATTAAAGCTTGATAGTTTGATATGAGATCAAAGTCATAGCTGTTTCTTTATGATCATTAACCTGACCTTTCTAATGTGACTGTCTTTGTAGCTTAATCAGAAGTGGAAACTTGCAACAAGGATTCTTCCTTAAATGAATCTCCTCTTCAAAGACGCAGATAAGTATGAGTATAAGTTGCGAAATGCAGCTAACTGTGCACAGAAAATGGAACACCTACAGAGATCCAATGGGATAGGGAAAGTCGTTAAATCCATCACGAAGCGCGGTTGCCATGCGGAGTGTCTCCGCACGATATGGGAACGCGCTCCGTGATGGATTTAGCAGTTGAACTAACCTTTTCGTTAAAACAAAGCATTGTACGTCTGTCGATAGTTCCTATTATTTGTGGAACTCCTGCACCAGGTCTCGTAACCGAACCTCTTTCTAATATCCACTACTTTCAACAGTGAGTTGAGAAATCGAAGATCAACCCGAAAAACCAACTGTAGGAGTTTGTAACTCGATTTGTGAACACAATGGGGTTGAAGATCTCCGCAGGGGTTGTGTACGAGTGCGTGTACGTGTGCACACCATTGTGCACGTTATTGTGCACGTCATTGTGAGTGCTGGATCTGCGCACAATGCACAATGCTGCTGCCGCCCCCTAACCGACAAATAATACGTCACTTCGCTCATTGGTCTTTGATTGACACCGGGGCTTTGATTCCCGCTGTAGTCCGTAGTGGTACTCGCAACTCGCCTTGGACCTCGGACTTGTCTTTCTATATTAACTATTTTATTACTGTAGTAAAAGTTTGAAGTCTAAAAATTCAAACCAGGCCATTATGCAGCTAAGCGCTAAAGCGCCACTTGCTTGAGTTACGATGTTTTCATGTATTGACTTTGTGTATGCATCATAATTTTTCCATGGTGCAGAACAGGTCATCACATATATTTTAAAGTATTCTTTTAATGGGGGTTATAGCTCTGAAAGTACTATATTTTCACGTATTTCAAAACAGATGTTCTCAAAATAAGAATAAAAACAGAAAAATCGGCTTCCTATCCGTCGTAAGAAATGGCACCAGACAAAATTATCAGTTTAGAAATGAATACCACAGGCTCCAAATGTACCTCAATATGCAGGAATAAAATTATTCAATAATCTTCCACAAACTTTAAAACTAAAAAAGGCTAATGTTAATTTTAATTTCTGAATTCTTCTGGTGCCTTTGAATAATTTAGTTATATTATATTAGTATAAATTAGGCCTTATTTGTTAACAGTGGTTTTACTTCGGTGAATTGGTTTTGTTTTGTTGTTGTTTTTAGTTTCTGTAGTACTACTATTGTCAACACAAAATATTTTGTATTAATGACAATAAAAATGTTATGTTATGTTAATGTTATGTCATGTAATGTTACTTTTTTTAATTTAGTGGCTCAAAGGTTTAGTTGTATTTTTGGATAACAATGGATTAGTTGTGCTGTTTGTGTTTTTTTGAATTCGCATTTTTAGACTGTCACAAACTAATTTTCTTAATGTAAACTGACCTGTAAATATAAAAGATAGAGCTTGTGCTATTGGTTGTTGTAAAGTGAAATTACATTAAATAGGATTTATTGTCTTATTGTTCCCTACGTCTCTCAAAGTGCAACAAGATTGTTCAATACGCAATAGTCAAAGTTTTTTAAAACATAGATGCCAGCGGCTATTGCAATTATTTGGATTATTTGCACACTCAACGTAGTTTTCTTAAATACGTTCACTCAAACCCATTTTCTTTACATTAATAATATATTTGGAAATTAGAGGGGTTTTCCGACACGCGTATAGAGCGTTTTATTTTCGAAGTTATGCGTTTTAATTGTACAAAATGGAGTTAAAAAGAATAAAACTTGGAACAAACTCAAAATTTATTTGTAAAACTATAGAACTTATGAGAAATTGGACACCGCGTCAAAACTTCATAATTAGGTTCAGATATTGCGGCCTCGGTGTGGAGTACCATCTTCAGTCACTGATTGGCCGAAACTGATAAAAACTCAGTCAAAGTTTCAGGCCAATCAGTGACTGAAGATGGTACTCCACAGCAAGACCAAAATATTTCAAGCTAATTATTCAGATTTTTTGACTCCGTGTGAACCAGAAGAACTAGATTATAGTTGTGACACCTGCCGTGAACGCCTAAGGGTTAAGTTCTCTACACGTGTCGAAAACTCCTCTAGTTTCCAAATATTTTATGTTTGCGAGTATTAATGTAAAAACTATTTTGAAAGGTGAAAACTTGCCGTTGAAAGAAGGCCAATTGTTCAGCCAGTTGTTACGTGCGTGGTGTCGTGGGTACCTTTTTGGGCGGATGAATTTAGGTTTCTCTGAGGTGACCTCTGAGGAAAGTTTTGAACTTATAAAAACAATTTATTCACAAAGAACTCTCCAATCTGTTCTCCATCTGTTCTACCCTCTTTCCCCAGGGTTCAGTTACATACACTGATACACAACGTAATAACCCCTCCCCCTCCCCACACTTCTTGCTCTAAGGAGTGCTCGTGTTGTTCTACTCTTGTACTCTTGAGCTCCTGTTGCTCTTTTCCTGGCAACAGATTGAAAATGTGACACTCTCTCGCTACTTTGACGTGAGGCACCCTTCAACCCCCTTCACCCCCTTCACCTACCACTCCTCGCTCTCATTGCTATCAACTCAAGCCGAGTCTCTTATTCATTTCCAAGGTTTCCTTTTCCCGGCAAGTGTTCTTGTTAGATGTCTACTGTGCAGTTTAAAAAAATCAAAAATGTCTTTTGGAGATTATTTACAGGTTAAAGTAAAGTTTGTCTTGTTTAACGAGGTGAAGTTAGGAATAAGGACCCCTCTCTACCAATCAATCTCGACCATTACCTAGCATCACCGTATAGTCAATTTACAAATCGTAAGTGGTGACTGCAGCGGGGATTAAATTTATTTATTTATTCAGCGGGGATTTTTAATTATTCGTACGTGAGATGTTATAAGTTGAATGCAAACTGCATGTTTTTGTTAGTTTTCCAGGTTTTGCTTGACCTCGAAAATATACTCAATAAAATGTCTAATAAAATGTGGTATCCGCATCATCACGAAGTATTTACAGATCAGATCTTCCTGTCTGTAAATTTCATATGTTTCTTGGTTTTATTCTTTAAATTTACGGCTTAAAATTCAGCTTTGTGAAGATATTTCATAGTTGACTTACTGACGATTACTTTAAAATGTAGTTTTGATTGATTATCAAAGGGCTTTTGAGATTTAACATAGCTTAGTAGGCTACTAGTGTGTGATTGTTACCGATCGTAACGGAAAACTTTTTCGCCGCCATTTTGGTGTTGCTGTCGAATGTTGTTGATATTTTACACGTGTGGTTATGCTGACATAAATATGTACATACTAATTTTTATCAGAATTAGAGCCTACATATTTAGATGATAACCTCTCTTTTCTGGTGGTTATTCACACCAAGTAGACTCTTTGGAGTCCGGTAACTGGCAATTCTCCAAGATTCACGTTAGCGCTTGTGGCTAACCGTCAGCTATATTTTAACCCTTAAACCTATTACTGATATCATAAATTGGTAACATACTGTAACTTTACATAGGCAAACCCAGGCAGGAAAACAACACTTTGGTTATTATGAACAACATTTATTGCATACTATGTATTTTCATAAATTTCAACTTTGACTATCTTACACTATAATATATACACAAATCTTTCACTTTGGTCAATTTCTTTAGAAATCAAACAACGTTCAAAACTGGAACCTTTTATAATACAGGTTTTATGAATCATGGTCACATTATGATTATTTATAATTACAGCATAATTCATAGTATAAAATGGATATACAAACTTTAACATTATTAGCGGCATTAGTAAATTACACTAAGCGAGTATGCTAATTAATGCTTAAGTGTTCTGTATGTACAACTATTTCATCACAAGTCATTATATACACGGGGTGAGTAAATCGTTCATTATTCTAGTTATGCGGTAAAATCGAAAATATTACTATGTACAATATATTTTACTGGTAGAAATGAAAAGGCATACAATTTGAATGTTCAATAAAAAATTTTTAAGAACTCTGTGAAACGTTTAAAAAAATTTCATTTAAACAATACATTTATTTTTTTCTGATGTCTTTCGGAATATGTCCTGCGATAATTTTGAACATAACCTTTGAGTACGTTAAAATAGGCTACATATTTTATAATAAAATTCTTAACTAGTTATGGAACTTAAAAGGTGAACAGTTTTTACAAGCGCTTAGGGTGTAGAAATCCAAAGATTCAGGTAAAGGTTGAGTCAGCGGTTATGCCAAGAAAAAAACGGAGCAGATCCCTTAAAGCTAAGGTTTCCTAGGAAGACGTGACCACTCTATTACCGCCATGATATGACGGTAAACTTTGGTTTTCAATGCAATTGTATGGGAGCGTTTTTCTAGAAAGCAGTGGTCGATTCCTTATGATGGCATTAAAAACAAAAGTCATTCTAAAACGTTGACATTACTTTCCTAGGAAGCTATAGCTTAATAGATCTGGGCAAATGATGCATAACAAGCTATGCAAAGAGCAAGGTGATGGCAGAAATCAGCTGTTTTTATGTTTCATGTCGGTTTTTTTTATCCACAATCAATCTTTCTCTTCGCGTCGTCGAAACTTGAAAGCTTTCTGATCATTCAAAATCTTTGATCTCTGACCTCTAGAAGGAGAACTTGTGCTACTCAGAGTAGGATGTCTTGTCGGAACCCGTGTTGCTGCCGGGGAGGACGCGGTGGTCTTGTCAGGAGCCGGGTAGAGGTGAAGGGGCAGAGCGTACTCAGGACGGATGACCGTGGGCAGGTAGCCAGTGCCGGAGTACGGGGCGGAGAGGAAGCGACGAGCTTGGGAGCTGAAGTGGTTTCGGTGCAGAGAACCGCAAGGAGGTCCCAGGGGGGAGAACGCTGACCGGGGCTCCTCGGAGTCGGAGCAGACCTGCCAACAGAAGACAGCCTAGAAGCAAATCACAGACGATAGAAACTATCTGCAGACGTTCATTTTTGTTGTACAATCAAGACCACCACCTTGCGCGGTTGCCGTATCGTGCGCCTCGCTGTCCCACTCTACCCCGCGGGCCACGCTGCATGACATGGCAACACGCTTGGTGATGGATTTGACTACTTAACTTTTAAACCCTTTTCCTATCTTATTAGATATCTGTAGCGCTCTATTGTCAACGAACAAATCAAAGATTAGATTGAGGAGCGCCAGAAAAGTGTGTTGGCACTGTGCTATAATGTTCAGGTTGGTTTCATTGTTATAGGACCATCATTATTCTATATTCGCCATCTAAGTAAGAGTGGTCGGTGTCTCAAACCAAAGTATCAAAGTAAAGTAAAGGAACTAGAGAAGAGAAAATGGAACAATCAGAAGAATACGGATAGTCAGTGATGGCCAAATAAAGTCCGAAGAAAGAAAGTCGGGTACCACCGATTTCATTTAAACCTAAAACTACCAACTGATTAAACTCAGCCTTTAACTAAGGCAACACGTCTGTCTTTATTTGAACCATGAAGAGTTAAAATAACGTTCAACATCCAAACTGAAAAGTACGTATAAGAACACACAAACCTTTCAACCAATATGATCAGGTTGACCAAACCTTTCAACCAATAGGATATTTCCAGACAAATATTGTGTTATTCAATAAGTATGTAAATATTGGAAATAAAAGTCATTATTCCATTATTTACTTCAGGTATTATAAAGAATCCTAATTTTTTAGCATTCTTTTTTATTATCTTATAAACTCCAGGCGTAACTTGTATCCAGACAGTGGCAGCTCCAGAGCAAATTTCGGAGAGGGACATGAATTAACGGGGGCCTGGGGGTGCCCAGGGTCCACTTCCGGAATAATGTTACAATTATTTAAGGATAAAGGCGTGGGTTTTCATGCAAATTCCAACTCAAATCTATGATTTTGATCATTGTTGAATGGTTCATAGAGTTAATTCATTTAACGAGCTTAAAATCCAGAAACTCACCATGAGCTCAATAGCTTGCAGAACGTCGCCCTTGCATCTGCCTAGGACAGCTTCCACGTCAGCTCTCCGGCGGCCAGGGAACACCCTGAGGAGCACGTCCACCGGGGACCTCTGGGGCAAGGGTAGAGGCAGGCCGTAGGGCAGGTTGACTCCGGGGTAGGGTGAGTACATGGGCGTGCTGGGACTGGGGGGCTCGGCAGTCCGGGGCTTCGGCAAGGAAAGGTTCTCTGGGACTGACTCTCCGTCGCTGCTTGAGTCCTGATAACACAGATTAAGTTTCGGAGTTAGATAAGATTTTTGGAGGAAATTAATTGTTGTAACCTTTGAATTTCTAAAATATTATCTATCATGGGAACTTTGCGTTGATTTTCATTTCGTCTTGTAAAATTAGTCAGTGCTGGCATATCTAGCAAGGTTATACATCAAATTAAAGTTTTTTTTTAATTGCAAGAACTTATTACCCGAGAAGACTTATAATAGTTTTCATGTTACCCGTTCAAGAACCATAATCCCCTTTCATACATTTTCAAATTTTTGAAATTTGTAAGTCATATATAAAATGGGTTGGATTTAATGTCCCATTAGCTTTTAATTTCAAGCTTTTTGGGCTAGTTCTGGAAAAAATGTGTACATTTGAATCTACGAATTAAGTTAATACAGTAATTATATTATTTATTTATTATACTATCTTGTGTGTCTAATATATTTATAAAATAAAGAATAATTGCTAAGTTGTGGCAAAGAAACTAAATTTCTGGCTATAAGCCGACAATAAATTATCTTCGAGAAAGCATTTTAAATGTTCTTTAGGGCTTTGTAGCCCCATAACTCCACCAGCAATGAAACCACTTTTCATCACTTGTTTTAAAACAGTTTAGTTCATAATGTGTCTTTATTATTCAAAAATGTTACTATAACTCACTCAATCCGCTCATACTATATACTCGTAGTATTACCCGAAGAATGTTTATCACAAAGATATTCGACAAGATTGGCATAACGTAATTAATGGTCCATTTCAATCACTGTTTCTTCACCTACATCTACCCTCTGGACTATGAAGTAAGGGTAGTTACCTCTGGCGGTGGTGTGGACTGGGACTCCGAGGGCGCGAGAGGCAGGGGAGGCAGTGAACTCTGGGGGTTGACTTGGTGGATGAGGGGTGGCGGAGTGCGACTTCTGGATCTGCTCCTGTCCAGGTCCTCCTGTTCGCGGGAATCATCTGCGTCGTCGTCCACCACCGTTATCCTCGCTCGCTTGTTGTCTGAAACAATGTTACTCGTGAAAGAAAAGTTCGAAATAAATTGAAGATCTAACAGAATAAAAAGGTCAATCCCGTTAGAAGATTAAAAGTCTTAGTAGAAGACTTAGAAGATTAGAAAGATAATAAGAAATTAACTTTGCCCCTTTCCGCTGTCTTTTGAACCTACTATTCATAACTTCAACAAACCTCTGTTCGGAAAACTTTATTTTCGAACGAAGCCGCTTTAAAACAGGAAGCTGGTGTCCAGGTCCACTTCATACTCGTAAGTGAAAATAATCAGTAGTTTTGGTAATTTTGCTCTACAAACGCCTTTTTATGACATATGCAATAAAAGTGTTTTATGGTCTTTTACTTCCTATGGAGAGAAACATAATTTGGAAAATCTTTATTTTGCATTGATAGTAGATATTTCAAATAGTTACAAAGATCTTAAACAAACAAACAAATACTACCAGTGTGTTCGTCAAAACCTATTGAGTTAAAAATATTCTACACTTTTAGTTTTACCATATTAAAAGGTTAAATTTACCTTATTTATTTCTCAATTATCTTTTACCTCTCAATTATCAATTACCTTCTGACAAAAGGTATCGTTCATCACTCGTCCTAAAGTGTTTTGTTGATCCTCGCTCATTTTACGTCTTCGACTGCGCCTCGTTACCTCGTATCATAAAGCTTCACTTAGAACCAACAATGAAATACTGTTTACTATCTTTCGTTCTTGAAAAAGGGCTTAGAGATAAATCCCCTGTTGTAATCCGAAAATAGAACTTTTCTAAATATTCGTTTGTTGAATTTTGAAATAACGATTACCTTCAATATTGGTTCCGTTTTTTTAATAACCTGCTGGTTTCAAAAATATTGTTTATTTTAAAATTATATCATGTATGTAAAAATCTTACAATTTAACTACAGAAATGTGACGATTAGGCTGATTTGTTTTGTCGTTGTTAGGCCTATTTTATATGAAAATAATTAGTTTGTTTTATTTGAAAACCCAATACTGGTAAAAATAAAAAAATTTAAGCCAGCTCTCAACGACTTTAATTCCTAAAGATATTTTTAATCTGCTTGTATCACCAAAGGAATTTCCTTCCTATATGCATCGATGATGGAAAGCCCATTTCACTCCATGGTGTGCCCTTGCTTCAAACATACCAAGAGTCTTAAGAAAGTGTCACCAGAAAAACTCTTGATGTTAAGTTTATTCATTGTCACCGATTCTTTACGTGCTACGGAAACAGTTCTTTCTCAGCTGTTTCTCAAAAGCCTACAGATTACAGTTTAAGAGGTGTGAATGTAAACTGATATCTATTGTAACTTTGACAACGGAAGCTTCGCCGAATCAGCGTTCTATATCACAAATCCGCTTAGGCTCTTTCAGCATTTACACTGGTTATCTTGTAGATCCGTCTCTTGTTGTCAGCTGTTCTGTCACAACAAACATTTTATACAGCTCTCTTACTTAAAGATTCCATTTTTGTGTTTTGTTCTTTTTTATCAAAAGATCAATATTAGGTGTCTCCTGTACGGTTAGGTGTTTGAAAGGATTGATCACCCCAGGAAAATTTGCTCAAAACATGCTTTCGTAAATTCCCTGTTTAGGACGCTATGTTTTGGTGTAGATATTAGAAAAGTAGTTTTCCATGTTCTCAGAGGTTGTCTCTAGGTTTTATAACCTGATTTAAAAATCTTATTCCAAAATTAGCAAACAAATGTTAAAGCTGGCCAAAATAGGCTGTTTTTGTAAAGTCTATTATATTTTTCACAAGCAGTTTTGCCTTTTTCGTATACAAGGAACATAGAACGACTCCTTCCCTATCATATAAACGAGTGTGAAAAAACGGCGTCGAAAACAGGGGACTCAAACCATGTTTTGCCAATGTGTGAGTGAATATCGGAGTTGACTTGTCCACGACACATATTATCTCCGCTATTTGTGCTAGAGTTATTTAATAAAATATTTTAAAACAACATTGACTGTTGAATTTAGATTTTAGTGCGTATTCAATTACATTATTGTTAGGAATCTCTATCATTTGATCCTATTATAAATATTTCATTATGGCAGACCTTTTCCTTGAACAAATTTTAAAACCATTAATGAAAAAAACTTAAGTAAAAACTTTGAAACCATTAGTGCCAAAAGCAACATTGATATTTTTATTAATTATGGATTGAATACAGTTAGTATTGAATAATGGGATGAATTACATTAATAAAAATTTATGAATGAATAGTGAAAATGGATGGTATGATGCAAATTCGAAAAAAGTGAACAAATAAAAACTTAATACTTGATCAGAACTTAAGACATATTTCATAATATTATATATGTTTATATTTCCTAAATATATGCCCCTACAAATACCCTTCTATTGGCGTCAATTTAGTTTATCTGACATTAACAATCTATTAGCCTAAATATGTTTTCCTTCCCCACAGCTTAATAAAACTTCTCAATAGAATAAAATTGCTTCACCCTAAACATGTCTCTAATTATTGTTGTTTAAAGTTTTGAATAAAATTTATGGATTTTATATTTTGTTTTGGGAGTTTGTAGATAGTTTTGACTAAAATCGCACTTCCAAATGTTCAAGGACATGATTTCGGTGAGACAGTTACCTCTAGTGTTATCATCATGTATATTTATGTCATTCGTCAGGTTACACTTTGATCGACAAAATAAAGCTGTTTCAAACAAGTAGAGGAAAGGTAAAGTCAACAAATTTAGTTCCCTGAATGCATTCTTAAAAGAATCATTTTTTTAGTGTTCCAATCATGCAAATTGTTTTTTTTTAGTATACACAGTTGTTCTAATTTGTAGTCCACACCTATCCCAAAGTTGAATTCCATAGGATAGGTGAGGATGAATTAGGCCAAACCAAGTAAGCTGTTCTTAACACATCCTCTAGGCAAAACTTTAAAAACAATTAAATATATTAATTGTTATTTATTTAACCTAACCCTTCACACGGTCTTATAATGTGTGTCAATACCAACGAGTCCAAGACCCAAGTGCTAAGGCCGTTACATCTATCAACGTTTAACACCCCTCCCCCACTGCCCCCACGGGGGAGGGAGGGGGATAATGTGCGAATGTGACGAGGGGAGTATCATTCTGCGGCATTCCGCTCTTATTGCCGCATTCCGCAGCGGCAATACAGTCGCAGCTCTGTTTCCTTCATCCCTTACTCATCACTGTGGTGCTGGGTGCGGGGTAGAGGACCGTAATCTGCCATTAGAATTCACGCCGTTGTCTGACTTGCTCGCAGATATTACAGTTTATTCCGAATCTTTGCGATTTGTTGGATGAGGTTTGGAAAACATTGTTTAGTCTATTTGTATTTTATTTGTAATTTCGTACTTAGGGCTGCGCAGTTCGAGTGGAAAAGTTAGTTGGAAAAGCGTTAGAGTGTGAAGCAGGGTTTAAAGTAAAATAACATTAAAATTTCAAAGTCGCTTTTCCAAATTTCATTTTTATTTCGAGAAACGTTCATTTTGAAACACGTAAAGATACAGTACGTTTAGAGCTCTGAACCCGTTTTTAAAAGTGGAATTTTAAAGATTTAACTTCAATTCACTCTAGATAATCTGATCGACGACATGTAATATTATGGCACATCCAAAAATTCATCACGTGGAAACATCTTTTTTAGATTGCAGGCTCTTTAAATAACGAAGAAAGTTAAGCAGTAGTTGAAGTGGATTTAATTATTTGCTTTTATATTTTTGCCTGTTGGTTAATGTAATTCCTCTACAAAATGTTATATGATTTAACTAAGTTTTATGGATCTTGTATACGATTTCTTTAATATAGTATTACACTCCAAAATTTGCAACCATATTGTGCGTATTAATAATATACAGTTCAAAAACACCGTGTTATTAATAATTACTCGTGACTGTAAGTTTTGACATTTTAAATGAAAAATCTATATGGTTTTAAAACGAGATTTTCTTAAATTTTGTCTTAATTTTTTAAAAGTTTACTTTTAAACACGTGAAAATCCCGTACTTTGATACACCTGTAAAACGCCATTAAAAGGGGAATATAACAAAATTGGCTCAGAAATTCGTTCTAAAAATTTTTAGACTACTACCCGAGATTCATCCGCGAAGCAATTCAAATTATTAAAAATCATAATAATTTCAACAAATAAGACAGCATTAAACGTTCAAAAACCTGGCAATCAGTCTTGAAGAAGTCTTTTTGATAGTGTCACAGCCAATGAGAACATCGACAGTTGGCATCCCTGCTCCAATGGACGGTTGGCATTGTGTACAAATTATGATACAGACTAACACGTCATCATGATGACTGCGTTTTTTAAAAATTGGAAACCAACTAAAAGGCGCATGACTAAAGTTGACGCGAGGTTCCGTAATTACGTCACTCGAAAAAATATATATCATTATTTTACGCCCGTTATGAACTTCATCTATCGGTCAGACTATATCGCCGCGTTTATGACGACTGTATAGTGCGCTTACTATCAATGTACCCTATCCACACACCAAACCTCTCCGTCCATTAAACATAATTTCATCCAACAAACAAACCCGGGCCATTACAGTTGAACAGTATTTAACAAGCAATTGAAACTTTTAACTGGCCACTTGGCCATTATAACAAAACATCGGCCCGCTGACCGCACAGTCAAGAAAAGCCGGATAAAGAGTCATTCAGTTGAAATATTACTCGTTTTGCAAAACTGAATGTCGGTTGAATGCTGGCCAATTAGCAAACAGCGTCTACTGTAGCTTTGCTGACCAGTCGAGGGTTTGTTGAATAAGACACCACTTCAAGTTTAATCTGGGATTTGCAAATGTTTTCAACTCTTACTGTTTCATGCTCCCGTTTTATTCATTGTATAGCAGCTACGAACTCTTGAGACTTTGTTGAATTGCTTGGTTTTGTAGTGGCTATAAAATGAACACAATAACGGTTATAAACATAAAGATAGATGAACTTTCGTACCGGCTAGTTTGTTTAAAACTACACAACGTTTCGATAGGTACGAAAAATCCTATTGTTATCAAGTAAAACTTAGCCTATGTCATATTCTAATCCTAAATTATATGAAACTTTTAAAAATGAATAGTTATTTGAATCTAATCCTTAAGACTAGTAAGCTTTAGCTGTGTAGTTTTGAACGCAATATAATAACACCGGCTTAATGAACTTATAACAGTTAAAACGGCTAGTTTTGAAAATGGACAGAAATTTTATGACAATTTATTTTAACTTTCATACAATTAAAGAATGCCCAAAGTTGTACCAAACAGTTATATCTAAAGTTTGATTATTTTTAATTCATGGCCAAAATTAAAGGCTCCGGTCGCATTAAGCCATTATAATTCGTGCGTGATAATAATTAGTATGGATAAAAGAACATAGTATCGTTGTTATGATATTGAATGAAAATATTAATTAATTCAACTATAAACTGCACACGATATTAACTAAGAGATAAATAATTATTATACTTCAGATTGTAAAACCAATTAATGTGCGGTGGTTTTTTCGTAATGGAAAAGTCCTCTTTATTGTATTGTGTATTTTATTTTTACCTTCCCCATTCTTTATTTACTTGTAAAATAAAATCAATATACATTTAAGGTAAATTAAGTTTTTTTATCTAACCACGCCGTTTGTATCTTTTAAGTTTAGACTATAAAATGATAACAAAATATTAATAAAATACAAGAAGGCCAATAAAGCGTGATATTTTTAATCCAAAAGCGTTTTTGTCAGCAATGCTGTCATCCTCAGGCAAACTTGTTACATGGAAATTAAAATGTTAAAACCAAAACCTTCTTGTATTTTAAATATTTTGTTAAGTATTCTCAATAATCTCCATTTTAAGAAATCATTGTAAAATGATGTCAAAACTATATTACTAAAGGACGTCTTTCTTCATTGGTATCTTCTTATTCAATTCATCAATGTTTTTAACGTTAAAAACGTGTTTAAGTATAAAACGTACACATGGTGGTAAGTGTAATCAGTGTTTTGATGGATGATATGGTGTAGTCGTGTTACAAACCAGAGCCGACTGTTATCTTGAAACGCATCGGGTCAAACCGTTTACTCACTATAAAAATAATACGATCCATTAAACTGATAATGAAATCCAGTATAATAATTAAATAGCAATATTAGTTTTACCTGCGTCCATAAACACATGTACCAATAACAACAATTTACAGCAAGTTCTAAAATTTAATTTCACAGCGCAGCCATATTTACACACGATACAGATATGACAAACCAGTTATGATTTCGTTATGGAAGCTTCATACATATTATTATTCTGATAGCGAGAAGTACGGAGAAGATGGCGTCTGCTAGGGGGTGAAGGGTGGTTAGACAGGGGACGCTCTCACCTGGACCCATGCTGGATCCTTGGGGGACCCCTTCTACATGTATACATTACTTACTTTGTTGCATTCTACCTCCCTTGGAAACAAATCAGGCCGACATGCGCAGCCGCTGGCGTGAGTGAAGCGAATTTACCTTGTAATTTATAACTCTGAAGTCGACTACTCGCTTCGGCCTTCGGCCTCGGGTTTAAACTGGGACTCGTGGCGTGGTCCTGTAATCCAGCTTCATGGAGGTCAGGTTTTGAGGACGATATAGGTCTAAAGCGGTTCAGATAGTCTCAGTGATCATCTGATGATACCCTTTATTAATTTATGTATGTACATATGTATATAAATTGTGGACAAAATGCTTTAAAAACTACTTTATATTATCGTTTATATACACAGTTTTAGTAACCCATAAATACAGCCTCGAGTCACAGCTAATACGGAGATTTCAACGAACGAACAACTTAGGTTTTGAAACTTGAGAACTCTTGGTTGTAAACAATACCAAAATTAGCATAGAATTAGAAATAGATAGACACTTCTACTAGTCATTGTGTTTAAAACTACACAACGTTTCGAGAGAATGTAAACTCCTCTCGTTATCAAGTGAAAGTAAGCCTAAATAATATTCTAATCCTTAAAACTAGTACAATTTACTACAGTAACAAATCACCTTATCAACCTATACCTGTAAGCGACATAGGAACATAAATCATAACAATAGGGTTATTTGTTTCTGTATAGTAAATTGTTCTAGTTGTAAGGATTAGAATATGATTAAACTAAGTTTCACTTGATAACGAAACCTCTCGAAACATGTGTATTTTAAACACAATACCAATGAAAAGTCTATCTATATCTATGTTAATGTAATAACAACGGAATTATGAATTGTCAACCCTTAATACTAAAATCACAGAGAATATAGCTTTTACAGAGATCTAATGGGATTGGAAACTTGCAGAGTGCATAGTGCCCCGCGGAACGGGTGAGGCGCACGATATGTCAACCACGCTCGGTGATGGATTTGGTGATTGAACTACCTCTTTCTTCACGGCGGAAATATAGTCGTCTGCATATAGTTTCTATTGTCTGTGATAGCGGAGAATGATGCGACTGAAAGGTTGCATGCGTCATGTGCGCGATTCCGTCAACAAACATCAACAGAGGAGCGGCAACATGCTCACAAGATCGGCAACACTTGCTTGCTAATATGAGAACAACATTGCTACACCCACACACACACACAGACACTCCTTCGACACATACACAGGCATATATTATGTGTTTACATCCCGGTCTGTATGATCAGGTATACGCACAAACTTGCTGCACTAAATTCTGATTCCGGCTTCATTTGAAACTTACAGTGATTCCGTGATCGTGACGCAAATTTTCTTATTCCGCGTCAGGACCCTGTACCTAGGACAAACACCGTACAAGCCTAGTTTAGACAATTGGATGAAAGTAGTCGTACGCTTAAAGCTGAAAATCATAAACGATGCAGATCAGTGACCACGTTGGTACGTGGACCTCCTAGGACAAGGTCGTAATGCGGAATAAGAAAATTCCGACGAACACGACTTTGCGTCACGATCACGGAATCACTATTTTCGAAATATGCTCGCACATCGTAGCCTCGTTGCCGTTTTGTCCAAACCATGGTGGCGCGAAAATTGTAGGATGAAAATATTTAAGCTATCCTTTTACAGTTTTACCTTGTAAATCTTAATAGTTTTTATGATCATAAAACAGTTTTTATTTTAATTCGACATGATCGTCATCGTATAGGACTAAATAATCTGTGTTAAAAAGGTGTAAACTTAAAACTATATGTATTATAAGTAAATTTTTACAGAATATTATTATTCTCGTATTAATAGGCCCAGTACGTTAACGCTATCTTGACAAGTATGCTTTTATTTATGCCCAGACTAGCCTCATCCCCTCGGACATAGCTATTTTTATTTCATAGTTACATATTATTAAGTCACTACCGTATTGAAAGTATCACTATAACTTATTACTATTTGAGATGCCGACCACACTCATGAGGGTATTTTAAGGCAAATATGTGGTGAAGGATGAGTGTGATGAGTGGTAGTAATGAGTTATGAGGTGTAGTCTTGTTACAAACTAAGGCCGACTCTTCCTTAGAATGGGTCATTAATTAATAGCCCAATTATCAATGTAAATACAAGGACCAACGGCTTAACGTGACTTCCGAACCACGCAGGTGATGGTCTGATATGTCTAAACGATGGTGGGAGTTGATGCGGGTATCATCAGAAGATCATGCTGAGACTATCTGAGCCGCTTTAGACCTATATCATCCTCAAAACCTGACCTTCATGAAGCAGGTACTACCTGACCTCCACTATGTTGTATTGTTTCTGCCAAAATCGAAAACGCACGCTTAACTACCAAAGATTTCAATGAAGTCGACAACAGACTACAGAACTAACTCAGCCCATTGTCTAGAATCTACTTGAATTCATGTTGAATATCCCGAAGTAGAGACTGTGTAGAGACGGAGCAACATTCAACAGACAGAAGCATTATCTGCAAAGTGCTTTGTTATCAGTAGTTAATTAAGCACATTCCAGTCTGTTCTGTTCAATATCCTTTCTGCAGATATTGTAGCCTGTATTGCTTACTCAAGCGAAGACGCTTTGTTCCGTGTCGAGTCAATAGTCTTCAGTGGAACAATATCACAGTTCTGTTCTACAGCTTGATTAATTCATTCGCGATCTGTGTATCAACGAATAATTGGTACAGAAGTAGATAGAAATGTTAACTATATTTAGTCAGAGATGTTATGGTAAGTAAATTGCGCATGGATGCCACATGGTTGAGGCAGCAAAATCAATTGAAAAATCAAATCAAAATAAAATTCTCGTGTTTAAATATTTTAGATACAAACGTAGGTCGGCATTGGTATCTTCTCATTTGAAAACAATAACTGTCATATTTCAAACCATTTGAAATGTGGATCGCTTGTAAGGCTTGAACAATTTAAAAAAAGTTGTTTTACGGCTTTTTCTATTTCCAATTTGAAGCAAGATACAGAGTGTTCCGTAAATGTCCATGATGTTCACGGGGTTTTTACTAAGCCGTAAGGAAAATAAATACCGTTCAAAACTATTACTAGCTCAAATAGTGTTTAATTTTAAAATTTTGAGCCCATTGCTATTTGACACCGTTTTCCCACAGTTGAATTGTAAGGTTTAATTTTCGTCCTGAAAATTGGAGTTCCTATTAGTAGTACAAATATTAAAAAAACATCCGTACACAGATTCTTAAAGCTGTTACGTGGTGAGACTCATCAACTTCTATTAAAGTTTAATTTACAGTATTTTAATTTAAGATTTAATTGTATAGTATAATTTAATAAAGTTACAGTTTAATAATACAGTTTAATTTTCTCTAATTGTTATCGCTGCTCAAATATACGGTACAAAATTCAGGTTCAAGTAAAGGAGTAAAGGAAATAAAATGTATCATCAAACTTTGATAATTTTGGAAAATTACGTCACCTGTTTTATTTAATATAAAATAGAATATTTATTTGTTTGTACTTTACATTTATTATAATTTTGTTGTTGCTGAACAGGCCATCCTTAGTGACCTGCCCCTGCGTTAAGGGAGGCGGTGAAACAACCAAGGATCACCAGTTAACCCATATTAAATTCTCGTTAGCAATGCGTAGCGTCCGGCTAAATGATGTGTGGAAATGTCCCAGGGCGGAATGTCCGCACTTGGGACCCCTACATGTATACATTATTACTTTGTTGCAGTCTACCTCCCTTGGAACAAATCAGGCCGACATATGCAGCCGCTGGCGTGAGTGAAGCGAATTTACCTTGTAATTTATAACTCTGAAGTCGATTGCTTCGCTTCGGCCTTCGGCTGGTTTAAACTGGGACTCGTGGCGTGGTCCTGTAATCCAGCTTCATGGAGGTCAGGTTTTGAGGACGATATAGGTCTAAAGCGGTTCAGATAGTCTCAGATCATCTGATGATACCCTTTATTAATTTATGTATGTACATATGTATATAAATTGTGGACAAAATGCTTTAAAACTACTTTATATTATCGTTTATATACAGTTTTAGTAACCCATAAATACAGCCTCGAGTCACAGCTAATACGGAGATTTCAACGAACGAACAACTTAGGTTTTTGAAACTTGAGAACTCTTGGTTGTAAACAATACCAAAATTAGCATAGAATTAGAAATAGATAGACACTTCTACTAGTCATTGTGTTTAAAACTACACAACGTTTCGAGAGGAATGTAAACCTCCTGTTATCAAGTGAAAGTGCCTAAATAATATTCTAATCCTTAAACTAGTACAATTTACTACAGTAACAAATCACCTTATCAACCTATACCTGTAAGCGACATAGGAACATAAATCATAACAATAGGGTTATTTGTTTCTGTATAAAATTGTTCTAGTTTATGATTTAGGCTGTTTCAATTTGATAACGAGAAGAGTTTACATACCTCGAAACATTGTGTATTTTTAAACACAATACCCGGTAGAAAAGTCTATCTATATCTATGTTAATGTAATAACAACGGAATTATGAATTGTCAACCCTAATACTAAAATCACAGAGAATATAGCTTTACAGAGATCTAATGGGATTGAAACTTGCTGCATAGTGCCGCGGAACGGGTGAGCACGATATGTCAACCACGCTCGGTGATGGATTTGGTGATTGAACTACCTCTTCACGGCGGAAATATAGTCGTCTGCATATAGTTTCTATTGTCTGTGATGGCAGAGAATGATGCGACTGAAAGGTTGCATGCGTCATGTGCGCGATTCCGTCAACAAACATCAACAGAGGAGCGGCAACATGCTCACAAGATCGGCAACACTTGCTTGCTAATATGAGAGACAACATTGCTACACCCACACACACACACACACAGACACTCCTTCGACACATACACAGGCATATAGTATGTGTTTACATCCCGGTCTGTATGATCAGGTATACGCACAAACTTGCTGCACTAAATTCTGATTCCGGCTTCATTTGAAACTTACAGTGATTCCGTGATCGTGACGCAAATTTTCTTATTCCGCGTCAGGACCCTGTACCTAGGACAAACACCGTACAAGCCTAGTTTAGACAATTGGATGAAAGTAGTCGTACGCTTAAAGCTGAAAATCATAAACGATGCAGATCAGTGACCACGTTGGTACGTGGACCTCCTAGGACAAGGTCGTAACGCGGAATAAGAAAATTCCGACGAACACGACTTTGCGTCACGATCACGGAATCACTATTTTCGAAATATGCTCGCACATCGTCTCCTGCGTTGCCTTTGTCCAAACCATGGTGGCGCGAAAATTGTATGATGAAAATATTTGCTATCCTTTACAGTTTTACCTTGTAAATCTTAATAGTTTTATGATATAAAACAGTTTTTATTTTAATTCGACATGACCGTCATCGTATAGACTAAATAATCTGTGTTAAAAGGTGTAAACTTATAACTAAATGTATTATAAGTAAATTTTTACAGAATATTATTATTCTCGTATTAATAGGCCCAGTACGTTAACGCTATCTTGACAAGTATGCTTTTATTTATGCCCAGACTAGCCTCATCCCCTCGGACATAGCTATTTTTATTTCATAGTTACATATTAAGTCACTATTGAAAGTATCACTATAACTTATTACTATTTGAGATGCCGACCACACTCATGAGGGTATTTTAAGGCAAATATGTGGTGAAGGATGAGTGTGATGAGTGGTAGTAATGAGTTATGAGGTGTAGTCTTGTTACAAACTAAGGCCGACTCTTCCTAGAATGGGTCATTAATTAATCCCAATTATCAATGTAAATACAAGGACCAACGGCTTAACGTGGAACCACGCAGGTGATGGTCTGATATGTCTAAACGATGGTGGAGTTGATGCGGGTATCATCAGAAGATCATGCTGAGACTATCTGAGCCGCTTTAGACCTATATCATCCTCAAAACCTGACCTTCATGAAGCAGGTACTACCTGACCTCCACTATGTTGTATTGTTTCTGCCAAAATCGAAAACGCACGCTTAACTACCAAGATTTCAATGAAGTCGACAACAGACTACAGAACTAACTCAGCCCATTGTCTAGAATCTACTTGAATTCATGTTGAATATCCCGAAGTAGAGACTGTGTAGAGACGGAGCAACATTCAACAGACAGAAGCATTATCTGCAAAGTGCTTTGTTATCAGTAGTTAATTAAGCACATTCCAGTCTGTTCTGTTCAATATCCTTTCTGCAGATATTGTAGCCTGTATTGCTTACTCAAGCGAAGACGCTTTGTTCCGTGTCGAGTCAATAGTCTTCAGTGGAACAATATCACAGTTCTGTTCTACAGCTTGATTAATTCATTCGCGATCTGTGTATCAACGAATAATTGGTACAGAAGTAGATAGAAATGTTAACTATATTTAGTCAGAGATGTTATGGTAAGTAAATTGCGCATGGATGCCACATGGTTGAGGCAGCAAAATCAATTCAAAATAAAATTCTCGTGTTTAAATATTTTAGATACAAACGTAGGTCGGCATTGGCATCTTCTCATTTGAAAACAATAACTGTCATATTTCAAACCATTTGAAATGTGGATCGCTTGTAAGGCTTGAACAATTAAAAAAGTTGTTTTACGGCTTTTTCTATTTCCAATTTGAAGCAAGATACAGAGTGTTCCGTAAATGCCCATGATGTTCACGGGTTTTACTAAGCCGTAAGGAAAATAAATACCGTTCAAAACTATTTCTAGCTCAAATAGTGTTTGATATTAAAATTTTGAACCCATTGCTATTTGACACCGTTTTCCCACAGTTGAATTGTAAGGTTTAATTTTCGTCCTGAAAATTGGAGTTTTTCTATTAGTAGTACAAATATTTAAATAAAAACATCCGTACACAGATTCTTAAAGCTGTTACGTGGTGAGACTCATCAACTTCTATTAAAGTTTAATTTACAGTATTTTAATATAAGATTTAATTGTATAGTATAATTTAATAAAGTTACAGTTTAATAATACAGTTTAATTTTTCTAATTGTTGTCGCTGCTCAAATATACGGTACAAAATTCAGGTTCAAGTAAAGGAGTGAAGGAAATAAAATGTATCATCAAACTTTGATAATTTTGGAAAATTACGTCACCTGTTTTATTTAAATTAAATTAGAATATTTTTTTTGTACTTTACATTTCGTGTCAGCTAGGCTACTGTGTTTTTCCATTGTTTTTTTTTTTCACTTTAATTTATTGTGAACGCCAAATTATGTGGGTAAATAATTAAACTGCAAGGATATGATAAATTCTCGTTCTTTACATAATACGAGTACTAGTTTTTGTATTGGAATAAAAAGGTTATTCTCTAAACTACTCAGGTGTTTGTTGAGAACAGTTTGCTGTGAAGATTAGCATTGAGGTGTTATTTGTAATACTGTATTGTTCTAATTTGGTTGAATAGCATAAATCATCAATGCAGGAATAGGTGAAACGATTTATTTATAATGCAACTCTTCGACGTCCACTTCTTCGAGTTCTAAATCAAATAAGTCCCTATTTGTGGCGAAGTTAACACAATTAAGGTATCTTAACCTACGAGGAGACAGGACTTACGATTGGTTATCTTTATATTTATTGAATAGGACGCAAGTTTCCTTTGTTGATTCAATAGGTTGTCTTAGAGATTTGAAGAGATGGTGTTACATTCAGGAGTCCCACAAGGATCCTTGTTGGGCCCTGTTTTATTTCTTTTATTCATCAATGACATTTCCCGCAGCATATCTAAGGCATCTATGTGTCTATTTGCTGACGATAGCCCAGTAAAGGGCCGTTAGGATTGTGTTAGGGCTGAGAGTAAGCGCGTCTTGTCAGGGTGTTTTTAGGGGCAATAACCTTTTGACATTTCAAAGTATTTACATTTATAACAGTTTAGTTCATTTGAAATTAAATTCACAGATTTTTCCATCACGTCCCATTTCAAAGTACAACCTTCGACGCTCTAATGAGTTGGCAATCCCTCGGCATAAGACATCATTCTTTCCAAATCAAACCATATACAACTCAATATAAGTATTTAACCATCTACACTTGCTTTTGAGAAATGAACCAAACATTAATCAGTACAAAAGTACTTTAATAGCATTGCTCATAGCAAGAGAGTTTTTTACAGTTAAAGATTTGTTTGAAACAAGACTGTAGTTGTGAAAATAAAAGTAGAAACTTGTTTATGTATGTAGCTTATGTGTGTCATGTAATTTTTTTAAATAAGACATAATATATATAAATATGTATTGATGAACATTATTTGACGAGTGTCATGCAATTTATTTTGTTAGTTGACAATAAAGAGATTTGAGTTTGAGTTTTCCACCCCTAAGTTAAAGGGTGTTCTTCGTGAATTAAAAGGTACGTGCATAACATGCGCTAAAGGCTTTTTCTTGAATATGGAAACTTTGATAACTGCAGACTTACAACACTATTTCCTGTATTAGATACATTTGGTTGAAAAAGCTCATCCATTTAGGTTGAAATTAAATGGATGATCTTCTTTAATATAAGTAGAATATAAGTCTTAATTGTCAGCTTTATCTAATGCTGTGTACGAGAGAGGTGTAGATGTACTTGCTCATGATATTAGAGACAGGGAGAT
This sequence comes from Matsumurasca onukii, assembly GCA_018831715.1. NCBI lineage: Eukaryota > Metazoa > Arthropoda > Insecta > Hemiptera > Cicadellidae > Matsumurasca > Matsumurasca onukii. The sequence goes on from CM032058.1 coordinate 70,047,133, forward strand.
ACAGAACTGGGAGACACAGAACGGTAGTTTACGAACGTTTGCCCTCACAGGCAAACTTCAGGTCGTCAATATACTTCCAAATTAGATCAAAAGTTCCTTTTGCTAAAGGCGTTTAATGCTCCTCCTAAATCAGTTTTGGTATCAGAAGCTTTTTACCGTTCAAAAAAGTATATGGCACAGAAGTTCATGGGAGACTCGGCACGGGAGAAACGCAAACCTACTGATGGGGGCGGACTGGGAAGATTTGAGTGAAAGGGGTTTGTACGAATGTAAGTTATGTTTGATAAGGATCTATATGCAAATTAACGAAACGTTTTAGATAAAATTGACGCTGATTAAGCCTCAACTTTGGGGTTGGACTACTCGTGAAAGAAACTATTTGAGGCTTGAGATACTCTACTACTTTATGAATTTATGTTCGGGCTTTGAGGGTGCCGTATAAAGGCGTCTTTGGGTGTATGGGTTTAAACTGCAGTTTAGGGATAATGATACGTAAAATTCCACTTTGAATTTGAAACATCTTGAAAAAGTGCTTGTGGTTTCTCATGACCGTATCCGATTTCGGTTCAATGTGGTTAAATTATGACCCCTAAATCTACTTTGGATGGTATAAGCGGGTGTCCTCGTAAACACTATCGGTACTTCGAGCTGATGGCCGATGAAGGAAAACATACTTTGGTCTTGGAAGAATAAATTAAGAAGTACATAATTATTGTTTGATAGCAACTTACTGTAGTTACCTGGACTGAGCGGGCTGTGGTTGTTGGGGAAGGCAGGTTGGTGCATACTGAGTGACTGGGGTGGAGGTGGCGGCGGCAGCGCAGGGTTCCCAGGTCCCGGGTACATCAGACCCAACTCCCTGGCTTCACTCTCCTCCTGAGCCTGCTGTCTCCTCAGTGCCACCTGGGCAGCCATCACCCTCTGTCTCTCAGCTATCAGTGTACACTTGGCACACACACAGTCTCTCCAGCGACAGTACCTCTTGTGTCCCTTGAGTGCCGAGACGACGCCGTGGTTGCGACACCGCGCGCACTTGGGGGTCCGCTGGTAGCGCTCGCTTGCGCGCAGGAAGAACGCCGGTGGGATCGCACCCAGGACCGGGTGCAGGCTCATGTCTACCCCGCTGTGCATCGACATCGCACTGTCACTGCCGACACCGGACACGTCACTGAGTGTCTCACAGCTGTTCACCCCCTTCTCCACACCCCTGGCCACGCCCTCTGGCGTGCTATTGGCCCGCGCAGGCCACGCCCTGCTCACAATCACGGTAATTTCTACCTCCACTCCACACTCCAGTTTGTTATACACCGGCGACACAATGGAGATGTCCTGGAAATTGTTAAATGACGACCGGTTTATTTCTCGCGTTTAGAGACTTTTGCATCCCTTTTAGCGCTCACTCTCTCTCTCTCTGCGCTGAGTTTAATTTAAACACACGGTACGTTGTACATAGTTTTCATAACTCTTTGAATTAACGTCGGAAATATTTGCTGTAGCAGAGTCATTAATATATAACATATATTAAATACTGATTGAGTTGAAACTTGACATATGACCGACCCGTGTATCGCTGGAATTCATTTAATTTATACTCTGTGTAGATTGTGCATTTTAGCCATAAAGTTAAAAGGCACACTTTTTTGCATGTATCTAATATTTGTTGTCCCCTAACATGCGTTGTACTTTGAGACTTGATTTGAGACATAACTCATAAGTCACTTCTAGAGGGTATTTTAAGGTGAATATATGGGATGAATGGCGAGTGTGTAGTCTTGTTCCAAACTAGGACCGACTCTTCCCAGATTGGGTCATTAATAGGCTGACGACCAACGGAACTGGTACATAAGTGTAACGTGACCCCAAGCCACGGGAGGCTCATCCAGCACGCAAATGGTTAAACTGAAATTTTGAAGATATTATACAAAAATTAATTCCGGAAATTTTGAGTTCCGGAAACATTGACCAAATTCTGCCACTTTACTTAACAGATGACCCCAGTTAATTTGGAGATTAAAAATTTGAGAACATAACATTTGAAAGGCTGCCTTCCGGCTTCGATTTCCGGCTGCAGTGATAACTTTTCACAATGGCACTCCCGTGGTTCGAACCCCTGGTTAAAGTTGGTCCATTCAAATTGTTATGTTCTCAAATTTAATCTAGATCACCCCATGCATGTCTGGGGAACAGTCGGTCCTAGTTTGCATAACAAGAATACATCTCATCATTCATAAAAACACTCATCACACCCACATTCATTTTAAAATATCCTTTAAGGGTAGGCCTAGTCGGCGTCTCAAAGCAATGTATCGATGTAATGTATCTATAGTGTAACCTGTATAGAGTTTTGAATGAAGCATAGCTCTGATAGGGTAAATGAAGTCGTATTTTTGTAATTTTCTTTTTATAAACTACTCTATCTTAGCACAACTCAACAGTCTCAACTTATATAAGCCATTTTCACACCATAATCAAATAAAGCTACAAGACTATAAAATCACTATGTGGAATGGAAAAGCATATAGATAAGAATAGATAAGAGAAGAGGAAACGGAAAAGCATTCAAAGGCGAGGTGTCAGCCGCACTTTGCTACCGGCGCGGTTTTTAATGTAATCGGCAAAATGAAATATTGAGATAAAAATGGAGAGAGCAGAAGTCATAAATTCAAGAGGAGGAAGACGTGGTCATTTGCATGGTCAGCGTGGCCGTCGGTGAGCAAAAATAAATAAAATAATCCTTTCTAGACCGTAAAATGGAAATATGACTGATATATCATGCACAGTCCCAGGTTTGTCGCTTCAGCGTTATTGTTTTCCGTTTTTTGCCGATCCCGACTTTCCATTTGTACACGTGTTCTGTTCAGTTGAGAGCTCTTTTATTCTGAAGAGGGATTTATTAATATGTTGTTATCTTTGAGCTGTTTGAATGGTTTTGTTAATTACCATTTATATTGGATGATTCCTATAGTATTTTATTGCTACGAAAGTATTCTTTTTGCGTACTTAACTTTTTAGTTTTAATCACTAAGCTACTTTTTGAAATTTTTAAATCAAATTTTTACATCGCGAGATAAAAAATAAAATAAACAGGGAGTTGTCCAAATAGCTTTAGTAGTTTTGAAGGGGGTTTATAACTGTTATGCGCAATTAGAAAACAATAATATAGGGTTTGGACATATATATAGGGAAAACATTTCTATAACTATGCGGGGGCTTTCTGAAAAGGAGTTCAACTTAGCTAATCACGTTTTGAATGGACAAAACTGAGGCAACCCTTCCAATTGGTCAACTAGACAAACAGTACAGAGCCCAGTAAAAATATAAAATTAAAAAATAAGTTTAATTTCTTTTACATTTTTACGAGTATTTGTCAAATACAATAAATAATTGTGTAGACATATAGTTGAGTTTAAATAAAGTGTGGTAAGCCACTGGTAACACAATCTTACAGCCGTGTCGATTTAATTTATATAATTTGTTTCTAATATAATACCAACCAACCTAATTTTAGTTCTAATTTTGGTGCACTGGAATCTTAAATATTTGGTGTTGTAGTTGTTCCCAGTTCAGTCTGCATCTAGTGATTAATTGTCAGGTTTTACAGTAATTTTTACGTTACGTTGTCAGTTGGAAATGTTCCTGTCAATTTGAAAAATCCCGCCAACTGTAAAGTGCGCAGTAATAAGGTTTCTTTGGCTGCAAAAAACTGTAAAGGATTGAATTTATCGGCAGCTTTGTATGTAATATGGGAACAGTACCATCACCCGAAGGTGGAGTTCATATCTTTGCTTTAAAAATGCATAATCACAAAATCAGCAAAACGGTTCCAGCGTTAACGTTTTAACCATTACCACAAAATATGGCGGATCACCACGACCGATTTTTACTGGTGGATGAAACCCAAGAAATTTGTTAACTGTAAGACGAAATTGCAGTCACTCAGTGGGGACATGTGAATTTCCCTTGCAAACAAAAAAAAATGCAAACGATGTCGATAAGGAAGATTATGGTGACCGTAATGAGTGGGGAGTTGTTTCTCATCCATCGCACAGTCCGATCTTTGTGACCAAGGACCACCACTTCTGTTCCCAACGATGAAAAGACTTGGCTGGTACTGCACATCGTTTTGACGATGATGAACGGCTGCAGGAAGAAGTAACAAAATTGTTGAAGAACAAGGCAGAATTTTATGACGAAGGAATTTTAAAGCTCGTCAATGGATATGATCATTGCCTCAAATTTGTATGGCGATTATGTAGAAAAGTAGTATTTTAGTGTGGTTTTCAAATGTATATAATAAAACTCTTTTCCTATTCCTTCGTTGAATTTTTATTCCAAACAATTTATTTTTCTTGATAACTTTCGTATTTAAATTCCGTCAAATGGCATGTAAATCCGTGCATGCTAACCCCACCTGTTATACACACCTTGCGGGAACATACATCACCACTATATCAGCCTCAGGACATCCCCTAGGCTAGACTCTGTAGGTAGAAAAACATAGATGTCAAACCAGCCGAGTGCCGACGGACAGATGAAAGGCCAGAGATAACATCGCACAAGGTGGTTACATTGTAGATGAAGATGGGACCTGGGAACCTAACCCAGCAGGTGTTATGTTGTGTAGATACGATCTGAGTAGGTTCCAGCTCCCACACAGTCGACATCAGTCAAAACACAGCCCTGAGCGCGGTTCACAGATCACAGGAACTTTACTTATACTTGTGAATATATAATCATAGAAACATAGAATAAACATTACAGTTATGCTTATTCTATCATAGAAATATGAAACATAGCCGACCCGTAGCCCCGAGCGCTACCGTGAATTTTAGCGAATTTTCAGTAACGGGAAAATAATTTATGACGGAAGTGCCCTTCGTGGAGGGTGGAGCAAAAATGCGGTTGTATGCTTTAAGCACTATAGTTATGATTCAATTTTAACATATTCTAGGCTTCCGGTATCATACCGCGTCATAAAACTAACATAAAGCCTAAGTATTAAAGATTTACCCCCTCCCCCTTAAAACGTCACTTCCGGTAAACCGATTTTGCTGGTTAACGAACTTAACAATTGTACCAACACATCGTGGAAACCAAACAAAACTGCAATTTGTAAGTGCTTGCAGTTCTAATTTTGATTATATTGGTAAATATATGCCAATACATAACGCTTTGCCATTTGACTGCTAGGACGTTCAAAACTGCAAACCGTTTTGACCACGATGTTTCGTTCTATGTTCCAAAATAACTTAATTTTATTAGTTCTGTTTTCAACGGAAATTCTTCAAAAAGAATATCTGTGATAATACTATAGATTACTGGTTATTACCAAACTCTATCAATGTTGTTAATTATTTTGTCAAAATACTTGGTATCGCTTTTCCACATGTTGTCAAATCATTGTTGTTGTTTATTATTATCACACACTTTTATCACCTGTTAGTCTTTTTCAAATTGTTATCATTGTGTTAATATTATTCAAAAACTTTATTTATATGTATTAACTTATTAGTATTCATAATATGTTATTGATATTTATCATCAGCACTCATTAACAAATCGTCTACTCTGTTATTTATTATTTTTTTAGACCAAACCCCAACCATATTAACCTCTTTGAGGAATTCCTTATTGTAAATGGTGTTTCCGTTGGTAGAATAGAATAAATAAATACGGCGGTGCGACTTACTACCATAATCAGATGAATACATCATTATTGCAGTTTGAAACTAGGACTCCCATAAGAACTAAACAAATAATTGCAAAAGCAGAATTAAGCCTAAAAATCCTAAGATAAAATCACGTTGGCCATTTGACAATGTGCTTGCTTGATTTGTTTAAACTCTAAAGTGAATAAAATTTTCGTTTGGTATATTCATCAGTAAATCGTCAATTTGAAAAAGTAGGAAGCAAATACACTAAACGTACACTTTGTGATTTGTATTGTGATAATCAGAACGAAATGCTCACAGCCTCTTAATTTCCGTAATCATAAGCAGGCAAAGCTGAGGTCGAAGTTTATACAGCACGAAAAGCTAAGAAAAGTTGCCATCCCAAAAATTTATGACCCATGATTGTTAATCGTTATTTTTCAATTTCGTGTTCTTCGCCGTTCATTTTATTCCCTGTGTAATTGTAGTTTGGGGTACAACTTACAGAATAGCCTACCCAGAGGGTTGTCTTTGGTACTAATCTTTTGTAGTGATTTGTTGTATGTTAATTAATTTGTTTTGGTTTAACAATTTTGTAAACACTAAAAATACAAGTTGTATTTCACAGAGGTAGCAATAGTATTCCTCACATCGTCCCTGTGCATCTCTGGTAAACCACTCTCCAACGCTAGTCCAAGTGTCGCAACTCCCCGAAGATGATTGGTCCTCCTGATCCACCGTTGAGAACTTCGCCGTAATTTTGGCAAGAGGCCCTTACAGAGAATCCGTCATCCGGTCCAGATGACCTCCGGTTTTAACGAGGTTGATACTCCTCCGACTCCTTCTCCTCGTTGCCGAGTCCCGGACTTGCCACTGCCTTGGCGGAGTTAAAAACAAGTTTTTAATAGAGGTGAGAAAACCAAGAAAACACACCTTTCCCCGTGGGTTGGGTGCGGAATTACCCGGTAACAATCCTCGGTGCAAGCCCGATCAGCTTGACGCTCGTTTCCACCGACCAAGGGACCTAATAGGGTATTGTCAACGCAGACCCGAGCGTGAAGAAGACCGGGAACCACGATCTAACCTCCCTAACCAAGGGACCTAACGGGTATTAGCGGACGTTAGACCGCAGCAAGTGAGGATTGCTACTGAGTGCAAGGAATTAAGTTGCCATGGAAATTATGCCTTGTATTGCTAATGTGATTCGTTTAGTTGGTGAAATTTTGAAGTTACTATGGCAATTATTTGCATGTCACATTGATACCTTTGATTTAAATAAATACAATAAAACAAGTAAATTAACGTCAGTTTCTCATAACCAAATGTAAGATGTATCAGCACCAAACCTGTCCAAAAGAAACTACCATTGACTGTGGCACTTTCAATACTTTTTGTTGTAAATTTGTAACTGACAAGTTAGGTTTTATTTATTATATCCAGCTTATAACAGCTGGTACTTTTACATTGTTTACTTTATTTTACCGGGTTATTGTTTCTATAATAATAATTAAGTTTTCAAGTATAAATATGATAATTTACTTATTATTATTATGGATACTTACTCAAACGAGCTCTAAATTTGGCATCCACGAGCTAGTGGAATGATTGAAAGATTTAACAGATTTCATGATTAAAAGCCCCAATCATGGCTCTTGGTCTTAAAGCACGAAAAACTGAGGTCAAAGGCCGAAGCGAGGCTGTGGGAGCAGCAAAGAGTCACATTTAGCGTACTTGCAGTAACAAACGCGAAGGAAATTCGCTTCACTCAAGCCAGCGGCGCCTTAGCTCTTAGCTGCGTGTCGGCCTGGGATAGGATTATGCACAAATGGAAGGGGGGTCGGGGAGGAAGAAAGCTCAACGAAGAAGAGTGCGTTGACGGGGAAGGTGGGGAATACCGTTCGCTGTCGGCTCGCTTTCTGAGATGCCAAGTTTGATGCGTGCGCAGCGGGGAAACACTCTGGTCTTGCGGGTTAGCCCCTCTCTGGGAACAGGAAAAATCCAAGTAAATTGATTCAAGCGATGTTTCCGAAACTTTTTAATATATCATTTCAACCAGAGTACGTTTTAAAATCCCCCGTGACAATATTTAAAGTTAACGACTTCACATAGTAGAACTTCAGATCGCTGCATGTTTATGTAATCTGTTGGAGTTTATTTTTGTCTGAGAAACAACAGCCAATCATAATCCGTTCTGAGAAAAACTATCTGTCAAGTACATTTTTCTTGTCACTGTCAGTTTGTTTGTGCTTTGTAGAGTTATTTTGCAACAACCGTTTTAATCAAAGTTTAGTACTAAAATACACATTTTACAGTGAATTTTGGAACATTTAAGAAGCAGATTAACTCTTGTCTCCAACTAACAATTTGATAACTTTAATTTGTCTTAAAGGACACTAAAGCTTTAACATTTGGTTGTTAGAAGTATTTAAATTAACTACTGCCTGAACGGTAACAATAAAATCAGGTCTATGATGCTGAAATGTGTTTAACTTGTAGCATGAATTTTCGTTGTTTCATTTTGCATAACAATCTTTCATAAATGTATATAGATAATTAAACAAGTAAATAACGTCAGTTTCTCGCACCAAATGCATGTATCAGCACCAAACCTGTCCAAAAGAAACTACCATTGACTGTGGCACTTCAATACTTTTGTTGTATTTAAAATTTGTAACTGACAAGTTAGGTTTTATTTATTATATCCAGCTTATAACAGCTGGTACTTTTACATTGTTTACTTTATTTTTACCGGGTTATTGTTCTATAATAATAATTAAGTTTTCAAGTATAAATATAATAATTTACTTATTATTATGGATACTTACTCAAACGAGCTTCTAAATTTGGCATCCATGAGCTAGTGGAATGATTGAAAGATTTAACAGATTTCATGATTAAAAGCCCCATGGCTCTTGGTCTTAAAGCACTAACTGAGGTCAAAGGCCGAAGCGAGCTGTGGGAGCAGCAAAGAGTCACATTTAGTGCTTCAGTAACAAACGCGAAGGAAATTCGCTTCACTCAAGCCAGCGGCGCCTTAGCTCTTAGCTGCGTGTCGGCCTGGGATAGGATTATGCACAAATGGAAGGGGGGTTGGGGAGGAAGAAAGCTCAACGAAGAAGAGTGCGTTGACGGGGAAGGTGGGGAATACCGTTCGCTGTCGGCTCGCTCTCTGAGATGCCAAGTTTGATGCGTGCGCAGCGGTGAAACACTCGGGTCTTGCGGGTTAGCCCCTCTCTGGGAACAGGAAAAATCCAAGTAAATTGATTTAAGCGATGTTTCCGAAACTTTATAATATATCATTTCAACCAGAGTACGTTTTAAAATCCCCGTGACAATATTTAAAGTTAACGACTTCACATAGTAGAACTTCAGATCGCTGCATGTTTATGTAATCTGTTGGAGTTTATTTTTGTCTGAGAAACAACAGCCAATCATAATCCGTTCTGAGAAAACTATCTGTCAAGTACATTTTTCTTGTCACTGTCAGTTTGTTTGTGCTTTGTGGAGTTATTTTGCAACAACCGTTTTAATCCAAGTTTAGTACTAAAAATACATATTTTACAGTGAATTTTGGAAAAATTTAAGAAGCAGATTAACTCTTGTCTCCAACTAACAATTTGGGTAACTTGGCCTACCTAGTCTTATTTTAGGTAGGCATAGAAGACTTTTGCCGCCGGCTTTAAGGTTTCTGCTATATTGGAGGTTACTCTTCAATAGTTCAGGTAAGCCTAAATTCGACTTATAAAACTGCCTGGCGAAGAGTTCTATCAGGGGCTAGTTGTTCTGTCTCTCTAAAATTTCATAATTAATCAGCTTGAATTGAGCTTATCCTTGCTTTGTGCTAGAGTTTCCCCAAGTGAAAGTTGATAAAAGATTTTCTAATCTGTAGGAATGGCATAAGAAGTATTACTTTTCAGTCATGCTTAGGCTATTGTAGTATATGCCTCAAAAAGCCCATCCCACTAAGAGCCTTTCTGATCTGATCCCATATTTCCTTGAATTCCGTGCTGTAAGGCGGATTGGGTATGAAATAGGGTCCAGAGGTCCTCCCCTGAAAAACGTTGCTGATTTAAATTAAAATGTATGCAATTTGAGGCGTGTCCTTCTCTAAATTTTCCTTCTATCTTGAATGGATGTTCAAGGTACTATTGCATGTTTAGTCAATTTGCAATAATTGTTAATTCCAACCAATAGGGTCTCAGGAGGCTAGTGGTTAAGCAACAGGCATTCAGAGCTTGAGGTTCAACATCGCTCTAGGCATTTGGACTTTGCACCTCAAGTATACCCTCGTAATCCACTGGCAAGTGTGTAGTAGCAAAAGTGCGTACTCTAGTAGCACATCCTGGTATTGAACACTGGAATCAAAGCAGTGTTATCACTATATCACTATTTGAGATGCCGACCACTCTCATGAGGGTATTTTAAGGCAAATATGTGGTGAAGGATGAGTGTGAAGAGTAGTAATGAGTTATGAGGTGTAGTCTTGTTACAAACTTGGCCGACTCTTCCTTAGAATGGCTCATTAATTAATAGCCCAATGACCAATGGAAATACAAGTACCAACTGCTTAACCTGACTTCTGAACTGACGCAGGTGATAGTCTGATATGTCTAAATGATGGAGGGAGTTGATGCGGTATCAGATGATCACTGAGACTATCTGAGCTGCTTTAGACCTATATCATCCTCAAAACCTGACCTCCATGAAGCTGGATTACACGCCACGAGTCCCATTCGAGTTCATTAACCAACTAACCACTAGTCCCGATTCAACACGGTCAAGTCGCATGGTTCTATAGGCCAAAAGTGGATTGTTATTAAATTAAAACATAACTTGTTTTAATCTTCAAACGCACCAAGACGCATAAATGAAAAGGAATATGTTTAATATGATTTGTTTTGTTGGACAGAGAGGGTTACGCACAGAGGTGCTTGCTGCTGATCGAACTACATTTGAGTACTCAACAACCGACAAGGCGTTGTCACTGATCGCCTACATCGAGAACCAGTTTGTGTCCACTGACAACGCAACCAAGATGATCGGGGACAAGGAGCTCAAAACTTTGGAGAAGGAACATCAAGAAAAAGCGGTAAGTGTTTTTCAAATTCAAAGATTGCATGATTATCTTAAGTTGCGTTTAATACTTCATTAGCAAAGCTGTATTGAGGTAAACTTAACTCTTATGTTTCGCGGCTGGTGTCACAACTGTGATCTAGTTCCTCTGGTTCACACCGCGTCAAAACATCATAGTAAGTTATTACGCTTGAAATATTTTGTCTCGGCCATGCGGAGTCCCATCTTGACCCACTGATTGGCTGAAACTGACATACTTGCTATCTGCTGTCCTATTGGTCAGCCCTGTGACCAGATAGCAGATAGCAAGGTTCTCAGTCTCATACAGGTGCCTGCTTTATTTAGTACAAATACAATTTTTGCTGCAGCAGACAGATGGTCTGTTTAATCCTAACATAAAATAAATTTCTCCACCTTGACATCAGTCTATTCAAAGATAATGTTAAGGTAGATTGTGCATAAATCCCACATGGCTGAGGCAGGAAAACCATTATAGTTAAAGCATCCCAAGCACAGATACACTTCTAAGTCTGAATTCTCACTGACAGACACAACAAGTTTGTTTCGTTCTGAAAATCTCACAATTTGCTCACATTTAAGTCATTCACATCAGACAAAATCTTTGGTACCTAATACAGTTTCCCTTGGTGAGGAACAGAGCATGTTCAATATCAGGACAGTGACAAAGCTGCCTGGTGATAGTGTTAACCACTCTTCTTTGCTGTGTCCTAACAGATTCTGATAAGGGGTTCCAATAGCAAAGTCTAAACTGCAGATTTTCTCATGTGTTTTAGCCGGTGGCGCTGGACGCTGCGACAGACGCTTTCAGACTGAAGCTGCTGCAGTACAAGGCCCGCTGCTACCTCAGCACCATTGCGCTGAAGGCTTGTAAACGTGAACTCAAGAGCATCATCACCTCTAACAATCCTGTCACATCCGGGGAGTATCAACCGACTTTCAAACTTGTTAAACAGTTGGTCGCCTGCAGAAAACTATCGATGCTTGTTATTCCTTAAATTCAGATAAAAAGCCTATAGTATGGTGGAGCTTTAAGTAAGCATGCTCAATTTGGCCATGTACTTAGCTTTGAGACACCACCACTCTTAGAGGGTATTTTAAGGTAAATATGGGATGATGGTGAGTGATGGAAACTGGAACTGGAAACTTAAAATTTGGTACCATCAAGGGGAAAATATTTGGTCTAGCCCAGTTAGAACTAAATTGCAAGACAGTTAATAGTTAATAGCATCAAAACAAGCGATTTATATATTGTCAACTCAAAAATATGCCGATATTCACTCTACAGTATTAAGATTATATGTTGAAATGGATTTTGTTTTCAGAATCTGGCTCCTGTTTTCCTTAAAGGCAATCTTGAGTATTTGAGAGGAAATTACAAGAAATCGATTCAAGTGCTTTCCTCAATACCTTTGACGAATTCTCTCAACTTATACAAGTAAGTTGTTTTATATTTTTATGTACTATAACAAGAAACCAATAGTCTAAGGTAAATCTCGCGAAGAGTTTAAGTACTTTGTATAGTATGGTTTTAACAACAGTTATGAATGATCTTTTAAGTTTTAATCAATTAGCAAATTTGAAAAACCAGTTTGATTGTTTATTCAATGTTATCAAAATTCTATTTTTACATTTTAGAGAATCGGGCGAGTCTCCCTCAGTTTTGTTCTATAACAATATGGGATGTCTACACCACTACATGGCCAAACCAAACTTGGCTGCCTTTTACCTGCAGAAGTCTCTTCAAGAGAATGACTCTGCTCTCAAAGTTTTCCCAAAACCTGAACAAGGTAACATATCATGTTTCTGAACAATTACACCCTTTTAGATACTGAGTTTTTAATATTTTATTTACACATTCATTAGAATCTTCAGGTTAGTTGTAATTGTTCCTAGCATATTTGCAAAAACTATTTTCTAATTACTTGTAACTTGTGTGAGCTTCTAGTCTACTTTCATACAACTTTTAGTGTATTAAAATAAAATTGTATGAAAAAACACCCTCTGTAAAAATTAATTTATATAAAGAAATGATGTTACATGTTTCGACAAAGGCCATGATCACACTAAATATCTAAACATAATGTAACGGACGCCGGGGCCTACCCCCGAGACAATAGGCAGGCCGCTTCAATGAACCTGCATGAATTCAAAGACCCAATTGACTGATTATTGCCTTCATGTTTGTTACCGAGTGCACGGGCCATAAACATCGGGCGATCTAGAACTTTTAATCCTATTGGCTGAGAGCCTAGTCACGAGATGTTCTAGGCGTTTGGAGAAATATTATAGGAGCCCCCAGCAGTCAGTTCCGAACAGTGAATGATTGTGAACGAATAGTCCAGTGTAAGACTGTGTAAGAAGGTCCGCGTACCTTGTGAACGCGTAAGTACTGTGTGAATATACAGGGTCACATCCCAGTGCGTGAACAGTGTCAGTGTTAGGCATTGTCACCCACCGTTGGATTCCCGACTGAAGAGTGCTACAAGAACCCACAAGAGTGAGTGAACGGACTTCGCGCCGGAGTGTGAATAGACTGTAATAGTGTAACTAGTGAAATAAGGAACTGTACATAGTGTATTAGTTTGTAGCCATTAGTATATACATTTAATCTTAGTATAATTATAATAAGACTGTAAATAAATAGCGAATTAACAAAGACTGACGCCTTATTATTTGTAACCTGTGAAATCAGTACAATACATACAAATGTTACAAAATGTCTTTATGCAAATAAATGTTTACCAAGAGTGTTTCTTTTTACAATTTTACCTTTATAACATCCCTACATCAAATTCTTCAGTTTTGATGGTTTTGTTCAACAGTTATTTCAGTAATGACCCATCTAAAAGTACACCAACGTTACCCGCTTCACTAAAGTTATTTTGTATACTATTGTATACTACTATGAAAAATAAGCCTAACCTGTAAAGTTTGAGAAAATTATTCCTTGGTGCAGTGTAACACTTAACATTGGTCTACTCATTTTGGCGCAAAATGAGTAACTATAAAAAAAAGCTATAAATAATCTCTGGAGGATGTATTTTACTTTGTTTGTGTGTGTGTGTAGGAGAGATGCTGTCAGGGAGGCCGCTATTCTGCGTTGGCTCCAACAAGGCCCCGATACTGATGTACAACCTGGGTGTGGCTCTGCTACACGGCGGCAAGCCGAGTCAAGCGTTTGACTGTCTGATAGAAGCGGTGCAGGTGTACCACGCCAATCCCCGGCTCTGGCTGCGGCTGGCTGAGTGCTGCATTATGGCACACAAACAGGTAGTGCCTGTAGAGGTTTACAAGTCATGAAATGTACAGGGGTCTATTGGGAATTCCAATACATGGCAGGTTTGGAGAAATAGTTCAGGAATTCTTTAGGCGGGTTCTTGCTATCTTAAAGTTGAGAAGGCCACCTGTACAGAAGACTCATCAGAAACTGCCGTATTTTTGCCGTGCAGGCGCCTACAGAGCGCACAGCTTGCAGCGAGCCTGCTACAGTGCCACATATGTCCCAGGCGGAGTTGTTCACGAACACGAGTGTTCACTTCGACGACGACGAGAGAGATTCTGTCAGCCCTAGTCCTGTATCACCGTTCAAAACCCATCCCTCGACGCTTTAATTCAAAACAGCTGATCACCAGCTGGTCATAGAAGATAAAACATTGTGGAGAACTAGAGTCTAATCTAATCTGCCGTAAATAGTAAATCACCTTTAAGGACAAGACCCAATTGATCGCTAATAATTATGCATCGATTTGCATTGTGATACAACGATTTAATAAATGGTGGGTTAGTTAAAATTACACAATGGGTAACTCCTCACCGATGTCCTTAAGGTTGAGTTATCTGTTACTCTGTGTGGCTGGATGTAGGGTGACAGATGACCAAACAAACAAACACCTCAGAGGTTATGTTTATCCGGTGTATCGCTCAGCTCATTAACTTTCTCAGCTATGTTTAGTCAACACCAGAATGATTTAGAAAGTTAATATCAGTAGATGAATGACAAATTCTTCGTTAGCTTGTTCTTAATTCATTAGCTGTGAGTATAAAGTGTGTGAAGTGTTGGCCATGAAAACGAAATCTAGTCAAGGCTGTTAGCCCTAGGACTCGTAGAGTCCTAAAGGTCTAGGCCTACACTCTTAGTGTTGCATTTCGCGAGCCAGGTATCTACTTAACCAGGAGTTTTAAATTAGTTTAAGCCTAGGACTTAGGAAATGGTTTCACCCCCCACAGTTTGTTAGACACCATAACTTTGAGGCTGGGGATGGACTAGCTACAGTCAGCTATCACACATCAAACTGTGGATTATTAGACAAAAATAAAGTCAAACTGGTTTTAATCTTAAACGTTATCCGAAGACGTACAAATGAAAAGGAATATGTTTAATATGATTTGTTTTGTTGGACAGAGGAGGGGTTGGCGCACAGAGTGTGCTTGCTGCTGATCGAACTACATTTGAGTACTCAACAACCGGACAAGGCGTTGTCACTGATCGCCTACATCGAGAACCAGTTTGTGACAACGCAAGCAACCAAGATGATCGGGGAAGGAGCTCAAAACTTTGGAGAAGGAACATCAAGAAAAGCAGCAAGATTACATGTGAGTGCTAATAGCAAAGCTGTATTGAGGTAATTAACTCTTATGTTTTAAGGCCGGTGCTACAACTATGATCTAGTTCTTCTGGTTCACACCGCAAACATCATAGTAAAAAAAAAGGTAAGGGTAAAGTTTGTTTTGTTTAACGAGGCGAAGTTAGGAATACAATGTCCTTTCTACCACTCAACCTTTACCTAGCGTCACCGTATTAGTCACATTACAAAATTAATGTAAGTGGTGACTCAATGGGATTGAACCCGCGCCACCAGAGTGATGAGCTCTGGAGTCGCGTGGGATACCAATCCGCTGATAGTAGGTTAATAAGCTTGAAATATTTTGGTTTAGCTGCGGAGTCTTTGACCAATAGGATAGCAGTCAACAAGGTTTTCAGTTTCATACTGGTGCCTGCTTTATTTAGTACAAATACAATTTTTGCTGCAGCAGACAGATGGTCTGTTTAATCCTAACATAAAATAAATTTCCCTCCACCTTGACATCAGTCTATTCAAAGATAATGTTAAGGTAAGTAGATTGTGCATAAATCCCACATGGCTGAGGCAGGAAAACCATTATAGTTAAAGCATCCCAAGCACAGATACACTTCTAAGTCTGAATTCTCACTGACAGACACACAAGTTTGTTCGTTCTTGAAAATCTCACAATTTGCTCACATTTAAGTCATTCACATCAGACAAAATCTTTGGTACCTAATACAGTTTCCCTTGGTGAGGAACAGAGCATGTTCAATATCAGGACAGTGACAAAGCTGCCTGGTGATAGTGTTAACCACTCTTCTTTGCTGTGTCCTAACAGATTCTGATCAGGGGTTCCAATAGCAAAGTCCAAACTGCAGATTTTCTCATGTGTTTTAGCCGGTGGCGCTGGACGCTGCGACAGACGCTTTCAGACTGAAGCTGCTGCAGTACAAGGCCCGCTGCTACCTCAGCACCATTGCGCTGAAGGCTTGTAAACGTGAACTCAAGAGCATCATCACCTCTAACAATCCTGTCACATCCGTGAGTATCACTCCGGACTTTCAAACTTGCTAAACAGTTGGTCGCCTGCAGAAAACTATCGATGCTTGTTATTCCTTAAATTCAGATAAAAAGCCTATAGTATGGTGGAGCTTTAAGTAAGCATGCTCAATTTGGCCATGTACTTAGCTTTGAGACACCGACCACTCTTAGAGGGTATTTTCAGGTAAATATGGGATGATGGTGAGTGTGATGGAAACTGGAACTGGAAACTTAAAAATTTGGTACCATCAAGGGGAAAAATATTTGGTCTAGCCCAGTTAGAACTAAATTGCAAGACAGTTAATAGTTAATAGCATCAAAAAACAAGCCACGATTTATATATTGTCAACTCAAAAATATGCCGATATTCACTCTACAGTATTAAGATTATATGTTGAAATGGATTTTGTTTTCAGAATCTGGCTCCTGTTTTCCTTAAAGGCAATCTTGAGTATTTGAGAGGAAATTACAAGAAATCGATTCAAGTGCTTTTCAATTCCTTGTCAATTCTCTATATTTAGTAATGTCCACAAACAAAAAATCCTGAGTTTAAGTACTTTGTATAGTATGGTTTTAACAACAGTTATGAATGATCTTTTAAGTTTTAATCAATTAGCAAATTTGAAAAACCAGTTTGATTGTTTATTCAATGTTATCAAAATTCTATTTTTACATTTTAGAGAATCGGTCGAGTCTCCCTCAGTTTTGTTCTATAACAATATGGGATGTCTACACCACTACATGGCCAAACCAAACTTGGCTGCCTTTTACCTGCAGAAGTCTCTTCAAGAGAATGACTCTGCACTCAAAGTTTTCCCAAAACCTGAACAAGGTAACATATCATGTTTCTGAACAATTACACCCTTTTAGATACTGAGTTTTTAATATTTTATTTACACATTCATTAGTCTTCAGGTTTGTTGTAATTGTTCCTAGCATATTTGCAAAAACTATTTTCTAATTACTTGTAACTTGTGTGAGCTTCTAGTCTACTTTCATACAACTTTTAATGTATTAAAATAAAATTGTATGAACAAAACACCCTCTGTAAAAATTAATTTATATAAAGAAATGTTACATGTTTCGGAAACAAAGGCCATGAACACACTAAATATCTAAACATACAAACAAATTTGTATATTATGATAGTTTGCTATTGAAAGCGCTTGTACAAATAGAAATTATTATATTGTCCTACTGTCTTTAAATTCATTTCTATACAAACAAATGTTACAAAATGTCTTTATAAAAATTAATTTTTTACCAAGAGTGTTTTTTTTGTACAATTTTATCTTCATAACATCCCTACGTCAAATTCTTCAGTTTTGATGGTTTTGTTCAACTGTTATTTCAGTAATGATCCATCTAAAAGTACAGCAATGTTACCCGCATCACTAAAGTCATTTTGTATACTATAAGAAATAAGCCTAACCTGTAAAGTTTTAGCAAAATTATTCCTTGGTGCAGGGCAATACTTGACATTGGTCTACTCTTTTACGCAAAAGTAACTATAAAAACTATAAATAATAATCTCTGGAAGATGTTTTACTTTGTTTTGTGTGTGTAGGAGAGATGCTGTCAGGGAGGCCGCTATTCTGCGTCGGCTCCAACAAGGCCCCGATACTGATGTACAACCTGGGTGTGGCTCTGCTACACGGCGTCGAAAGCGCTTTGACTGTCTGATAGAAGCGGTGCAGGTGTACCACGCCAATCCTCGGCTCTGGCTGCGGCTGGCTGAGTGCTGCATTATGGCACACAAACAGGTAGCGCCTGTAGAGGTTTACAAGTCTTGAAATGTACAGGGGGTCATTTTTAGGCGAGTTCTTGCTATCTTGAGGTTGATAAGGCCACCTGTGCAGACGACTCATCGTGTACTGCAGTATTTTTTGCTGGGCAGGCGGTTACAGAGCGCACAGCTTGCAGCGAGCCTGCTACAGTGCCACAGATGTCCCAGGCTCCGGTTCTCAGATGTCCAGTTCTCTCTCCGGACCCTTCTGTAGCCCTCCCAAGCCTTTCTTGTCTCCGTTTGCTGCTCTAAGTCTAAACTGCACAGAAATTACTCCTTAATTAATTTGTTTCTATATTCTACAGATGTATTTTTACAGATTGGTATATTTTATTTTCAATCAACTAAAAGTAAACACAATTAATTTATAACCAATATTCTTTATATTTTTTGAAAAAAGTAGAATTCTAATATGTTAGTTTGTAGAGGGATATTTCAGGAATTTTAGTAACATTGTCTGGTTTTATTTGACCATTGTTGTTTTGGTGATCCAAGAGCTAAATCAGCCCTTTCAACATGACCATATGATTAATTAACTTTTGGCATCCAGTCTCTACAGCTTTGATTATGGAACCATATCTTTTTAAATTGAGACAGAAGATCGAATCAGCGTTGTTTATGAATTGCCAGCCCATCTAAGCTGAAGTGCTGCTGTTCACCAATGTTTGTTGTGTGTCGCATTTATTGCTTGTTCAGGATGTTTTAGTGTTTTATTTGTAAATATGATTAGTTAGGACTTTGTATTTAGGTTGCCATCAAATCCTGAAATATCTAATTTCCTGCCCTGTTTTGACATAAATAAAAAAGTTTTAGTGTAGAGCAACAGTACTATATTGTCAGTTGAGCTAGTCACTCTAACAGTTCTAGCTCTTGAAAACTAAGTCCTAGATTTAAATAAATAAATATTTGCATTTTAAATTTGTAATGCGTGTTGTATACTTTGCAGAGTAATAACCAGTTTTGATTTCAACGCTCGAAGGAAAGACCTGGTCCAGGGAGTCATTGCATCTGGAGTTCACAGGAAAATTGTGCTGAACCCAAACATTTGGGCGGATTCTAAATATAGGTAACGCTAAAACTACACGTTTTTTTTACATATTTGTTATAGTTGGAGCCAGTTCTACTGTGCCCAATTCAATTCAACGAGCGTACCTAGACACTTATTCAACAAATGTTTTAAACTGATTTTTCACATTTAACAACATTTGAAATTGTATTTAAGTCTTTTTACCAAGCATTCAATGATGAAAAAAGCATGTTAGTTAAACAAGTCAAGTTAGTAATTTAGTAAAGTTAGCTTAAACCTTTGTGTTTCTACTTTATCCAGGTGAGCCTGCTCTTCTTTTCTATTCCTTTTTGACAGCATATCCTTGCCTAGTGCCCTATTTCCTAAATCTTATCTGTGCTAATAGTTTGACAGTGGTCCATGTACCGTGCTTCTGGTTTCAGTGAGGCACAGTCGTACGCTATACCGGTGGTCAGTCTGGAGTTCAGTTCCCTGTGTCTTCGCAACGCCCTGCTACTGCTCCGCAGTGCTCCGAATGATCCTCCGGTCTCTGTGATGACTCCTCCTTCACCACCGCTCGATCCCGGCAATGTCAGTAACTCATTACATTTTATAAAATACAACTACCTGTTGGCCTGCATCTTCAGATGTGTTCCGTTCACTCAAGGTTACGCTACTCTCATGGCTAGATGGTTGCTAATAGGCTATTTGCTTAGTGGTTCAGTTTCATGCAACTTTATATTCAAATGTTATAATGTCAATGCTGGTTCAAAGATCCCACCACAAAGCAATATTTACATTTACTGAATTTAATCATAAACCAACTCATTTAATTGACACCCTATCTTTTCTGAGGCCAAGTACTAAACACTTTCGCAAGTCTCTTACTTGAAGTTGCCACCAGTCAAAATTCAAATCTTCCTAGTAGTCATACTTTACTTTCTATGGCTGACTTCGTAGAATTTAAGTTCATATAATCATCTTTAATTTTGAGTAACCGAGTAGGTACTTAACAATGGGGGACGGCTGTTAGAGAATACTGCCAGGGCGTGAAATTGTTAAATTCACCATTGTAATGATGAGCTCGTGTCACTGCTGTTTCAGGTGTCCAGTCTGCGAGCATGCGTGCTGGCGGCAAGTGCGTATGTCGCACTGTGTCTGGGAGATCCTATCGTAGCCTCTGAGCACGCTAAGTCTCTCCTAAGCCAGCCTAACCTCTCGGGAGTGTACAAGTGAGTCATTCTTACATTTTGCCAAATAAATTATTTGTCTTTTTTTATCTTTACTCTGGTCTATCCTTGTGTGTTTCAAAATCAACAAAACCTGACAGTTCCAGTATCTATTCGTATCGAGTCAAAACATCATTATAATTTGCTTTAATATTTCGGTCTTGCTGTGGTATACAATCTTCAGTCACTGATTGGCTGAAACTGAGGTACTTCCTGTCTGCTATACTATTAGTCACAGGGCTGCCAACTGTCCTTTGGAGCAGGGATGCCAATGTCCATGATCTCAGTAGCTGTGACCCTATCAAAAAGACTTTCAGGACTGGTTGCCAGCTTCTTGAAAGTTTAATGCTGTCTTCTTTGTTGAAGTTATTGTCATTATTATTATAGGGGACAGTTGGCATTTCTACCCCAATGGACGGTTGGTAGCTTTGTGACCAATAGGATAGCAGACAGCAAGTATCTCAGT
The DNA here is from genome assembly GCA_018831715.1 of Matsumurasca onukii. Classification (NCBI taxonomy): domain Eukaryota; kingdom Metazoa; phylum Arthropoda; class Insecta; order Hemiptera; family Cicadellidae; genus Matsumurasca; species Matsumurasca onukii. Next base: position 70,067,971 of record CM032058.1, read on the forward strand.
TTCAGCCAATCAGTGACTGGAGATGGTACACCACAGCAAAACCGAAATATTTCAAGCTAATTATTATGATGTCTTGACGTGGTGTGAACCGGAAGAACTAGATTATAGTTGTGACAGCCGCCGAAAGCCTAAGAGTTATATATTGAAGTTGTTTGCTTATTACACATCACTCAACCTGTGGCAGGTTCCTGGCTCGCCTGTACCTGGGCGAAGCGTACATCCTGCTGGACAAGATCAGCCTGGCAGTAGAGGTGTTGAACCCAGAACTGATGGTGGATATCGTGGACCCAAGGCTGCGTCAGCCCTCCAGCGATGGTTCTCAACTCCTCACAGACCGCCAAGGCCGTGCTGCAGTACAACCTGGCTGTAGCCCTGGCTCTGCGCGGCGAGCTTGACAAGGCTGGCGACATGCTCAAGCAGGTAAAGCAGGATGATGCACAACTGTGAGGGTTGTTAAAAACGTCCATTTTGAAGTTTATTTTGTATACTTGAAAGAGTATTGTAGAAAATACCAAGTCTAATTGCTAAAATCAGTATTTAAGTTTGAACAGTGTTGCGTAAACTATCTTGAAGAAGTACATTAACTTCCTAAAACTTGAAAAATAGAAAATTACAAACTTATTCTAAAAAAGCTAAGATCCAATCCAATATGAAAATAGCCCAGCAAGGCACTTAGATAGGAGGATTATTGATATTGCAGAAGTATTTAATAATCCACCCTCCCTAAACTGTAAGTAACTATGAAAGTAAATTGCATTTATTCATATTAACGGTTTGATTTTAGGTTTGGAAGTCAAAGGGCCCTACGTGTGATGTACCTATTCATGTCATTGCCTTAGCCCTATATCTTGAACTGCTCTTAGGTAAGTCATTTGATACAATTTATTCAGTGTATAATTGAAGAAAGTGATCCATCTTGGGATTGCTTATTGTTAATTAATGGTTTAAAAACTTACTGAGGTTACTTCCAGTGGTTAAACCTTAATGTTAAAACATCTTTGTTCTTACATGGTATTTGTATCATCATTATTTAAATTAAAAGCAATTGGTGAAATGTTGAAAACATAAAACTAAAAAAATGATAATAGAATTCACCGCTTAGGTCATTAATCAGGTTAACTCCTTTGCTTAATATCATGGATTCTACAGGTTCTAATATTAACAGTTAATAACTAACCAAATTCAAACTTTAACGTTTATTTTATGTCAAGGCAGATTTCCACATGTTTGCCTTATTAGCATTTTGGAGGAACACAGATACACCCTTAACCTGGATCCACTTGGAAGGTTAAGTTAAAAACCATAAAAAAAACAATTTTTTGTATAGACTGTACTAACTTAAATCTTTCAAATAGTAAATAATTCCTTTTTTTATTTAGTGCTCAGTTCTGATTTTAATTCTTCATGTATTTATTTTCTTGGGAAATTGTTCTGTTAATTGATATCCAATTTCTCCCTCAACCCCAACTCCCCGTTAGGTTATTCAAACTGTTAATTTGCAAGTCTAATGGTTTTTAGACATTTTAGCAAATACAGCTGTCTTTTTACCAATTTTGTCTACTGAAATTTTATTCTACAGTTTCACCAAGTCATCGCTGGTTATTTTTAACCTACAATATGAAGAAAAAAATGTAATTTCTTTATTCCAGGACACACAGAGATTGCGAGGAATATAATCAAACAGAACTGCCCTCAGCTGCAGCGATGAGACTTACTGCAAGCCTTGGCTCCGAACTTGTCTTTCAACCTGCCTACCACTTCCTCAATCAAAAACACCAGGGATGTTACATCTGAAGTGGATATAATAAGTACAAGTACTTAACTAATACAGTTAGTACAACACTCATAATTGACACCAATTTGGCTGGCGTAAGGAAATTAATGACGTGGTAAATGGTTGTCCGTAGCCAAAACTGTGTAGACATTTGTAAGAACCAAGCTAAAATAAGAAATTACCTTTAGCTCTGAGAAGGGGACTAAAAGTTAATTTATAATCCAATTTGTTAACTTTTGTAGTATTACGGTTACATGATATTCTCTTGTGTCAATTAAACCTTGATAACTTCTTAAGCAACAACAACTCACCGTGCGGTTGCTAGTTATGGATAACGTACACATGAATAGTGTGCTACAAGCGTTAAATAATGATGACGATGGGGGGGAGTAACTATGATTTTCAAAGTAGCAGTTTTCCCTTGTTATAAGTCTTGAAAAGAAAAATAATCTTGTCTCAATCACCAGATCTTGCAGACCAGTGTACAAAATTACACAAGTTATTCTGTTGTTCGTCAACGCTACCACTAACAAATACTCAATGTGTTGTGTCAATTTCCTGATTCAGGCAGGTTTACTGTCATGCTGTAATAATTACTTAGTTACAATAAGTAGTTCATTAATTTATATTGTAAATAGTGTTTGATAAAAAATTAAATGTTATTCTTGTATTACAATTTGTTCTTTTTTCATCACTTCTGATAATTCTTAAATAGAGCTCTAATTCTGGAAGGTTCAAGAAGTCAAACCTTTCTTCTTGAATGGCAAAGACGCAATGCATTTTGTAAAAGGTAAGAAAAAATTACAAACAACGAACTTATCTTTGTTCAACTGTTTCCAACAGCGTGGTGGCATTTTGCAGTTTCTGCCGAAAGGACAACCATCAATTCAAAGAAAAAATCTACAATTTTGATTTTAAAGTTGTTATTAAATTGTAATATGTATTGTTTTCACAACATCTGGATTTTTGGTTATCTATCTAAATGTCTAGTTAGGCAATACAACCATGGTTCTACTCCCTAACCTTTTAACACAAATTTCAAATATCTTTCTTCGCATGCCATTGTTTTATTTGATCACCCTAGTTCTAATACATTATGTGATTTATTATTAAGGGAAATTAGTATTTACTTAGTGGGAAAATAAATCTCCAACATGAAAACAACAAAACTGTATTGAGAATTACCGTTTGCGAACATTAGGCCACTGGTAGATGGCAGGAGCAGATTTAGTAGCATTTTTCACTTTGACCGGTTTCACCCCAACTCTAGCCTTCAACACTTTCTTGGTTTCCATCTTGTGTTGCACAATCGTCAGTTGTTTCTCACGCTTGATTCGTTTGTTCAGTTGATTGTAAGCTTGTTCTCTCTCCCACTCCAGCTTGCGTGTCGTACTCTCACTGACGGCCGGAAGGGCTAGGTTCTGCAGCTCGTTTGTTGTCAGACGATTCGTTCTCCTGGCAATCAGGTCCGGATGGGTGTCGAGCCTCTTTGCGAGATCAAACTTCTTCACTTCCTCCTTAGATCCAACAAAGAACACATGGGAATTTTTAACTGTGTTTGCTTCATCAATCAAGTGAAGTTTAGATTGAAGTTTATCAATTTTTTTGGCTTCCATGGTTTTCCTGAAAGTGATGTAGTTTAAATCTTTACTTTCCATTAGTTTCATTTGTTCCGGAGTGTGTTTGTCTCCATCTCTGGTTTCTTTGTGAACTCCGTCGATGACTTTGGAATTTATCATGTGGAAGTAGAACTCATCTGGACTTTTGTTTTGTGCCTTGATTTTGAGCTTCTTGAGCAAAGCTTGCTTCTTGTTATAATCATCTGCTCTTCGTTTGTAGTCCTTCTTCTTCTCTAAGAGACCCAGATGAGCTCTACTCTCCGGTTGATGTCGTTCCCTGTGAGTCTTTTGGTTAATTTTGGACGCTTTTTTCCAGGAAGACATCTTGGTACACCTGAAAGAAAAAAAACTGTTGTAAATGTCAAGTTTTAGGCCAAGTTTATTCGTACATAAATCCACCCAAGGGGTAAATTTGAGAAAAAAGTTGTTCCTGAACATAATCCCTCAAAAAACATTTTGATGTACCGTACTGTAATAAAAATTTATACTACAAAGCCTGTTTTTGACAATTTAATATGGATCAAACCCGATTAGTTTGTTTCCCTAAACTAGAAAATCTGCAAAATTGTTCTACAAAAATCAAAAGTTATAGGCTAAAAGAATTTGGTTTGTCTTAAATGCTGAACACCCTGAGAGGGTACGAATATAACTGAATATTTTGAAATTATGTTACTGTGGCTAGTTTACAAAACTATTGACCCACCCAATGCTAGGTTGATGTAGGCCTAGACAAGCAACATCAGTATCATTTTTGGGGATGAGAGACAATATTGGTTAAAACTGCAAAAACTACTCACTGGTAATTAATTTGATTAGCGAAATGCCATTCCAAATAAAAGAATATCTAAGGGTAAGATTTTCAATTGTATGCATAATGAAGGATACCAATAAAAACTTGAGCCAAACTAGGGCTAACAGAATGAATGCCTACTGCCACAATATATTAAATATCAATAAATCGAATCTCACCAGAAACTTATTGAATTCAAAGAACAATTTAACTAAACAATTACTGTATACAGTACAGATACAAGTATAAATTAGTCTACTAGGTACTTTTGACAGTTTGAGGTTAGGGTATGCCTTGTCCGTTTTGTTTAAAATTCGAAAAAAAAACAAGGCAAAGAGAAACAAACATTAAATAGATTACTAGATAAATTGATTAAAGAATAAAGGGCCCCGCTTGTAAGCACTTGTCCCAACCAAAACATATGGTACACTATTTACACTAAATTATTATTGTCTTATACAGGGGACGCGAACGCGGTGACGCAATACGCGTTTTCGTCCGTTGCCGTTTAAAACATCGCGCACGGGGATGAATGTACCTACTGGCAGTTGGTGTATACTGGGGTCCATTCATCCCCAGTGCGCGATGTTTCGTAGACGGCCACCGAGGAAAACCCGCGGTGCGTCACCGTTCGCGTCCCCTGTAATAAGACAATAATTTAGTGTAAATAGTGTACCATATGTTTAGTTAAGGACAATAAGTAAACACGATGCCCCACAAGCGGGGCGAAATGCGCATCCACATTTACAACAACGGTAGGATCTACAGGCTTATACAAGGTAATTAATAATTGAACTTTGGTCCTACACTGGGTTTTACTTCTAGTAATACTGTTGTGATTCTCACCTGCGGATAGTCACAGCTAATCACAGAATACTCGTACCATTGATTTTAATGTACATTTCAAGTCAATGCTCGTACCATTGATTTTAAAATGTATATTCAAAGTCAATGCTCGTACGTACGTCAACTACTCCTAGGGACCGTCGAAATTAACTGATTTTATTGAAGACACGATTGACTATATTACATGTATACGAGATCCGTATCAGGAGGAATAAACCAGGAATCTTATAAGGTGACTGGACCTTCATAAAGGATAATGTAATATTGATATGACTTTTGTGTGTGTACCAAAATTAAAGTGATTTGTAATGGTAAATATATCATTTCAGAAGGTGTACGTTATGCTGTATTCATTCCATATAACGTAACGCAAGCTAATTTGATAATAAATTGCTTGTTAAGTAATAAGTTCGCTCGAATTTCGTAAAGAAAGTAAGTGTCAAAAGTTTTATGAATTCGCCTCCCTCCCAACATATAACATAACAAAAATGGACACCAGACGGTCCCCCTCCTAAATTTCATTCTTGATCAAATAAATTCACTTTGACACTTTAAGAGGGAAAACTATTGACTTTAAATATACTTTTAAAATCAATGGGGAAAACTGTAAAATATACATTTGTGTTTCTTTGCTTTGCATTCTGAATTTGAACACCATTCACACTGTACAATCATATTATTCTGAAAACTGAAAGTTCTCACCATATACAACCAATATATATTAAATTGCCTCCTACATGTTAAGGAAAATATTGAGAGGCTACCCATGCGCCTTCAGATGCACTACTACAATTGACTCCTGGAGAATCCGTTTTATTCTCTACAGGAGTATTATGACCAAGTTAGCCACTTTAAGCTGAACCAACTGAGCCCCCATCTAATTGTACATAGTTTAGTAAATTTCTTAGTTTTAATTATTTGACAAAGTCAATCCGACCCTGATCAGTCTCAGACGAAGAAGGAGGTAATTCAGGTAAGTAACTCGGTTCAGAAGTAATTCAGGGCCAATCCTCATCTAAACGACGCAAATGAATTGTAAAGTTTTTTTTGTACTGTCTATGCCAACGGCATTTTTATTAGAGACAACTTAGGATTTGTGGACATCACAAAACGCTTTTAGGGAAAGCGGTCCAGACCCTTGTGCCTGCGCCGGGAATTGAACCCGCGACCTTGCGCTTTGCAAGCCGTGACTCTACCCGCTGAGTCACGGACGCAGGCAAAAAGTGTAAAAAGACGCAGGGTTAAAACATATGTATATAGTTATCCAATTTCCCTGTGTTATTTAATTGAAACTGAAATACAGTTATAGAGAATTAGAAAGGACAGAAGTACACTTTCCAAAAATTGTCACTGTTCTTATGTTATAAAAAACGAATCTGTTGCAAGGAGGTTAATAGTCTTGAGCTGATGTCATAAAAAACTGTTAAAAAAGAAGGATGGTTAAACGGCGTCTGACTCACCGACTGTCAGTTCTGTTTCAAATGTTGTTTGGGTCGTTGTTTCCTGTAATAATATCAGTTAACACTAGACAATGCTTGTTCTTTTCCAACGTTTAATCTCAATTCTTGTCAGTACATGGAAGAGAGCTTAGTGCTATGACTTGTTTCGGCTCCCGTCACTGGTAATTGGATTGTGATTTACAGTTATTATTACCTAGGCTTATGTGAGTTTATAAGAAAACCAGTATGTTAGGTCCCTCTCAGTGTGCAACTAGTAAATATATCGGAGGGAATGTATATTTCCAGCAATTTTAGGCGAAATTGAGTTTAACCATTTGGAAATTGTATCTTTAACCCAAGTTTTAATTTCCTGTATGACTCAAGCGTTTGATGCCTTAACAAACACATTGAAACGAATAAATCCACCACTGGTTACTGGAAAGGAGGTTGTATAATAAGAGAGGCATAAAAAATACATAGTCAATTTTTATGTATGTACTTACACAAAAATTGACTATGTATTTTCATGGACTAATCATAGTCTGTCTTAATTGCAAGTTGAATTGATTCCTACCTGCCAGTGGTTATCTTGCAAACAATGTCAATGCTAATTCACCAATGGTGTACATCCATTTGCTGTTAATTAAATATTGGACCAATCAGCAAGCTGGTTTGGATTTGTATTATTTTGAAACTTCAAAGGTTTGTCAAGTAGGTTGTCAAGTTTTAATGTTTTATTTTAAATGATAACCAAAAGGTACCTTTCTGGGGAAATGGCTGAGTCGGTCGGCGGTAAAAAAAATTATAACTAAGTTTTTTTGTTATTTAACAGATACATATTACACAATGAAAAACGAATGTGATTCTTCTAAACGGAAATTACCTTCTCCTTTATTTTCAAAAACTGCACGTGAATGGATTTTATCTTCTGCCTTGTACGATGGTATTGAAGATGAAGATATCAGGTAAGTTCATGTCAAATACCTTTAGTATTGTTTGCTGGGATACCAGTTATTAACATATGGTAATGGTGTAATGCATGCTAAGGATTTTTCAATTGAAAGACAAAAAAGATGCATTTAAAGTTCAAGGAGGGACATTAGAAATAATTAACATTCTTCATTTTAAAACACAAGGTGTTAATCCTCATGTTAACAAAATCAGCTTACTTTCGCCTTAAAATATCTAGCTGTCAGCGTAGAACTGTGTTAGAAATTAACAATAACAATATGTTAAATGTCAAAACGATACAATAAAATTGTTTTTTTGACAATAATAAATATACTATATACTACAAGTAAGACCTTGAATCGTAATTAAATAATATTAGTATAATTTTAAATATTCATAAATTCCGCAACACTATAAAATGAATTTTGAGCAAGGAATCTTTAAGGTTTGTTTTGAATTTTTCAGACAGTAATTTTAACATTGTCGGAAGTTTGTTATATAATTTTCTACCGGCTTCAACAGGAAGTTTATCGTACAAATATGAAATGAAAATTATGAAATGATTTTTGTTTAAAGAGGTTGAAAACCTTATTTCAGCCCATAATATAAAGCTCATGATTTATTATTCCTACTTTATGAAATGGTTAATTACAGTCTCACTTATTTTTATCAGTTTGCAGTTACGTAAAAGTTACTGAAAATTATTCTTCTATGTAAAAGTTTCATATTAGTTACGTATAATTTATTACATTTAATGTAGCCTATAACTGGTAATTGACACTATGCCATGTAACATTAATAAGTTACAAATAAATATACTTTGATATATTACAGTATCGCCTTATTACAGACTGGATTCCAAAGCATGAAAATCATCACACATTTTCATTCTCCAATCACCCCATTCAAGTTTCCTAACTGTTTTGTGATTTGTTTATTTAGACAAATTGAAACACTGCTAACTGAGAGAGGAGCGAACCCGAATGTTTTGCTTCCTGAGTACGGCATCGCTCCGTTCCACATGGTGGTAGCAAACGAGAGTCCCAAGTTTGCAGTTCAAGCAACAGACATCTGCCTGCAACACGGCGCCGACCCAAATGTGAGGTGAGAAAGCCCTATTTACTTGCCTACAATGTTTAGATATTAGTCGATGAAGACAAACTTCATTAAGCACCAAGTTTTATATGAAAGTGTTACTAGCATCTAGTACAGTTATTTTGTAAGGGTGTAGATGGTTTCCAATCCTCGGGTATCTCCTTGAGGTACTGCTAAGGGAATAAACAAATTTTTGTATCTAGTTTTTAAAACAGTAAACCTTTTTCTGATAACTTCAGAAAACAAATTATATACTACAAAAGTTTACCTTTGATTTGATGCCATTTGTAACCTTCCCAGTGCTATCAATCTCAAGTTACAAAGACCGAAAAATGCAAAACTTATGAATCTAATCACTGTCAAACTTTGTTGACAATAGGAGAATTTCTGGGGGGAACGGGACGCTATACCGTATTGAAGTGCTGATATTTGAGCAATCGTTTACATCCTTATTTGAAAATAGCTTCAACTAGAAAACCCAGGCCATACTTAAAATTCCTCTAAAACATCCCACTTCAAAGTAATGTTAGTGAACTTCTATTTCACTGTTACACGCCCTTTTGATGCCTTCATGGTGGATAATATTGTAGTATTGGAGAGTCGGCTTTTAGCCTTTAGAATGTTTTGAGTGAAATATGTTTACATAGCGTTGGAACTCTTGACGTGTGTTGTGCAGATCGGAGGATGGTCTGACGCCGGTGCACCTCGCGGCAATGTGGGGTTGCCGAGAAGTGCTGCAAGTGTTGCTCGCTAGCGGGGGGGATCCGTGGCTCGTCGATTGCTTCAACAAGAACGCATTCGACTACGCACAAGAGGAAAAACAGACAGAGTGCCACCACATCCTCAACACGTACTGCAACTCACAACCCAAGCCTTCCAGTCATGCGCAGTCGCCTTACAAACTCAACTTGAGTAAGTTACCTCTTTGTGCTCTGTAGAAGGCTTCTACAAGTTGTAGAGAACATGGACCTGTTCATTCTGACTTCTGCCGTGTTCAAAAGAGTAGATTTAGTCCTCTCTGTCTTAAGAGGGGCCCGGATAGAGCCCGAACGGCGTTCAAATGAGATAGGGAATTTAACATGGGGAAATTTGCAAACTGTGTTTTACGTAGGTTAATGAACTAAAACATGGTAAGTTTTTCTCGGAAGCATAGAGTCATCAGTGCTGCTGCATATCAAAAGAAAATAATTAGTTTGGTTATAAAATAGAGTTTTAATTACTGAATTTTGAGGGCTATGTTCTTATGGAAAAATTCATTTTTAGTTCAGAATTACAGAATTAATTTGACGAAGAAGGTAAAAGTTTACGTGTTTATATGAAGCAGCATCAATAGATCTATGCTTTCCCAGAGAACTTTTCACATTTAAGTAAATTAAATTGCCTAAAACATAGTTTGCAGTTTTTACCCATGTTATAAGCGGTACTCTGAGTTGGATCTGCGGCTGCTCTATCCGGCTCTCACTTAAGCCTTGAAACAACTGAAGAGTGTATCCCTGTGTCGCCCTACGCTTGAATACGCCACACTGTGCACTGCCGAATAAGACTTCTGCGGCGGATGTTTCTAAAAGCTCTTCACTTAGTTGATTTCATTGAATTAAAACCATCGACTTTATCATCTTTTCTTTTGAAATATTGAGATATATAGCTTTTTCCTTTATACTATTTGTAATTAATTTCTGCTTTTGGCCAGTTTAGTTTTGGTTTTCTTCCTGTTTATTTATGTTGTTTTGCTGTAGAAGTTTTGTAGCCTTCATGGCCAGAACAAGTAGTTCTTTTAGTGACAATGAGTTTAATAAGTTCAATAGTAGTGATGTGATGAGGAGAGTTCTGAGTTGTGAATTCGGTTGAACAGAGGTTTATTAGTTTTAACCTTTTGCGCTCCAATGGCGAACTGAGTCCGATATCGTTATTTTGCCGTTCCGCTCTCATCGAGTTTGACAGCCCACGACAAACAGCCTGTCGGTTAAGTGGTTATAGTGACGGACAGTTGGCCCCTGTCTGTCACAGCGGTTCAATCCCACCCGGTGCGCTGGTACGGTGCAATACTAATCATTGGATCATTCGGTGCGGGGCCACAATGACCGCTGAGGATCACTGAAGAGAAAATGGCTCATCAAATCCAGTGAGGCGAGTGGCACTTTTGAGTTTGGAGGCGCTAAATCCCCGCTGCTAGAGGAGTGGTTCAATGATTGGTAATACACCGTACCAGAGAGCGGTTTTGCTGAAATTTAGCTTACAGGGGACTAAGGAAATCCATACAAGAGGCTTTTTACGAAAATTTTAAAATAAAATGAGAGCGCAAAGGGTTAAAACAAATCAGCAAATACTACTATAATACTAATTTTTTTAGCCTTTCAAACACAATAGGTTTGTCCTTAGTGGCACGTTATTTTGAATGACCTCAAGCTAATGTAATATTACTGTAGGAATAATTGCAGATTTGTTTTAAAATTATATAATGTTCAATAAAAGCTTCTCAACCCAAAGAGATTTATTGATAGACATCCCTAGTCATATACAGTAAAGTATATAATTTACTGATAAAATGTTTAGGAACACTAACTAAAATATAACTACTGACAATTTATGTGTTTCAGAACGAGTGGTACTTTATAGAAATGATTTACAAATTGTTTATGAAGCCTCTCCGTCAAAATCTCAGAAATCTGCAGCAACGCAGACGTCCCCTTCGTCCACGTGTCCTGAATCTAAAAAGGTAAGGATGTTTTATTTTTTAAAACAAATGATGATTTTAAACTAATTTATCTGAGACAGAAGGTTTCAAAATGTTACCTTTCCCGTAGATTTTTTAAATTAAAGGTTTTCGATTTTGAATTTTATTAGTACATTATCTCTTGTAATTTTGTATTCTTATTTCAGGAAAAGAATCAAATTCATAGTGAACATCTTTACCATCAAGCGGAGATCCAAAATAAAAAGGAAAAAACTGCCAGTTGCATAAACATACTATCTGACTCTAAAATCCAATCCGTAAAAGATCAAGTAAAACTCTTTGAGACCCCCGGCAGAAGTAAACAAGCACAACAGGAGAAGAACGATGATTGTATCAGCACAAAACTTAGAGACGCAATTCTAACTCACAGAAGAAACTCTACCGTGTTTGAGTATTCCCCTGAACGTAGCAGAAGGAGCTCTAGCAGTGGTGTTGTGTCCTGGAAAGATGTTCAAACCAGTCCAGAAATGTTTTCAAGCCGTGCATCAGAACTGATTGAAAGTTTAGAGATTGCCAATAAAGCCAGGAAATCAGTCACAACTAACACAGATGAATTCGGATGGTTGAAAACGTTACTGAGAGGAAGAAAAGTCCCATGGATACAACTGTCGGAAGCTCCACTACCACCAACAGTTATGTAACACCAAGAGAAGAAGGATCACCTCCAAATATCGGGTTCATACTAGATGATTCTCTCACGAACTCAACTATCTTATCCAGACGAAGGAAAACATTCGAGACAGTTCCAGAATCTCCTCCTAGCATCGGTTTTGTACTAGACAACTTGGACGAAACCAACCCTTGTACTCGAGGGAGCAGTTTGTTTTCTGACATTGAATCTGATCTGGAGGTTTCTAAATCCAACTCTCCACCGAAAGATGTTAAAATTGGAGCGGAAAATTTAATAACTGAAGATGAAAGCTCTCAAGACTCCTCCTCTCGAGAAAAACAGCTTCCAAAATTGTCATCCTCCGGTTCGCTTAGTCCTTATGTTTCCTGTGTCGAGGGAAACACAAGGGATTTCGAATCAAGTGAATGTTTTGAAAGCTGTTGTGAAAAAAACTCTACGTTTGATGATAGGTGCCACAGAAGAAATTCATCGAGGCTGTCCGTCTCCTCCAAAGTGGCCAGTACAGTTCTGGATGATATTCTAAGAAATATCAGAGGAAATGAGAAAACACCTGTGAACTCTAATGTGGTTACTAGCACTCCTGAAATAAAATGTAAGTACTGTAATAAAGTTTCTTTGTGTACCCTATAGAAAATACTAAGAAAATAGATAACGCAATTTTCATATATTTATAATTTTGTTTTTAAACTTATTAGAAAAGAAACTTGAAATTGTTGGTAGCATTTATTCATAATAATCAACAAACTTAGTTGGTTAATTTAAGCAGTACATAAATGAGAGATTATTTTATGTGGTTTCTGGGATTAAATTTTGTCCGTAAAGTTGGAAACTGTTTTTTTACTTTTGGAATATTTTGAGTAGGATTAAAAGCTGGTTTTATAGATGACAAACTCAAAATAAACTGTAAAAAATTAGAAATATATTTTGTTTTGGAGCAAATAAAAAGAAAATAATCCTACTTGATTTTTAGGTTTAGTTTGTGTCGGGAAATTCTAACACACTCGGAACTGCCAACCTGGTGATTTCTTTCCCAAAATTAACTGTTAACGTAGGAAAGAGGACACAAACAATAGGCTACTCAAGTGAATCAAGTGTGAACTATATTCCAATAACAATGAATATAGTTTACATGCTCTTCCTATACAATACGTTTAATGTCAAATAACTACTATACACATTGTTTTTTTATAATAAAATTTTTTTTATACCACAAGTAAAACTTTGAACCCTAATTGAATAATTTCTGATTTTTAATATTCATGAACTCTGCAATACTGTAAAATGAATTTTGAGCATGGATCTCACCCAGATTCGCACTACGGGAGTTCCGCACTGAGCTCCTAGTAGGTCGACAGCACGGTTCGTGGATGAGTAGTGGCTGTCGACTTACTAGGAGCTCAGTTAGTGAGAGGTTCGTCAGATCCTTCCAATTATTATTTACCTACCACATATCTGTGTTTTTACCATTGTTTTATGTTAAGGACTACCATATAGTTTACAACAGTAATAATGGTTAGTAACAATAGTAATAGTTTTCTTCTACAAAGTAACACAACCGTTTTGATGTTTCAGCGAAGGACAGCGTTGAGTTCACGTTCCACACTGCTGCCGAGCCGGACATTGCGGAGAAGCCGAGATGGGTGGAAGCACAGGTCCTGTCATCGTCTGACGAGGAACCGTACTTGAGCATATCGGAGGAGTACCAGTACACGGATACAGAAGAAGGAGTGGTGCTCATTGAGAAACGATACTTGCTCGATGATATCAGGTAATGTTTCTTGTTGATGACTATGTTCTTAGAAAGGTGCTTAAGGCAGACCATTCCATCTTAATTGTCTTATCACTTTAAAATATAACATTATGAAAAATTAATTCAACCCGTTTGTTGATGTAAAAAGTTTGCTTTTAACCGTTAATACAAAAAATTGATCAATTTTAACATAGAAAAATGTCAAAATTATCTGACGTTGACAACTTGTTCAAATTTGTTAGTTGAAGTCTGAACATTCAATGTGTTGCAATGTTGGCAGTTTTAAAAACGGGTTCAGAACCTTCTTAATAAGTTGGGAAGCAATGAACAACTCACAAATTAAAAAAAAATTTACTTGAACGTTAATATTTAGGGTATTTTATTAGTTAACAGGGTGTGGACCTAACTGTAAAATTGTAAATGTTAATTATATAAAAATAAAATTGGATATTTTCTTCAAACTAGTCAAAAAAAGTTGGTTTTCTTTAACAGAACACAATTTTACAATGGAAAAATATGTTTTCTAGTGTTCCAGAGAAAAAGCTTCCAAATAAGCTGCACAAGCAATCATCAACTACAGGTGAGTGTTTAGGCTTTACTATATTTTCTGTTACCTACTGTGTAAACCAATTCTGAAGGATTAGGCCTTATTGTGATGAGGTTGATTTCTCTGTCAAGTTACATGACTTGGACCTGACAGGGATGTTGGACTGGGAAAGCAAGAAAAATGCAGGATATTTGCTTGTCAGGAGTAGGAGGGTAAATATTTAAAATGTGACAAAAGCCCTAATTTCATAAGGAAATCAGGTGGGAATTGCTTTTCTGATCTCAAAAATTGTATATACAAGAAAATAAAAAAAACTATCTGGTGCTTGTGGATGAGTAATAATTGTGGTATAATGCAATTAAAACAAATTTTCAGATACCTGAGCTACTCCTTTTATTTTACTCAAAGACCAAAAACATTGTACGAAACTAGAAAGCAGAAACACAATAATTAGAATTTTAAATCTAGACAAAATTGTTGAAGACCATTACTTACTTAAATACTAATAATGTAATTGCAGGTTCTTCCTCGATCAGGACATTTAAAGGTTAACAACAACCTCCCTCGTTTGAAATTTCCCTTGAAATAAAACTTAACTAAATAGTTTTATCTACATTCTTCAATGCTTCATAAACGCTTTTAAACTTCAATCAGTACAATAAAAAAAATTCAGACAACCTGAAAAAATTAAAATACAGACATTTTCAGAAGAGTCGGAGGTATCTTCGATGTCATGCTCGGAAGGAGCTTACGACACGGACGAGCTTAGGAGAGAGCTGCAGAATCACGGGTTCGTGGCGGGGCCAATCAACGGGAACACGAAGCGGGTCTACCTGCGGAAACTGAAGCGGTTCCGCCACAAGCCCGAGCCCCCGCCCCAGGCCGGGCAACCGGGTGAGCAACCCTCGTGAACAGAGGGGGTGGTGCATGCGCTAAATCCTCAGTGAAACCTGTCTGTGTCTTGTCTAATAAACTAACTGCATGCTTACAGTTGTGTTTTTGTTTTAGAAGTTAATTTTGTGTGGTAACTGGTGTTTTGTTTGTTTGTTTAATGTGTGTAAGACTCTGTGTATTATAGTGACATTTTTCTCCAAATTGGAAACAGTTAACACACTGCAGATGTCATACATACAAAAAAAAAAAAAAATAGGAAAGTGCCAATACATTTTAAAAAACAAAGCATTAAGTAGATTATTAACTTGAGAATTTTATATGAACTGTACAATTTGAGGGTAATTCCATTAGCTTGGCTAACATGAAACGTAAATAAAGAGTATAATAAATCTTCAAACTGTTTTATGGTGTTGGTTCTTCTTATCATTTTAAGAAAAAATAGGTTTAGTGTTATGCTTTGATTAAATAACACAGAGCATTTCAAGTTTAGGGTCGTTAAAAGACTTCCCTGTTTCCTTGTTCTTCATAAGGTTCCTCAGTTCAACAATGAACCAATTGAATGGGTTTATTAAACAATATCTGTCAACCACAGTTTAATCAATGGTTAATAGGAGATTTAACAAAGAGTTGTTGGTGTGAATTTCTTAAAATACTTAATTTTTTTGAGCTTCAGTAGACTATAGAGTACTGTAGTTAAAGTGACATCTTAGTTGGTAGATAGACATATGGCATTTTAATTGTTGAACAAAAGCACTTGTTGCTCTTGGTTCCTAAGGTCTTATCAACGGTAAGTTTTTCTTGTTTGTTTTCTCTAACTTTATCAAAGCTTTAACAACCCTAAAAAACTGACTTTTGAATTTTCCGAAATGCTTCTGTTGTGTATTTAATAAAGAGGTTCTGTTCCCTATGGCTTGAGTGACCTTAGTCCATCCTGTAGATTTATGTTTGGAAACTAAATATTGCAAAAATATAAACAAAATTGGGAACAAATTAGGAAAGAAATTGTACAAGAAACCCTTTACATGTACCATTAAAGTGGAGTATCAACTTCGTTTTCTTTAAATTAATAGTAAGGAAAATTGCATTTTGTGATTTAGCAATATTTTCTCAACTAAGTAATGCCCTTAAGAAAGTTAGATTACTTTCCTTTTAGAGCTGCCATCTTATCATCAGATTTAATTAATTTCAACTGCCACTAATGAAATATCAGCTCTCAATAGTTCAACTTGTAAAAAGAACACACCTCCTCAATCGCTAAAAGAAAATAGTTTCCCATTTACGTCACAGTCTGCACTTCTGTACCCTAGCTCTCCATGTTTACAGCGTACAGTCCAGAACTCCTGAGGACACTGGATGCGCCGTGTGAACACCTGTTGTTTGAGTGGGCACACTTGGAGGACTCCATGTCCGCCTCGTTCACGGTCGGCAGACGACAGTGGCGCGAAGGCCAGAGTAAGACGTCGTTCACTTACCTCCTGCTGGACCCCAGCTAGCCCACAACCTACCAGGTGGGACTTGTCAAAGGTTTTGTACCTAGGCTGTTGTGTTTAAAGTGAAAATATTGGAAAATGATAGTTATTTGGTTTACCTATAAGTATGTGCAAGTGTTCAAACTTGAACCTCGAGCTCAAAAAAGAAAAGAAGTTGTTTAAAACTTAAAAGCAAGCAAACAAAGTTTAGTTACCTAAAAAGTTCTAGTTTTGCCCAATTGTTTTAAAATCGGGTGTTTTAAAGTATTTAAAAAACATTCATCTCAAAAGAAAGCCACTAATGGATGAAAATAGACAAATAATATTACTAGACCAATTTGTATTTGTGGATGGTAACTTTACTTAGAACTTTGAATAATAATCATGTTTGTAAATTGAACATGATAATCTAGTTCACACCATGTCTAAACATTATAACAGTTAGCTTGAAAATTGAGATATTTCGGTCTCGCTGTGGAGTACCATCTTCAGTCAGTTATTAGCTGAAACTGAGATACTTGAGGTCTACTATCCTATCGGTCTAGAGGCATCCCTGCTCCATTGGACGGTTGGCAGATCTGCCACCAATAGGATAGCAGACAGTAAGTAGCTCAATCAGCCAAGCCAATCAGTGACTGAAGATGGTACTCCACTGTGAGACCGAAATATCTCAAGCTAACTATTATGATGTTTTGAAGTGGCATGGAACTGTTGCCAAAGCCAAGAGTTAAATTGAACATGGTTTGAACATCTTTTGCTTAAATAATAATTATTGTTCATGTACAAACAGGGAGAGCTCGCCCGGAAGATCATTCTCAGCTGTGGCGAGACTTTCTACGAGCAGTGTTCTACGTAGGCAAGGGCAAACGCTCCAGACCTTACGCACACTTGTACAAGGCCGTGGAGCTGTGGCAGTCTCAGAGATCCACCAACTCCAACAAGGTAACTCTGAATACAGAATTGAGGGAGGTGAATAATCTTAAGGATATTGGACTGGTTAATGGGTTTTGTGCAGTTTTAGTTCAGGAAAAAAGTCTGTTTTGGGCTGTTTCTTGAATTTTGCAAATGAAACACCCTGCAAAATCCGGAATTCACAGCTCTAATTTATTTGTGTTGCTCATGGTGATAGTTCTATAGCAGATGTTAGTGGGAGTTCACAAAACAAGTCCATTCTGACCACCCTTCATTGAAATTGGAAACCGTTATAATCATGACAGCTTCAACTAGAATAGTCAAGGTTTTGCCTCAGCCTTTAAAAATTTATTAGCTGTTAAATTATTAACCTTTAAGAATTAATTGATGTAGATGGAAGGGTATATGTAGAGGCTTATATTTAAGAAATATGAACGTATAGGTATTATAAAATATGTCTTAATTTCTGATGTCGTTTTTATTTGTTTACTTTTTTTGAATTTGTATCATACAGTCCATTTTCAATATTCATTCATAAATTGTTATTAATGTAATTCATTCCATTATTCATGTTATTCATGTTTATTCATGTTATTTATGTATTCAATCCATTTTCATGTTATTTCATATCCTTAATAATGAAAACACCAATTTGGCTCTTATTTGTTTCAAAATTTTTAGTTAATGTTCACACATGCAATAAGATTATAAGAATGTTAAATTTGTTTGTTTTAAAATGTTTAAATAAATAAATAATTCATTAATTTGAAAAGTCCACAAAAAGGTGGCATTTTATCTTTTTAATTTCCAGATCCAAAGAATCCTAGACATCTGGACGTCGGGGCAAGGGGTGATTTGCTTACACGTGTTTCTGAACATCATCCCGGTGGAAGCGTTCACCCGAGAGGCAGTATGATCAGTGCCTTGACCCTGCCGGAACTGACCAATGAGAAGGCAGGAGAGTTCTACGGCTCGGCAGCGTGTTGGAGCACTAGACTCAAGCGAAGGTTGGGCTGTGTTCTGCTGCACCGAGCTTACAAAGTGTTCCTGGCCGAGGGCGAGAGACAGTTGCGCCCTGCCGACATTGACTGAGTGTGATATACAGGGTGTCTTGAAACTACGGTACAAGATAATACTTCAAAATAATGTTCCTTGGCTCTAACGCTGAAACATAGGTGCTTTGTTTAGCCACTAGCTGTCATGTTATTTTTAACTGAATATTGAATAAATTGGCACAATGATATAATTTGGTGAAGATGGATTTGTAGCATAATTATTTGGTGGCATCTCATCTTCTTGCAATAATACTTAATTTTCAAAGGTAATCTCATTGAAAATTGAGTATCATTACAGGAGTATGAGATCTCACCTAATAATTATGCTTTGAATAATTTATATCTTTATAATGAAGAAGACATTTTTTACAATGATTTTAATAGTATGTGTAGTTATTAAAAAAATTAACAGCTAGTACAATGATTTTAGAAATAATGGTTATCTATAAAGTTGGTAAAAGTTACCACAAGTTTTTCTTAGTAATAGCAAGACATGGCTACACATAAAACACTTTAAGTAAAATTATTTTATAAAAACTTGTACCTATCCAACCGTGATTGTCCAAGTATGGCAGATAAGACTGCGTGATCACACCACTTCCTGCCTCACCTCCATGGTTCATGAATCGATTTTGACAAACTCTTTATCCAAATCATCGAGATATTAATTGTTTAATGTCTTAATGAACTACACAGTATGGCGGCTATGGATAAACAAAGCGCTCCGTACTAATTATCATACAACCTGAAGTATTATAATTATTTTAACTTATTAAATATTTTTGGGACACTTTGTATTTAGGAGGCGAGGGAAATACTTGCCAAGATGTCCGTCCAGTCTTGCGAACTTGACTTTAATTTTAGTGAAAAATAACAAATTTTATGATATTACTTGATATCTAAATGAATCTGTGATATGAGTACTATAGTAATGAATCTTTTTAGATTTATTTTAAGTTTACACTTGTCTTGTTTGTTATGAAGACAATTTTAATAAGTTACCTGTATAAAATGAACCTTTATTTAAAAATAATTTGAAGCAAGGGCTATGACTAAGTTAAGATGATAATATTTTCTCTTACAATTATTTTACTCTTTCATATAGTCTACAAACGATGAAACTTGTAAAGTTAAAAAAAATGTCTTCCTTCGTACAAAATAAAGTTCATTTTACACAGTTAACTTAAAAGTGTTTATTTTAGATGCAATTTAATTTAAGTTGTTCATACACTAGAGTTCCGCTAATCCGAACTAATAGGGGCGGATCCTGTTCAATTAGTGAACATTCGGATTAAGTGGATTTTTGGCATATATTGATCCATTTATTATATATTGACCTCATAAAGTATATTTATCATATATTGACTTTGAGCGACTAATATTTTATATTTGAATTTAAGAAATTATGTATATTAATCCTGTAGTACACTGCAATAGCATTAATGAAGTTAGATATAGTATTAGTACACAGATGGCTGTAGCAGTAGGGCCTACACACGTAACAGCAGGACACTGACCTTTCCTCCCCTAATTCCCGCCAAGACCTACACAGTACACTCATCCATTCTAAAAAACAAACGATTACTCACCGTATCATACTGTCAGTGTGTTTTGTTCAAAGCAGTAGACTCTCGATAGAACGGACTAATGTGGCGGAAGGGTGGTCCGGATTTTGAAAAATCCGGACGATCGGGGGGATACCGATAAGCATATCCTGGTGCATTAGGATTGATAAAAATAGACTCAAGATGACGTAATTTGAGGTCCAGATCGGTTACTGACGTGTTTGGCTGAGCCACACACCTTAAAACCACTCACTCTCGTATGCAGTACTCACACTGAAGGTCTTACGAAATAAAAACACATTTAACGTTCAACAATGTATTTATTTCGTTCAAAATACTGTATTTTCACAATTTATGTACAATTCATATTTACAGTAAAATAGGTTTCTAATTTTAATAAAATTCCTCCATACGAATGAACACTCTCCTGCGCTTTTTGTCCGCCATCGTAATCACACAATTTAATCACCCGACACACTAACACAAGTTATCACGAATCAGCTGCAGGTGACTCACTGTGGTTTACATTTGTGACAGGTCAGGGCCGGGGAGGGGTGACTCGCCGGTGCGCAGTAGATAGACTGACATTATCGATCACTCCCCGCTCCAGTCTGCGCGGTGTATCCTGACAACCTTAGCATCGATTCGCAAACTCAGAACTCAGTTGCGTTTCTGCGTAGCTCCGGTATTGTCAACGTGGCGTTAGTGCACTATATTGTCATTAAATATTGTTTAAATTACCAGCGTTTAACGTTAATGTTAAAAAATACTGTATGTAACACAAAAAATGTTTTTTGTTTATATTAATTTTAATTTTTTTTACCGAGGGTGGTCCGGACCATCTCAACCGGGTCGAGGGAGCCTACTGTATTTAGAGCGCATACCTGCATGTATAGTGAGTCATTGTGGGTGCTGGTTTGTTATTAAACAGATACAGTATGACATAACTTTGAAAACTTAAAACTAGTTTCATTTATTTTTACAAACTCAACAATTTTATTAATTTTTTTGCCTAACTAGTGTTTGGATTAGGCGGATTTTTGGATTAACAGCCAGGGTTCGGATTACCGGGACTCTAGTGTACATACCTTCGACCAGCTTTAATTAAATTTCTTGACTTAAGCAATAGGGTTTGTCTTATTTATAAACTATTGTAAATAGTGTTTTAAATTATTGTAAATGTTAATCTTTAAGCAACGTGTTAAACATTTAAGACTGCAACGCTTGATTTTTGTCGGATGTTGAGACATTATCATTCAAGACATATTTCTCTAAGAATAATAAAATTTGAGTAAGTTTGAAAATCCTCTCAGTACAAATGAGGCTTAAACTAAAAATAAGAATTATTCTGTACTGTATTTCTAAGTCTCAGAGGCCTTAAATATTGGTAAATAATTCAGTAATGAGAAATTGAAGTTTGTTAAATGACTTAAATCGCATGTATTATTTTATTTGAATACTATCAAATAGTAATTATACTAGACAAGACTATTATGTGAATTTGTTGTAAAAAAAACTGAAATAGCAAAGTACAATTGCTTGGTGTAAGATGCAATAACTATTCTCTTGTTAAAATAACTAAAACTACTTTGATTTGAAGCTATTCATAAAAAACTGTTTTTTTAAACTCTACTCCATGTACTTAACAAGAATAACATTAACATTTTGTTTAAGCTATAGTTTTCTACAAAAGCGGTAATCTCTTATGACAAAGGTAATATATTACAGTGAGTTTTTTAAATGCAATCATATGGAAGCTTGCTACGGTCTCTAAGAAAAAACACTTCCATATGATTAAATTGAAAACAAACTTTCACCATATCATATTTCAGCCCTAAAACAGCAGTTACCGCTTCTTAGGAAATTATAAATAAATATAGCTTTGCCCAAAATATCTACACAATACACAACCAAGTTTGCTGAATTAGTAAAACTTGATGTTGAAAATATAACTAAAATAGGAGCATGATTATTTGTCCTAATCTTTTGTACATATAAGAAATACCGTTGTTAGATAACAAGAGGTTTAACTGTGAAATTATGTAGGATTTGTGTGTATGAAATAAGCATTTTGTGTTATTTTATTTATATTAATGAAATTACGTCTATACATTTGATCAAACTGTAGGCCTATACATTTTATTTTGCTTAAATTACTTCTTATTCATGGTTGTTGTCTTAAGGTTTTAGTCGAATGTAGTCATGTAGAGCTTTGATATTTTAATTAATGCAGAAATTAATTAATGGTTAAAAATAAATTTTAAATTAGAAAACAATTAGCCTTTTAATGGTTTGACATGTTTTATTACCATTTTACCACCACAACAATATCTACATGTGTACATTTTAAAACGGTTAATTTATGTTTTGTAAATAATAAAATAAGTCTTAAGCTATGGTTTTACTAAGCGGTACGACACATAATATGTGATTGGAGTTTTGTTTTCAATGTAATCAGATGACAGTGGTTTCCTAGAGAACGGTGGACTCAAAGTAGCGGTGAAAACTAGTTAAGGTTTTTTTTGCCAGGTGACACATTTTCTTTTGTAAACAAAAGTCTAGTTTATCCATTAATATATGCGTAAATAAACTTTGACAACTAAATTAAACAGCATGTCAAACGTTGTTTTTGTCTACATCTGTTCGAATATTGTGTTACGTCCACCGTCACTGTTACGTTACCGCTACATTACGGCCGTAATGCAACGGTCACCGCTTTTCTAGGAAACCATAGCTTTAGGGACTTTTTTTAGCCTTAACCAGTTGTTAAAATTAACAGCCAGCCAATAGGAAAGCTGTATATTTTTCGAGGTTAAGTTTTATTTTGCATTTTGGTGTTACACTTTGTATTTAACTAGTTTAGCAGAATGTGTACACGTTAAATTTAATACAGAACGGAAAAAGAGTACCTTTATTATATGTATAGTTCTTAAACCAATAGTTTAAGTGTTTTGGACCTTGTGTGAAAATGTAAACAATGCAAACTATAAACAAATTCAACGGTGGTTAACCAACCACTGGTTAAAGTTAGCATTAAAAAAGACAGAAATGTTTTCTCCTGAAGGGAAAAATCCAATCATGTGCATTCCTATTTATACATGTCTGTTTGATTAACTAATTCAAAGGGGAAAGGGGAAATAATAGTCATTAATTGGAACAGCACTAAAATCATTTTATTGATAAAAAAATTAACAAAGCCTAAATGGCTAAAGCAACACCCATTTTTAATTACAGTGTTTTTAATAATTCAAAGAAAATTGTTGAAATGTTCATACTATTTAAGAACTTATTCTAAAAATGTGTGACATTCCTTTTGATAACAATTTGATTACTAACTCATCATTCACAAACTTGTACAACAGTTTTTGTTCATTTTCTATTTAAAAATTACATAATTTATAAAATGACTAGCATAGTTTTAACTTTGTATAGAAGAATCTAATACAACTATCTAAGGTACCTAATATTGAAAAGTAACTACAGCTAAACAATATCTAAATAAGTAAAAGAAGGAAACTAGTATCTGTTAACAATAATAATTCATGGTTGTAATTCAATTTTGACTTCACAGGAATTACTTATATATTTAACTAACCTGATTCTAACCAAATTAATTTGGTAATTTGTTTTTCGAACATTCGACACTATATTATTCAATTAAATTTGGTGGACATGTCCAAAATTTTTGATACCTTCGAGAGATGAAAAGAAGTCATCCTCCAAATATATGTCATCAATAATACTGTTAATGATACTGATACAAAAATACTGATGCCCCGGAATACCGAAGGCAGGCCAAATACTGATAAACTATAGCCAAGTCTAACTTCTTTCTGTTGTCTAAGCCAGTGTCATATTACATTGAAATTTATGTCGTAACACAGCGAACGCTTTTTGGGAATCACTTTAAACATTTTTTAAAGATTAGTTTGGCTCCTGAGATAGTTAAAATCAACGATGCAACTTGGTTGCTGTTTATTTCAAATAAATCTTAGGAGTTCATAAACTACTTCATATTTAAATGGCAGTGAACAGGCAGTTATCAGCCTTTGTATTATTGTACGTGTATTTACACCACAGAAAAATATTTACATTATATAAAATGTACATAAAATTGTATTAAATAAATAAAACAGTAGGCAAAAAATAGCTTTCCATTATTGAATAGAAAGGGAACGGGTACAGGTGAAAAATATGTCTGTATATAAATCATTCTTTAAGATATTTTTAGTATTATTTTTTTGCAGTTCTGTTAATGGTGAACAATAGTTTTTATTATGAGAAGGTTGGTAACGCTATGAAAATGAATAGAAGTCAGAATATGAATTAAAAGTATTGTAGACCAAAATCAAGTAAAAATTTTCAATATAATTTTACGTTAGCTTTAGTACAAAATAAATTCTCATACAAATTAACAGGTATAAGTTGGTAGGACTTTACACAACATATAACTAAATTTTAAAATTTAATGTTTAGAAACAAATGGATATAACCAAGACAATACCACAGTAATGCCTGTACATTTTCTACATATATTTTCATTTATAAGTTTTAATATTTTTTATATAATAAAAAAAAGTATTATGTATGAAATTAATATTAAGCTATGGTTTCCAAGGAAAGTGTTGACCACTATATTACGACCGTTATGTAGCGTCAACGTAAGTTACGTAAGAGTGATGGTGGATGTAACACAATATTTAAACAGATGTAGACAAAAACCATTTTTGACATGTTTATTTATGTGTATAGTAATGGGCAAGCTAGACTTTAATTTGTTTACAAAACAAAATGTGTCACCTGGTGAGAAAAACCTTCACTAGTTTTCACCACTACTTTATGTCCACCGTTCTCTAGGAAACCACTCTCCATCTGTTTACATTGATTAAAAAAAACTCACCGTCATATAACGGCCGCAATGTAGCGGTCACCACTTCTTAGGAAACCACAGCTTAAGAGACTTTTGTAGCTTACCAGAAGTATCTTTCACTGTTTACGATGTAAGTTATTTTTATTGTTAGGCTTTTGGAACAGCTCTGGTTCTTACAAAAATCAAAATATTTAAAGAATAATCAGATGCTCCATTAGACTAATCTATAATATAAAAATGAATCGCAAAATGTGTTGCTAAGCGCTTAACTCAACAACGCCTGGACCAATTTGACCAAATTTTTTTAAAATGTTCGTTGGAGTTCAAGGATGGTTTTTACGGCGAGAAAAATTTGAATAATTGCCGGAAAACCCCTTAAAACAGCCCTTTTCTTTTTCCCTTACAAACGTTTTCTGACTAAAACGTAAACAATTTGATCTTTATTGCTATTCGTTGCCAGCTGATATCCCTATTTTACAGACATAAAACATATGTACGGTTATAGAAAAAAACAACAACAAACTGTCAATGTCAATTTGCCGTTGCACATTGTGTTGTTTTTCTTGGATTTGGTGTAACCTAATCTACTGAGTTTGTTTTGTTAACTAATACATGAAACAAATTCGTATATCCTGTATTGTGCAGAGTGATTAATACGTAGGAACAAAAAACTACCACATTACAAATCTTTTTGACAGGATGAAGTCTGTCGGGTCCGCTAGTGTTAAATAAACATAACAGTTAAGTGTATACTGTAATACTTCTGATAAACTGCAAAAACTCTCCATTTAGAACAACAGCTGTTAAACAAAATATAAAAAACAAATATTCAAGAAAGATATCAAAAAATAATAAATTATCTAAATTTAAACATTCCTTGGACCATGTTAAGTCTCACAAAGTATACATTTTGGTTTCTTTATAACAAGTTCAAGAACCTGGTAACTAATATTTGACTTGTTCCCATCAAAATGAACTTACAAAAAACTCTTGGGCTTTTATGGGCGATGTCACAACTATAATCTAGTTCTTCCGGTTCACACCATGTCAAAACATCATAATAATTAGCTTGACATTTTTCGGTTTCGCTGTGGAGTATTATATTCAGTCACTATTTGGCTGAAACTGACTGGAGATGATGCTCCATAGCGAGATTGAAATATTTCAAGCTAATTATTGTATTGTTTAACACAGTATGGACTGTATGAACTATATTATAGTTGGGACCTACAAAATATCAAGTTGTTTGTTGAAGTAGATAGTATCGTTTTCTCTAGTTGTCTTCTTATTTGGTTTTGGTATTAAGAAACTCAGTTGGCTCAGCAACCTCAAGTTATGATTGTCAGACTTGAACAGTTTCAAAAGGAAGCGGTACACCACCAAATTATTTCAAAAACATTTATTTATTCTGTACAGCTTGATTTTTGGTACAAGAACTATTTTGATAACACATTAGTGAGTTGTCAACATAAAAATTGTACTCAAAACCAGATTGTACTGAAACACATCTCACCAAGAACTTTATGTGTTCCTAATATTAAAAAATTATATTTTTTCAAGTATGTTTTGTTTATACCATACAAGAATTTTGCTTCAGATAGTAATTTTACTCATAAAAAATTAATATTGTTAACTACCTTTTAAAATAGGTAACTTTTTTTCTAACCGAGCTCATCACTAAGGTAGAGCAAAATCGATTACCGCAGTCACTTCTAACAATTTTGTCAAGCCACCAAACTACTACAATAGTCCCAACTTCGTCTTGTAACATAAGACAAACATTGTCTTTGTATTTTACAACTTAAAAGTTATGGTGAAAATTATTTTTATTACTGTCTTCCGAGGGTTTAATATCTTTGTTAAAATATTATTTTGTGTTTCTAATTTCTTTTTTTTGCACACACTGTGAAATCTACTTCAATATCCCAAAATAAATTAAAACAGGTGGGGAAAATCATAACTAAAACGAGTTCAAACGATGATAAAGAAATCATAACCAGATAATAGGAAAACGATGGTATGGATACCATAACGATGGTAGGAAAATGTACCACCTCCCTTCAATTTATAAAATCAACAAAGAACGAAGGAACAGAATGCAACATACGACAAAGTGATTGGACAGTGCGACAATCACCGCCGAAGGCTTTGTAACAAACGGTCCAGCCTGCTCGTGATCTGTTGCAGTAGGAAGAAGCCGATCAGCATGGAAGGCAGGGTGATGATGAACGCAATGCCTTCGAAGATGAGTTTCGGGGCGAACACACTCCAGACCATCAGGTGACGCGCATGAATACAAGCAGCCAGCATGCAGCAGAACACCTGATCAACAAACACAGATGTCATTCGGTATGTTTGATTCTAGATAAGAAACATTTACATTGTCTTTAGTACCCTCTAGTAAACCAGATACAGTCTACGGATTAATGGTACTTTCCTTTAAGACACCAACCACTCTTAAGAGGGTATTTTAAGGTGAATATGGGATGATGGTGAGTGTGATGAGTGTCTTTGATGGATGACGAGGTGTAATCTTGTCAAAAACTAGGGCCAACTATTCTCCAGATTGGGTAATTATTAATAGCGCAATGACCAATGGAATGGACCAACGGCTTAACCTGACTTCTGAACCACCGGGAGTTATCACTGCAGCCAGGAATCAAACACGGGCCGATCATAACAAAATCGACAAGACAAGACAAAGTTTCTTTATTCACACTAACATAGAGTATGGTAATGGCAGCGTCAACATACAAAGTACATTAAAAATGTCAATAAAGAAGCCTTCAGAAAATATTAAAAGTAACATTGAAAACATTAAAAGATTAAAAATAGCATTAAAAAGTCTTTGACATTAAAAATTACTTTTTGGAGTAGAATGATCTTCCAGCCATATGTGTAGATTTTTTTTGAGTTTCTATCCACTGTCTTCTTTGAGGTACCCAGGCAATTTATTGAAGTAGAGCGCTCCTTTATAGGTTGTAACAAAATGGCTTTAAGAGCATATTCTACACACAAAAAGTTCTAAACGGAAATAAAAGTGTGAGGTTACCCTTTGGCTGAAGAAAATCATGTACTGAAGGCATAGCTTGAACATTGCCCGATTCATCTGCGAGTCCTTCTCGAAGAGTGTGAGCTCGGCTCGCTTGGCGTCAGCAGCTGGTGCAAGTCTCGGGGAGAAGGTGCTCAACGTGTGCGGCACGATCAGAAGCAGTGGCAGCAGAACCCCGTGCAGCACATGGGAAGAGAACACGTTCCCCAACACCAGCATCCCCGGCACCTGAACCCACAGCGGATATTGAATCATTTAATGGTTGGTGGCAATGGTTAATAAATAAGTGTTTGTGCGACTTACGGTATGTTTAAGAATTATATGAAGAAAGCCACATTTACCGTGTGAGAAGAAAGTGAGGTCCCTGCAGAGAGAAGGAAGGCAGTGTTCCAGTTGATGGAAGAGAAGGTGGCTTGGTGTCCTGTGTCGTAGAAGAAGTGTACACTCGAGAGACCCCATGCTACGACATTCCACCACGGCACTTCCGCTATCTCACCTGCACAAGCAAACTTATTATTCTTTTGCGTCTCAATTATAGCTACAATCCATGTACCCTCAGTGGGAACCTGACAAGTATTTTTACCTCTGCAGATACCCCGACACTGGGGAACAGCAAAGAGATATTGTGTCTACAGCTGAATTGGTTTTTGGCTACTCAGTATGGCCTTTCTATGGATCAATGGAGAGGTACTAAAAGGAGTTGCGTCAAAGAAGGTACACTCTTGAGAGTCAATTGACTGAAGTTATGATGGAGTTGACAATTTAGAACCCAGCACTGCAGCACACTTCTGTGAAGGTGGAATGATTACCTTTCGAGTGACGTGAGACTGAAGAGACCGTGGAGACAAGCCACAGACACAGCGTGAGGAGCACTGCGGCCAAGCCGTGTTCACTGTCCAGCAGCAGCGCGGCCAGCAGGGTGAGCACCACGGAGATGTTGAGGAACGCGGCGCTGTACGCCGTAGCCAGCCCGAACACCACCGGGTACCCTTTCACATCACTCCCAGTGCGTCGGACCATCACCTGCACACGCCGTGTCGAAGAACTGTTACTTGAGATATATTTTAATCTGTTGATACAGTTAATTATGAAAGAAAAGTAGGCCTAATGATTCACTGTTAAATATTGCTTTGGATTAAAAAGCAATTCACTAAAATTGCATTAAGTTTTACAAACAGTGGGGCTTCTTTTTTTTTTGTTCACAGAGAAAGTTGTTTATTACACGCTAAAGCAAAGACGTGCAAGGAGGTAATTTCAACGGAAATATTCTATCAATTTAAAAAAAATTAACATTTATTAATGTTATTTTATAATGTTGGATTGTGTGGACATTTCATAATTAAAGCTAATTTTGACACATACTAAATTTTAAAATGATAGAATCCCCGGCACCGGGTTTTGCCAAATTATAGTTGTAAAAATTCCATTTATCTAGTAAAACTTATCTTGAAAATAAAGTAGTAAAGCCTTATCTTGAAAATAAATATTAAATTTGAACTACCAACAAACTCACCCACACTATAAAATGATTTGTTCAGTAAGTATTATTTTAGCTTTCTTTTAAATATCTTTAAATCAGTTTCTGATATAATATTTAGAGGTAATTTATTGTACAGTCTAACTCCAGCTACACAGGGAAGTTGATCGTATATGTGAAGCCTATGATATCTATTCCGTAGTTGATTAGCGTGCCTAGTATTATGGGTATGAAGATTCGCCCCTGTCTCTAGATTACATTTTGTTAAACAAAAATAATAAATAATTGTTTACAAAATGTACATACAAGGTAAGATCAAAATTTTAAGGGGTTTGAACATTTCCCTGCAAGATTCACAAAATCTTATTTTAGAAACAATCCGGATGGCTTTTTTTTGTAAAATAAATATGCACATAAACCTTTGGTCTGACCATGCTTTCCATAAAGAAATTCCATAATTTATGTAAGAGTGAATCAGACCAAAATAGGCAGGCAGTTCTTAAAGTCGCACAACTACAGTGTTCAGCCAAATTTGGAAGAAGAAAGATGCTTGATGCAGTTTTTGTACAAACACTGTCTATTTGAGAATCTCACGATACATTTTCATCAATATGGATTCCTAGAAACTTAACTGTAGCACGTCTTCAATGATATCTTCATCTATCATAAATAGAGGTATACGTTCATTGTTATAATTGGGATGGTGACTCAATTTGAAATAGTTTGACTTTGACAAACTAGTTTTTAAATTTATATGTTGAAAATATTCAACACAAGCGTTTAGTTCTTCATAGCAGGATATTTCCAAAGCATTGGTATTAGAGTTTGATATTTTAATTGAAGTGTCATCAGCATACAAAATAGAACCTTCAGGGTTGGTAAACAAATTAATGTAAACCAAAAACAACAAAGGCCCCAATATTGAACCTTGAGATACCCCAAACGTCAATGAGGTAGAGCTTGATAGTACATTTTCAACTTGAACTTGCAGAGTTCTTTCAGATAAATAAGATTTCAGCCAGTTGTAAGAAACCCCTTGAATCCCTTACACTGTCAAAATAAATAAATAAATAAAAGTGATGTTAACGAAGTCATGTAGCACCAAGCAGAAGTCTAAGAAAGGGCTTTGTTTCAACATTTATGATTGTGTATCTCATATCAAATAAGATCTTCATTTTCTTTCAACAATTTACAAAAATTACAATGGACATCATCAGAGTTGTTTGTTTATGAAATAGCATAAATACCTTTCCAGACAAATCATAGATTTTCCTTAGGTTAGATAAAACCCGTTAACAGTACCTCCTTGAGCTGGTTGAAGAGGGCAGGGATGAGGTTGTCGTGAGACACCGCGGTCGTGCGAGACAGGTGATAGACACTCAGTGGACGGACGAGCAGCAAGGCGAGACTGGCGAGCAGGATACACATGGCAGTACGAGGCAGTACCGTCAGCTGCCACGGCTCGAACAGCTTGTGTTGCGTATTCAGCGGCAGCGCTTGCAGTACCCAGTAGCCACCCGTCGCAATCACTACGGCAGTGGAGGCGTAGCGCGACACAAACACAGTGGGCGAGATCCCCACCAGGTTCCCGGCACTGCGCAAGTACAACCGCACACAAGTGATGAACAGCGCAATAAACACGATGGAGAGTAGGCACCTCGTGGAGTCCGACAGGATCGGTTTCTCTATCGTACAGTTTTGTTCCGGCCGGCAGACAACGTACAGGAGGGAGAATCTTACGACGGCGAAGAAAACAAACGACAACATCACGGCTCTCCCTCTGGATGAATAGAGAAACAATTTTAACGATGAGAACAAATCGAATGTTTTCGTAACTTTCTTTGGTGTATCCCCTTTGATATCAAGAATGGATGTGAACACAATCGCTGTGGCGAGGAAAGAGCTGATAAATGCTTCATTGATTATAAAACTATTAGAAAAAAGTCCTATCACACTAAACAGCATGATGAGTCTACAAATAACATTCACGATGGTGGAAGTTTTACTAAGATTGTACCAATTGTTGGTTATAACTGGCCAATGAGAAATGCCAACAAAAACCAAAAACATCATCGAGAAAGTACATGCACAAAAGTAAAAGTTCTGCTCGATTTCTTGTAACTTGTCTAAATATTTTAACACCCAAATGACTACACCTATCAATAGCACCACAGCATATGCTAAGTAAGTGATGATATTTTCAACCACTTCATCTAGGTAATGGATAGGTAGTCCTTCAATTATGATGAACGCAAAAGCTAACAATGAAAAATATAAAACTATGATTATAATCTAGTTCTTCTGGTTCACACCTACAGTTGTGATACCGGCTGCGAAAGCCTGAGAGTTTTAAAAGAATTAAAGGAAAGATTTCACAGGAATATAGGCACTAGTTAGCCACACTGTAATTAAGTTAGCTTTGATGCAACTTAAATTACATCTCTAGACATCCTTAAAATGTATTTTCTGTGGTTAGTTCTATTGTTTGAGTTTATGTTTTCATGACCGACAATACAAACCTTATAACATCATTCATTTCTAGTAGCTTGCGTTTCATTTCAACATGGTTTGGTCCGTAACGATGTCCACAGTGATCAACTCCGAGAAAGTGAGCAATTATCAAGTCCCAGTCTTTTTTCTGAATTTCAGGTGCCAGTTTTGCCTTGACGTTTGTGTCGACAGAATCAAGATCCCAAACATTGAATGAAGGATATGGAAACTCACGTGTAAATCTTCCAGGATACATAAAAGTCAATGTTTCATCCCCCATAAATGTAATTCTTTTCTTTGATTTCACTAGCTGGTCAATAAGATTGTCTTCATTAATTTCAGAAGTATCAAAATTTGAACCGATGTCAATAAATGTTGGTAAACTGCCAGTAGTAAGCCCATTCAATCGTTGCATGGTAGTAGTCGGAGGATCTGCGATGAACTTAAGCAATTTCCCTCTGTCAGGAGAGCTCTCTAATATATCATGAATTACAGTGAGTTTATTCTTGTAAGGAGGAGTCTCGCCTGGACTTAAACTATTATTGAACTGGGCAAACTCATACTTTAAGGCATCAATCAGTATAAGAATAACTTTAACGTTATTATTGAAGCAGTACTGTGAACTATCCAATTTGCTGTTGAGTTGTTTTGAAAGAACATTTTCCTCTGTGCATTCGAGGATTTTTTCACCATTTACTTCATTTAAGGATGTAGAATTCAACATGAGGTCACAGAATCCCATACTAGATTGAGATTTGCATGAAGATTGAAAATGAAGTACTTCTCTATTTAGTAGAAACCCTCTAGTAAACAAGAGCATAGCACTGATCAACATAAAACCTAACCAAACCATAAAGAGGAAATATTTGATTAAGTGGTACATATTTACGGATACAAAACTTAACTATCAGCTTGGAAAGATTACAAACATATCTTTTCACTTCGCACTAATTTCAAATCATAACTGTGATGAATTAAAATAATTGTAGTAACACATTTTCAGAGAAGCCATTCCTGGTTTTCAGTCCTTCCTAGCATCGAGGCACAAGTCACAACTCCAGCAGCTAGGTAGGCCCAAAAATCGCTTCACTTGAGCAGACAGAAAATTGAGAAAATGCGAAGCACAGGCCTGTTTTCTGCTACTACAGCTGACTCGGGCTGACAGTCTGACACAGCTCAGTGAGCTAACACACCCTTCGCATAGAGAACATCAAAAGTATTGTGTAAATTTCAACAAAATCTGTACACTTATTTCACCTGTAAGGAAATTGAAGTAAATTGCACAATAATTTACTGAGATGCGTCCGACTGTGTTTATACAATTATAAGTGTTACCGTTAAAATCCCTTGTAAACTCTAATCAGGCACTACTAAACTATATATTATCGATAGTAGACGATTGCACTAACTATTTATGTGCTAACTCTATGTAAAAGCAGACGCCGAAGCAGAAGACAAATTTATTGGAGCAATGGAGGAAATGGATCGAGGGGTTGAAGGTTAGATCAGAATAATGATATTGCATTTTAAAGATTGTTTAGCGTTTCTTCCCATTTAAAACTTATACTTCCCTATTATTTTCTTCTTCAGGTAAACTATTATTTATTTTATTCTTGTATTATTATGTTATAGCCCTAGAAAGACGACAAACTATGTTTATGCCCGGCCCTGCATTAACTTAGATACAGATTTTAGTAGGCTGTTCCCCATTCAGTGTCTATTGTAGGGTTTGCTCTGATTGTTTATCCTATTGTGCACTTGGTTGACCTACCAGTGCATTTTCAGTTATACTTACTTACAGCTATGTATTCTCCACTATTTTTCAGCTTTATTGTAGCTAACAAGTCACTAAATTTATTTTAAAAAGATCTCGTATTTAATTACATTAATAAACTGAATTTTAAATATACACACACTGACCAACAAAATGCCAAACGATTAAGTTGAGTCTTAGATTTAAATTTTTTTAAAGTATTTAGCTCACTTGCCAAACACATATTTTTTCAGACATTTTTATTTTGGAACTTTTTGAGCCTAGCTAACTTAATGGTAAGCTTGAGAAAATGTGAGTTTTATTATTATTTATTTTACAGTCATAAAACAATTATGAAAATTGTGTTGACTAGTGAAATGAAATGAATATGATTTATTAGTATGGAATGGATGGGTGAATAACAAACAGTGCCACATGAATAACACATATTAAATTTTATTTGTATACTTAAGCAGGCTACACTACCTTGAAGTGGTACCAGCATTTTAAATGTGTGGTTTCAGAACAGACCATTGTAGGAATGTTAATTTTAATAGCTAACTATAAAACTGACTATTGCGCTGGATTAACCAATCCTCTTTGTTGTTTACATTCTTAAGCAGCCTCAACCATTCTGTTTCCGACCTGGCGGCTAAGTCGGCAGCGCACGCAGAGTGCAAATCCCAAGTTATGTATAAGCCTGCCTCGGCCAATAATCGATTTTCACTTTGTGGCTAAGGTCACTGCACAGGCTGCATAGGCCCATGGTGACTGTCATAATAACTCTAAACAAAGAAAGAAGCAAACTCAATACATTTTTAACTATTGTAGAATGACTTCAATTCTGTGAATTGATTCCAACAAAGATTGCAATGAGTGTGCTATTTGTTGTTGGGCAGGTATGCTGCGTCAGCGGGCCAAGGGCAGTGGGGACGATGACTGGCCGCCCCCTCCCCCTCCTATCCTGGAGGACCGGCCACGTCAGTGCTCCAGTAGACTGCATCAGCTGAGCACGACGGGCACTGTGGTCGCAGTGTTCTCTGTCGGCATTCTTGTCTACTTGATAGCTCTGCTGCTCAGCAACCGACTGCCTCTTCCCCTTAACATCTCTGATGAGACGTTCAACCCTGACAGGTAGGCAAACTTAACACTTGCAGATTATTTATGACAAGTTGTAATGATGTAGTCAAGATAAGTTTAAACAGATTTAACACTTTCAAGAATTTGGAAATTATAGGAATGTTACAGTGTAAAGAAATAAATGTATCATCACTTGTGATTGTGGCCTAAGAGCTGAAACATGATACTGAAAATTGTTAAAATGTTTTAATCAAGAGTGTTTTATTGCTATAAATTTATTTCTTGAACACTTTCAATGTGATAAGAGAACTGGTTTTAGTGCCTTTCTAAATAGTTGTTGTTCTTACTGACTCTACTTTTTCCGTCAAGTTTTCTTTTCAACTTTAGCCGTATGATTATTTGTTAGTGATTGGTTCACTATTTTTGGAATAATTTATTTCTAGTGTCAGACAATTATTAATCTTTTTTCTTAGAATTCGATGTTTCAGTTTTGATATAATAAGGTTTTTGGTGTTTGGTTAACTTGGATTTCTTCACAGTTCAAGTCAATAGAACTTATTTTGTATCTAAAAAAATGTACTTTATTGTGTCACACGGATTCAAACGCAGAATTTGTGCAATTATTAAGATAATTATTTTTAATGAGTTTTTGCCATACTGATCATAGTTGTTAGGACTATTCTTTTCCACTTTGATAGTTTTTCAGCCTCTACAGCAACTTTGTGCATTTCGTAAGAACCAGTTTGTTTCCAGGTTCATTGCGGAGAGAGCTCGAAGTATACTGGAAGAACTGTCCAGCTTCGGACCCAAAGTGACCGGGAGCTACAACAACGAAGTGCTTGCAGTACACTTCCTGTGTATTCAGATAAACCACACGATAACCCAGGCTAACCCGGTTCACAAGATATCGTTCGATCTACAGAAGCCGACGGGAGTTTCAGCATCTCCCGTGGCGGACGGGAAGTGACGTATCACTACAGCGGCATACAGAACATCATTGTCAAAATCGGCCTCATAACCCGTCCAACGGTGCCTGTGGTCAACTGTCATTTACTCGTTCCTGTTAGTCCAGGTAACGCCACTGTCAATTCAGTCAGCTTACACATTTAGTTATGATACAATTAGTTGTTTATTGGCAATTCTTAAGGAAATGACATAGTCTTGCACAAAGCAAGACTGTAAACTGAAGACTTTTAAACTACTATCAACTTTTAAAAGACTTTGTGTATTGTAGTTCATAGTAGTTGTGTTTGTTTAAATAAGAAAATGCACGTCTTAGTTAACACTACTGCATTGAAATGTTAAAATGAAAACTATTGTTGCTTACATTAAATCCCTGAAGTGCCTAATAATGTACCTATAATAGTGGTTATTTTTAACAACTATATGAAAATTTTGTATGAAATATTTCAAGCTTTTGTTTGTTTACAAATCAGAAATTAAACCTTTTTGTTATCAACCTTGAAAAATGCATAATAAAGTCAGTTATTAGTTAGAAATTACTAATAGTATTCTAAAATACCTGTTTTCACCTATATTAAAACCCGCCCCTCCCCTTGAGTCACAACAAGTCTTTGCAGTTCAAAGAAATCTACTTAGCAAAACCACTAACTTTAGTTCTAGTATTGTAATTATGAGTAACATTCTAATTATATTGGGGTGTTTAAAAATATATAAGACAAGATCGTAAAATATATAGATTAATGATAGTTGGTATTTTTGAGTAACAAAGAGAGGTTTACAGTGGTCCAGGAATTCAGCATTACTTATAATCCTAACAACTTTCTTTTTCTGTAAAATTAAAACTTCTTCAATTCTGCTACAATTACCGTAAAAAAATAAGGCCATATCTAAATATTGATTGAAAATATGAAAAGTATGCAGAACGGATATAATCTTTTATTTATACATTTTGTTAATTTATTAATAAGAAAAATAACTCTAGATAACCTTGAATTAATATAATCAATATGGTAACCCATGACAGACTTTTATCAATATAAACACCTGTTCTTAATCCTGATCAGTGAAATTATCTAGTGGTACATCATTACAAGTGGTCTTAAGGAAAATAGTATATTTTGAGTTTTATCTTCATTAAGAAGGAAACCGCTGTTTTGAACCATTCTGACGCTGTATCTATTGAATTTGAGCTAAAACTTTGAGTCATTATTCTTCATGTCATTAACATTTCTTATGAATAGAAAGGAGAGCAGGTTCACCTGGATAAAGTAGAAACACATTTAACTGTATCCAGGTAAGCCTGCTCCCCTTTTTATGCCTTTTTGATAGCATATCCTGGCCTAGTGCCATATTCCTTAAATTTATAATTTTCTTTTAAGAAATGGATATAGTCCTTGAAATAAGCAAGACTGTAAACTTTAAAGACTTTAAACTACTATCAACTTTAAAGACTTTGTGTATTGTAGTTCATAGTAGTTGTGTTTGTTTATAAGAAAATGTGACGTCTTAGTTAACACTTTCACTGCAATTGAAATGTTAAACAATGAAAACTATTGTTGTTTATATGTAAATCCCTTAGTGCCAAATGCACCTATAATAGTAATAGTCGCCTTCAAATAACTTTTATTTATGAAAATTTTGTATGAAATATTTCAAGCTTTTTGTTTGCTTTACAAATCAGAAATTAAACCTTTTTGTCACTAACCTTGTAAAAAAATGTGATAGACAAAGTCAGTTATTAGTTAGAAATTACTGATAGTATTTTAAAATACTTATTTCATATTGCCTATATTAACCCTCCCATAAGTCGTACAGCGACGATGCACTAATATATTGCTGGTCGCCGCTGTAGCGACCATCGCCGGGCGCTATATATACATCTCTATGCTGTTCTTTCTTCACTAAACATACTGTATTGGCATCGACTAAAACAGCTTGAAATAGTCTATCTTTCAGTGTATCATGTTTATTGCCACGGCAAACAGACTAAAACAAACAGGTTTGAAATATCTCTGTGCTCAAGGAGTTCGCTTTTGTTGTCAGTCTGACAGTCACGTAACCTCAATCAGGTTGTCAATGTTTTCGAAAGTGTTTATTGCCATAACTTTGTTATTTTTCAACTTATATTCAAAAGTTTTATATTTTAAAACTAGATAAAATTTGAAACAAAATTGCTATTTCAGTTTGTGTATAGTGTAAATTTTGACAATTGGTGATATTTAGAATCAAATTTGTGACAACATTTTCAACTTTAGAATTCAAAGTCAACATTTCCTGCTAAGTTATGTGTTTTGTTTATACATTACTAGTAGTATATTTATTTGTTAACATTTTGGTGGGTTATACATAATTTAGTAAAAATTGAATTTTTGGCTATTTTTCAAAACAAATTTCAAATTTTGACTAATTATGGGCCGGCACTGGGAAATTTTTAATAGGCACTCGGAGGGTTAAAACCCGTCCCTCCCCTTGAGTCACAACAAGTCTTTGCAGTTCAAAGAACTTTAGGCTTTTATTCAAGAAGTGGCAAAACAGTTGAATTTTTATCTAGTGACAAATTAAGTGTTTGAATGGTTATTAAGATCAATTCATTGCAGTGTTTAAAACAGTTGAAACAACTGTTGTCAAGAAAAATATTGTCCAAAGTGGTTTGAAGAAAGATTGGTTCGTTTGTTTGTCCCAGGTGCTAGTGACGACGGACTGAATTGTGCTGTGATGTTCGAAGTGTTAAGAGTGATCTCTCGGCAGAAGACTCCGTTGCAGCAGAACATCATCTTCCTGTTCAATGGAGCTGAAGAAACTCCTCTGATGGTATAAACATTGTGTTTGTCCCCCTAAGAATTTGTTGAGTTGAAAACAAGTTTTCCACTTAAATGAGAAAACAGAAACAATTGTATTACATAGGCCCTTATATTTACAGTAAAACAGCTGAACTTGCAGCAGAGCGTCCTACTACGGGTGTGGCATTACAGCCTCTGTGCACGGAGTACCATCTTCAGTCACTGATTGACAGAAACTGAGATACTAGCAGGGCTGCTAACTGTCAGTGCCTTTTCAATAGTGTCACAGCCAATGAGAACATCAACAGTTGGCATCCCTGCTCCAATGGACAGTTGGCAGTCCCTGCCACCAATAGGATAGCAGACAAGCAAGTATTTCAGTTTTAGCCAATCAGTGATTGAAGATGGTACTTCATATCAGACCGAAATATCTCAAGCTAATTATTTTGTTTTGAAGCGGTGTGAACCAGAAGAACTAGATTTTAATCTAGCTAATGTTGAAGAGGGTAACAGTTATGAAATTGAAATTGTTAATTCCAGGCATCTCACGGGTTTATAACCCAGCACAAGTGGGCCCCAGAGATCAGAGCTTTCATCAACTTGGAGAGTTGTGGGGCTGGGGGCAAGGAAGTGCTTTTCCAGTCTGGTCCAAACCACCCTTGGCTCGTGCAGGTAATTACAACTGTATGAAAAATTGTACTTAACTATTTTAACATGCTATTTTTTTTGCAGTTTAGGTGGCATTTCTTCAAACTATTAGTTTTAGTGTCTTTTCATTACAATTGGAGCGATCATCCAACGTTAATCGCAGCTAGTTCATACGGCTAATTTTGGTATAAAAATAAAAATATTTAGCTACACTGTTATGGTAGGAAACTGCCGCATTTAAATGAATAAATACAAATTTGTAGAACAACGAGCAGGGGGCTCTAGCCTAGCCCAAAAGTTGGCAAAACAGTGAGTTTTGAGCTACATATAGTCAGCTTTAAACATTGTTCTGAAACCAGCACAAAACTAGCGGGGGAGTCCCGCTTATCCGAACCCCGCTAATCCGAAAATCCGCTTAATCCAAACACTGTTGAGGAAAACTAACTATGATTTTGATTTTGTAAAATAAATAGAACTGGTTTTCCAATTACTGTATCATACTTTATATGTTTGATAAAAAACTCCAAAATACAGTAGAGTCTCGATTATCCGAGATAATAGGGACCAAGACCACCTCGGATACAAAAAAACTATACCAGGAAAAGTGATAAAAGAGAGAAGAAATCAGACTGTCCAGCTACGAGCCCACAGATATGAGGGGTGAAGGCAAAGAAAGAGACGACAGGTGGAAAGGACAAGGGAAGAGAAGGAAAGCAAAGAGGGGAAGAGAGCAGCTGCAGTATGTGCAGGAGGGGGAAGGCAGGTGCCAGGTTGTCAGTGAGGGACAGCTGCACCTTTATCAGCTGTCTACTACGTCATTAGCTGTTGCTAGGCAACCACATAGGGGCGGGATTACAGAGCCAATCACAGCATTTTCTTTGTATGCTTGTCGATCTTTGAGGAGAGTGTAGTGTGTGTTTGTTATTTCCTCACCTCATCTCCATTTACTCAATGATTAATTTCATTTGACAAATAATGTTTTTATACTGGTACTAGTTTGGAATTACAGTAAATTGCAAAGGTTTTAGTACAAAAAAATCTAGAATTTGATCTAGTACGTATACAAAATGGATTTTTGGTTCTGTCTGAGATCGGCCAAACTGATAATGGCTGCCGGCCTCCATTGAAAATTAACTCAGCACGGATGTAGGGGGGAGAGGGGTTGTTTACTTGGAACTGCTCCCACTAGTTCCTTATCATATCTTCACCAGAAGTACAGTACACACCCTGCCGCCACATCATCTTTGTATTGCCCGTCATATCTGCATTTACTTCCGCACTGTTTTGTATTTCAGTGTACTACAGCATTCAAACACACAGTTTCTTACATTTAAATATAAAATATTAGTCGCTCAAACTCAATATATGACTTTATAAGGTCAATATATGATAAATCCATCAATATATGCCTAAAACCGTTTAATCTAATTCTTGCTAATCCCACGGTTCGTTCCAATTGCCGATTAGCAGGACTCTACTGTAGTTACAAATTTTCTAAATTTAAGTTTTTGCAAGTTACTTTTAATTTGAAAGTAGATACTACTCAAGGCTACAGATCACGATGACATCATACTTTCTACCACTTTAGTCAAGATATTCGGTTAATACATCTGTACTCTTTAAGGGAAAAAGAAACATAACAACTAAAAACATTTAAAATACCCTCATTTTAGATTTTTGTTTGAATTGTTGGCACAAACATTGAACATTTGACAATTATTCATTGTAAAACCTTCATAAACATGTACATTCCTAGTTATCATAATAGCTAGTAATTTAATATTCATATGATAGCTACTAAAATTATTTGAATGTTTCAGCTTTATGCGGAGTCAGTGCCGTTTCCCAGTGCTAAAGTACTGTTTGAAGAGATATTCCACTCTGGACTGATCCCATCGGACACTGATTTCCGGATATTTCGAGACTATGGACATAAACCTGGTAAGTGAACTGGATTTTTTCTGGTGTATGCTTGTCCTTCATTTGTCTTTAAGAGGGACAAATAAGGCAGGTTTTATACAATGTATTTCCAAAATTGTTACATATTAGCTGATTTCTTTTGGTTTTACTTAAAACTGGCATGACCAAAAGCTCAAAATGAAAACCTGTCAGGAAATAAATTATCCTGGCCTGAGAAACAAAGTACAAAAGTGAAAACAGGTTGAAACATACTTCTCATGCTTTGATGGGTGAATACTTTGATGATGATACTTTAATTTGAGACAACCACCACTCTTAGAGGGTATTTTATGTAACATGGGAAGAGTGTTTTGACGGATGATGAGGTGTAGCCGTGTTAGAAACTAGGCCCAACTTTTCCTCAGATTGGTTAGTTAATTAATAGCACAACTACCAATGAAATGGACCGACGGCTTAACGTGACGGGTGCATGTTGTAGGGCTGGACTTTGCACACTGCAAGAACGGCTACGTGTATCACACTCAGTATGACAATCACCGGATGATCCTGTCCAGTGTGTATCAGCACACGGGAGACAACCTGCTCGCCCTAGTCAGACACATCGTCGCTTCTGAGCAGATCAAGCGCCCAGCGGAGTACAAAGACGGCAGGCAGGTAATGTGAAACCTCCCAATCAAAGTTTTGGTAGTGCTCAGTTTAAATATATCTTTAATATAGCTTGAAATTAGAGGTGCCCAGGTCCTGAAATTGTTGGGATATTTTGGGGATAGTAGTTGCAAATGGTAATTTTTGTGGTTATGGGCGCATTTAACTGCAGTTGAAAATGGCAAATTCCTGTTGATCACACATCTATTTACGATTATCAGGGATGTATTGACAATCGGAATCCTGATTAACGGTCTTACATACACATAAATGTATTTTCAATTGCAGACGGACATTATTTGTGGACACAACTTGTTCATGGTTCCAGATGCCAATTGACCAAACATTCATTAACGAATAACGATTGTAGAAAACAAATAACAGGTGTGCATATACTAGTTAGCAATTTAAGTCAAGTAACGGTCGTATACACTATTATTAACAATCACGGACACTGCATGGGGTTCAGTGACGTGAACCGGCTGCTACATATCGCTTTTAGTGATGTCGACTAGTATACAAATTCTTTAGTATGTTACATACGTTCAAATCTAGGTAGGCCTAAGTAATGTCTCCAAACCTTTTTGGATTATGTTGGAGAAAAAATGTACCCGTTTTGAGATGGTTAAACAAAAAAAAAGATAGTCAGCCAATAATAGTTACCAGGGACTTACAAATGGACACATGGAAAGTTTGGACATTAAGAATCTTTCCTATTAAAACGGCCATTTTTACTTTGCGTCTTGGAATTTTACTGATGACATAACCAGAGATTTTTACCTTTCTACAACTTTTCTGTTGAAATAGCCAAATGTTTGAGCTTGTTGTTATGTTTTCAAGATCTAAACTTGTAGGATTTATACCTAGCTAAGTTATTAACCCAGTGTTTATGGGTTTGCTTGCAGGTTTACTTTGACGTGGGAGGTCTCTTCATGGTGCAATATTCAGAAGTTGAAAGCATCATTCTGAATATATTCACAGTGGCTCTCTCCTTCTTTACAGTGTTTAAAAATGCACTGGCACACACAACAGGTAAACCAAACAGTCAACAATTTTCGTAACAGTTTTTGCAAACATCAAATAAACGTTAAAATACCAACTAAATATTTTCAAGAAAAGTTTTTCAGAGTCGTAGTCAAGAGGGAGATTTTCCTTCTGAAGAACTCTGGTAAAGGACCACATGGATGAACAGTTTTTCAGTAACTAAGGTTTTACTGAATGAGACATCAAACCTAACAGAATTGCCTTACAGCTACCAATAGAGAGATTATGGTACAATATAAAAAGAGCCCAAAAATAAAGGGCCAAATTATTAGTTTTAGTTTGAGGTAATGTAGGTTAGTATTGAAAATGTATTTATATTTAAACGTCATAACTCTTAGGCTTTCGTGGCTGATGTCACAACTATAATCTAGTTCTTCCGGTTCATCCGCGACCATCATAATATGAGATATTTTGGTATCGCTGTGGAGTACCATCTTCAGTCACTAATTGGTTGAAACTGGGATACTTGCTGTCTGCTATCCTATTGGTCACAGGGCCGCCAAGCCAAGTGTCTGTTGGAGCTGGGATGCCAACTGTCAATGTTCTCATTGGCTGTGACACTATTGTAAAGACTTCTCGAAGTCTTTCAAAAGTAACTGAAGACGGTACTCTTCAGCGAAACCAGAAGAACTACCGTATATACTCGAATCTAAGACGCACTTTATTTACCATATTTTAGGCTCTAAAATAAGGGTGCGCTCTTTATATGGGTGTGCTTAGACTCGCACAATACGATACAAATATTGAGTTAATTTGAAGAGTTACAAAAACCCTCAAAACATTGACAAAAATAATCAGATAGGCCATGAGAGGTAGGACAACACAAGATTGTGTATTGCATTGCCTGTTTTGAAGAGTGGAATGAAAGAATTTTTTGTGACTAGAGGGGACTCAGAATTGCTTCTTATTGCATTCATCGTGTTCTCCATCCTTCTTCCCCTCCCTCCTTGTCTGTAGGTTGGTGGGGAAAAAGAGGAAGAGGAAGGAAGCAGTAGCATACAAGAAGGAGATATGCATCTATTCAAAGCAAACACTAGCACTTGGAAATATGGCGCAATCACCAGTGGCAAAAACATGAACTAACTGACTACAAAAAATAGTCCCTAGCCAGACCCCAGGTGGTCCTTTGTCTCTCTACCTGCCTTTCTTATCTGCTCACTGCTGACCCTTGTTTACAACATTTTTTGTGCTGTGGGAGGGGCATAGTGGTGGAGCAAGGTCGGGTTTTGGGAAGGTAATCAGGGTTCAGGGGCCTGACAAATCATAGCTGTTGACATTATAAAAACCGGGGGTTCTCTTATAGGAGGGTGTAGAGTTTTTTTACCTATATTCAGGGGAAAATTATGGATTAAGCGTAGACTGGTATATATGGTAGATTATAGTTAAAACAACATGTTTCCTCTAAGAGTACAATAAATTATGTTCCAATTTCTTCACAAATTATTATTAGTAAAAAAATGCTATTTCAAACGTGTTAACTTACATTTTATTCATTTTGTTTAGAACCACCACCAAACCAAACTGAAAAATGTTATTGTAAGTAATTTGATATTCTGCAAAACATCCATTTTTTAGTGGAACTAGTGATGCTAATAAATATTAGATGCTTTCAATGGGACGATTCATCACAAGTTTGCATTGCCTGTTTCGATTGTTGCATAGTTTTATTTAAGAACTTCTAAATTTTAATGTTTTTTTTTAGTTGGTGTTTAAATTTATATACTTATACTGTTTGCATGGCATGAAAAAAACAACTAATAGTAACCCATTTAACTCACATTAGTTGTGCTATTCAAGAGCACTTTTAATGTGCCTGGAAAATTCCTGAAACTAA
This sequence comes from Matsumurasca onukii, assembly GCA_018831715.1. NCBI lineage: Eukaryota > Metazoa > Arthropoda > Insecta > Hemiptera > Cicadellidae > Matsumurasca > Matsumurasca onukii. The sequence goes on from CM032058.1 coordinate 70,112,598, forward strand.
AACTGTACATTACTGGTTACTCAAACAAATAGTCCGTTTACATGGAAATTGTGTGGAATTTGTTTATACTATTGAGCACCTAGAGAATGTGGTGGGAACTAGTAAATACACATATTTATTTAATACTTGGCCTAGACAGCCCACGTCCTATAACAATAAGCATATTAGGCATGCATACTTTTTACGTTTTGTTATTTCTTGTTACAGTTTATATTTTCCTTCTACCACCGTTCTAGCCTAAGCAGGCTCTGCGTATGTTATTTCACAGAGACGTTTGTAAACTCTATGTGTTAGATGTTTGTGTACATTAATTGTCAGTTAGCATGCAGCCTCTTTTGATTTAGCAAAGTTAACCTCACCAGTGATCAATAATATTAATAACTAATGAACTAGTTAACTGCTCGGGGTGTCCAACAAATGGGAATCTCGGGAAAAGCAGGAATTATATGGAAATTTTTGATATTGGGAAGTACTTGGTAATAATTTTTTCACACTATGAAATTTTGCACAAGGTTGTGAAGTTTTATCACCGACGTCAAAGGAATTTTAGAAATCGTTGCAAACAGTTATTATGGTTGTGACTTTGTCGGGAATACTATCAGGAATCAAGAGATTGTCGCAAGTAGTAATGAGAGTGGTAATTAAACATTAAATATTTACTGTCACAATACAAAAGTTATTTGTGTTGACAAACATGAAACGATAACAAAGTAAAATTATTAACACACACAAATAAACAACTAATATACTTCGGTAAAGCCACTGTTGACAAATAAGGTCGTTTTGTCTTTATCTTGTTACTGGCCACCGAGGTACTTCTGTCGACTGGCTGTCCTCACACATTCAGCAAAACATCCTGAAGGCACAAGTTGGAAAGGACTTGAAAGTTGACTCGAGGAATGTTTCAATAGTCCTAATGTCTTGTGTTGTAGTTATGAACCTGAGATCTGGTGTCCTGAAGGTGACAATTTTCTTTTGCGTAATACAGGCAGGAGCGGATGTAGTGGCTGTATAACCAATTTATTCAGCCTGTACACGTGTTACAGGCATGAAGCGGCAAGCGGTACTGAGACACTTGGCGCTGGGTGTGCTGGTGCCAGCAGTCGGTATGACTCTCGCCTTTGCCGTATCCATTGCCAATGCCATCCTGCTGGACACTCTGCAGTGCTCCATGTCTTGGTACACACACAGCTCCCTGGTGCTGCCGCTGTACTTCCTGCCCTCACTCTTCGCGCTGGCTGCGCCTCTGTACATCATCACTGCTTGCAAGGCCGTCAGTACCAGTACCAGTTGTACAATAGCTTATTAGAGTCTTGAGTTAACCTACTGATAAGTTAAGCCAAAGATTATGTTACAGTAGGTAGATTGTGCATCGATGCCACATGGCTGAGGCAGGAAAATCAACATAGTTTAACAGCCCAAGCACATTTAGCACTACAAGAGAATTCTTTTAAGAGTCTCAAGTAGAGCCACAGACACACGTGTTAGTTTGTTTGTTCGTGAAAATCACACAATTTGGTCACATTTAAGTCATTGACATTGGACAGAAACAAGGCCCATGGCATCCATGCTCAATCTACCTACCATAACACTATCTATGGTTAAACCTATGAAATATTTTATTGAATTAAAACTGGCACCTAATTTTATGAACCCCCTGTGTTACAAGTAGCACAAATGATGCTGATGTGAATGATTTGGCTGATTGCAGAGCAAGCTGTGTGATGGGATTCAAGCGCAGATGTACTGTAATGGCATACAGCTGATATGGAGTGTGTTCCTACTGGTGGCCACGGTGCTGGATCCGCTCCGCGTTACATACTCATGATCGTAGTGCTCATCCCGGCCACGGCCAACTTCCTCCTGCTTCTCTGCAATAGGAACACCAGAGGTAGGCTAACAGAGTTTTTCTCTACTCAAAACAGTGTGAAAGTGTTGGTGAACTATTTTGAAAGGTGGTAAGTGAAGCAAAAATTAGGCAAAATTATATAAACATGAGTCCAAAAACACTGTTTGTATAATTTCCGCCATTTTGTTTTTGCACAAGTAGTTTTTATCTTCCATACCTCTTGAAAAGGGGCATTCTGCATCACTTCTGGTCTGTCTGAGAATGTCTTAGCCCATTGAACAATTCAGTTTGCATGAAATCAAATGAACACATCTGTACTCTACTGTACAGTCAACTTTGCTCTGGCCCCTTCTGAACTCTTCCGGCATCAGAATCGGTCACCTTTAGGTGCAATCTCAATATGGTAGGTGGGGGATCACTCTCTTTTTTATAATTTAGGGGTTTAAAACCAAGAAGTGCCCCATCCTTTGAAACATTTGAGGAGTTTGGCTATTTGTGGGAAGGATGTAGTTAATGAGTGTTTTATCTGTAAGAGATATAAATCAATTTGTAGTCAAGTTGGAGGAAACATTTCAAACTGCCACACCCTGCACTCAGTATTGTGACTTAGCACTGTGTGTTTCTGTGTTCAGTGCCAGTGTGGATGAGCGGGTTTCTGTCGAGTGCACTGTTCCCTGCATTCTACACGATCTACCTGAGTATCTTGTTCATACAAGTGATAGTTCCGATCACAGGACGTATCGGAGCCGACACCAACCCGGACCTCATCATCGGGATCATGTCATGCGCGCTCTGTATGCTCACCACCAGCTACTTTGTGAGTGCAGTGTCCACACCTGACCTTACTGTCTAGTGGTTAACTGTTCATGCACCCAATACTTGCTTAGATTTAGGAAATAGGGCACTAGGCCAGGATATGCTATCAAAAAGAATAGAAAGGAGAGCAGGCTATACTGGAAAAAGTAGAAACACGTAGGAGAACACATACTGTCAAATTTGTTAAGCCTATAGTATGCAACAAATTTAGCCTTGTTACAACTTTTACTTCCTCTAAATGATCAAGTTTGGTCATCTTTCGGTATCATCGGTGACAGCGAGAATCACCAGCGTCCAGATCCGAACCTCACTAAATCATTCAATCGGTAGTAGTGTGTGTACAAGGGCAGGGGCGAAAGTACTTGGAAAGCATGACTCAGCTTACTGGGAATTCGTTCATGGGGAACAATTGACCCCAGTCCCTAGCACAAAGGAGGTTCAAGCGGGTTACCGGACCTTCTGACCAGAAGACACACTGATTCCTTCAGCGTAGCGTCTTGATGCGCCAGGACATCTAAGGGCATCACAGACCTGCTATTGCTCAGTCTCGTCGCGGCTAGAAGCCGCCTGTCCCTCTAAGAAGAGTCATGTTCGCTGGTAGCACTATTTGGATACCAGATCGCCCTAGTTAGTAGGCTAGAGTCTGGATTAGTTATCGGATTAACAAGACAAATCGCTCCACCAACTAAGAACGGCCATGCACCACCACCCACTGAATCAAGAAAGAGCTATCAATCTGTCAATCCTTCCAGTGTCCGGCCTGGTGAGGGTTTCCGTGTTGCTCTTTCAAGTGCTTTTTTTTTGTCTTGACAAAGGCCCTAGTAGGGCTGAAAATTTGACAGCCTCCTACTTTACTCACCTCTTGTTAACGTGGGCAGTGGTTAAAAAATAATCACATCATCATCTGAGACTATTTTTGTTATCGATCTATTAAAATACTTTATCTTTTTTTTTCACATATAAAATGCCTCATGTCCTGTCCGGTTTAGATTACTGTCCACTGGCTTGCCTAAACCCCTTTTTCCAACCAAAGTACTCCCACGGAATCGCTCCCAAAAATACATCTACCTCAAGAACTACTGATTTTGCCTCTCTACGGAGTCTTCACAAGTTGACGCTACTATCGTTACATGTGTTCGTGTTGCAGGCTCCACTGTTTGTGTTGGTGCGCAAGCCGTGGGCTGTGTTCCTCTCCATGATCCTGCTTTATGCGGCTGGTCTGCTGTCGGCCTTGTACACGCCGGTTGGCTTCCCGTATCTCAACAGCACGTCCGCTCCCACTCCCCAGCGCATAGTGCTTGTCGTAAGTACCCTTCTCTCTAGATATTCATGCCGTCAGCATGTTAATTTAGGCCCGGGACCATGAAATGAGCACCAATTCTGACCCCCAGAAAACATGTTGAGCATTTTTAAAACTTTATATACATATGTACATATGTGTACCATCTCTACAGGTCGTATTTTTGTCCAATTTTTACCAAATTTGGTACAAATGTTTCTTTTGTGAATAGCTCACTTAAGTTCGTTAACCAGCAAAATCGGACTACCGGAACCACCCTTTTGAGGGAAACTTTTTCCCAAAAAAGAGGTTTTAATGGTCTAAAAACAGAAAGTTTCGTTCAATATTAATGAAATTTGAAACAAATATGTATCTAGTAATACTGAAGTATATTATACATCAATATTCCAAAGATTATCAAAATCAAAATCGTTTCAAAATGGCGGCCAAAAAGTAATTTTTTGCTATAACAATGGAACGAGTAGATTTTTTTAAAATTTAAAATGTGTTTTCATTTTATGATATGTAGTATAACTTCCAGTAAACACCCCGTAAGTCTGAGGCCAAAGGCCGAAGTGAGGCTGTGAGTGCATCGAATTAAGTGAGATAGAGTTCGTTAGGCATAGCATGGCCGGTGGCCTTAAGATTTCCTGCTGCCCGCTTATGGCCCTATAGCCCAACTCACCGGCCATGCTAAACCTGACGAACTGTACCTCAGATGCAAGACGCCATGTTCTGTCTCGACCACAGTACTAACATTGATTGAACACTTTGCAGCACACAGAGAAGGTGTTCTACAGCAGCTCGGGGGCAGAGCGCAGCAAGGACGCAGGGTTCTACATCATGAACATGGACCGGCGTGTGCGCGAGATCGACAGTGAGATGCCTCAGATGCAAGACGCGGTGGATCTGTCAACAATCTGTACAGAGCTCTTTTGTGCCAATCCAGTGTTCTCGTGGAAGGTCTCAGATACCAAGTAAGATGTGTTTGTGTATGGCTGTCATTGTTAGAGGGGAGGGCATAGATAAAGTTTTGATTTTTGTATGGAATTTTAAAATACTCAGGATTTTTTTGGACTGGATGGAACATGACAGAACAAGCTCAAAAATATATAAATAGCTTTTTGAGTGGAAGAGACAGATCAAACACATTGCTTGTTTTTTTGTTACTCTTGCTAGAGCATTTGATTGTTTACAAGCATATGTGGTAGGGCTGATAGCTGTTGAGGGTACTTTGAGACAGAGATCGTCTTAACCGTACCTTCATTAATAATTTATTTTGCAGCTATTTACATTTTTCAAACTCAAACTAAATTCATAAACATTCGCCACAATATAAACACAAGGAACCAATCACAACTAATACCTCAAATTATGTTTAATTTGGAGCTTTGCAGAAACTCAATTTTTTATCAAGGTATAAATTTATTTAATAAACTTTCAGGTGAAATTAAACAATTACCTGGCCTAGATATTTTCAAACGCAGACTAAGATGTTATCTCTCTCGAAGGGTCCTCTATAGTTTGTCGGAGCTTTGACATTCTCATGGCACAACTTAATAAACTGTTTTAAATTACTGTATCTTTTTTTTTACTGTAATCTAGTTTTATCTATAAAAATTAAACAATGATTTGTATTTTATTGACTTGCATTGAAATGTAATTTACATATCCAGTACGATCTCACTAACCCGGCCCTATATCGGGATCGGAAGCGCCGGATAAGTGGAGGTTCACTAAAAAAAGACTCAATTTGCCAGGAATAATCTCTCTTCCGACGGAGGATGATTCACTACTATTAAAGAATGATTCAATTTCATTCTTATTCCTCCTCATGTCTGTAAATTTTTGATATGCCGATGTTGAATTCCTGGGATAGAGTAGCTAACTTATCATCACTTTTTAAAATCACATACTTTTTATCCGTTGTCAAAGTAACATATTTACGTTTCTGCGACATCTCACGTCCTGTACTGAATGGAAGCACAGATTAGCAATAAACAACGCACACTTCTCCAGCTGTCTGCAGCGAACTGAAGTAATCAATACAGTCGACATAGGGTACATCACGTGCGTGCTTTACAGACAAGTAGAGACTTGAAAACAGGTGGCTAGTTGACACAGTCTCAGCGCCGAATTACTGGACGTGTCTGAGTGGTGAACGGTCGGATTATAGAGACTGTACTGTAATATGATGTCAATAAAGACTTTGAATATGTAGAGTTGTCTTTTGTGATCATAAGCGGGAGTAACTATGACTGCCTTAACTTGAAGTACAGGTAGTTGCTGGATAGCTAGGTAAGACGGAATATTGTTATCCGTGCCCCTAGCGGCTGGGAGGGACAGCAAGTGAGTAAGCCCCCCTCCACAAACACATTCGAAGAATACCTCCCGTAACGCAAGGCAAGCAATTAGCAATTGCTGTCAGCAGATTTAGCAATAAAATGTTACCGTCCCAATAGTTTCTGAACATTTCAGGATATGGTTTGCATGAATATTTCAGGATATGAACATTTCAGGCTTGCATGTGATAAAGTATTTAAACACTTGAGTTCTCACCAAATTATTTTACTTCACCTTAATCCTGTCCCAAACTTACACCTTGAATTTGTGTGTAACATATATGCCCTTATGTTGTAGAAAAAACACACGTTGGCTCAAAGCAGAACCTCCGGTGATCTACGAACAGACTTTCCTGGAGTTCACTGGCTACAAGACTGTGAGCAAGAGGGAAGACCCTCACGAAGTGAGAAGGCTGCACATGAACATTTCAGGTAGTCAAAGTCAAACATACACTGACATGGCAATTTTATTACAATTTAATTCTGAAAAGTACTGGCTTCAAATTAATCTTCAGGTAGTTGAGAGTGTAAATCAAAGATAATGTTATGACAAGTATATTGGCATAGATGCTGAATGGCTGAGCCAGGAAAATTGACGTTGCTGCGGCAGCCCAAGCAAAGATAGCGCTGCGAGGGAATTCTTTTAAGAGTGTCAAGTAGACCCACTAACGTAGCGCAAGTTTGTTCATTCTCCAAAATCACCCGATTTGGTCACATTTAAGTCATTGACTTCGGACCAACTCGAGCATGTCGAGCCAAGGGAAAAAGCGCTTGCCGCGTTGTGCTTAGGCTGCCGAACTATGTTGATTTTGCTGTCTCAACTATGTGGCATTCATGCGCAACCTACTCACCATAACATAATCTTTGCTGTTACTTTTTCATCCCTATTAATTGAAGTATAATGGTCCCCTGGGCTTCCCTTTAACCTGGGAGGTACTCTATATCCTCTTGACTTTTCCGAAGGAATAATAACATGGATGCCCAAGGGCCCGTCCACTAGTCTTTCCAAAGAATTCCCACTTGTTTTTATAATTAAATTTACCTAGGAAATTGCAAACGCCATGTTCACGTTGAAGACGACTTGTGCACCATTAAACATGTGTTGTCAGGTCCAGACCACATGCACCTGTTGGTGTGGCCCAAGCCGGGTGTGCAGCTGGTCGGGTGGTCTCTCACCCAGGCGCTGCCCAGCCCCACGGACGTGTGGGACAACAGACCCGTCTACGTGGTCAACTGCGTACGCGGCCTCTCTCCGCTCAACCTACCGGTCCACTTCGACCTGCAGGTGCGTTCATGGCTCTTGTCCAACATGTACATGTGTACTTTAGGTTTACAAACTTTTCAGTAGGGACTGCATGTTTATATGTTGCTAACGGCGCTGTTGTAACATTTAAAATAATATTGAAACTGTAATTAATAACTATTTTGTTCTAGTTAATCAAAGTTATTATCTAGTGGAGAAGTAGGTTCTCTACTTAGAAGTAGGTTAGTAGGTTCTGCTACTAACCCACTAGAAGTAGGTTCTCTACTTCTCCACTAGATAATAGCTTTGATTTAGCTGAAACATGTCGTGGATATACAATTTTTGATTGTTTTCATTATTTTTTATTTTAAATTTTATATATTTTACAATCAGTGGTCGCTATGAATAATGCTGTTGTAACAGTATTAGAGGTGTGCACAATTTTTCAGACGACAAAATTCACTTGAAAAATTGAGAACAAAAAAAGGCGTAGCTTTAGAAAGACATAGTGACTCTGGCCGGGACTATTTGACACAAGATTTTGTGTGATGTTATCTAATATAAGTCTAACTTTTACTGGTAAAGGCAATTCGCTAAATTTCAAGATGAAAAAAAGATTCCATATGCCTAGATTGCATGGGTAGCATTTTAAATTGGGATCAGGCTTTTTTTTGGCTTGCAGGCCGGTCTTTTTTGAGCGGGTCAGCGTAAAACTTATAGTATTAAATTACTTGCTTCATATTTTCTTGCTAAAATCAATGTTTTTGATGAAAATTGCCAAGTATAAAAGTATTTTGACGCCAGTATTAGATAATATTAACTAAAATTGAGTTTCTTCAATCAAATTATTTTGTTTATAATCAATCACTTGTTTGTAGTTCTATTGTCCTGTGTTGATCCACACAACACAGTGCAGTTTTAAAATGAAACATCTCAAAGTACATCACAACTATTACATAACCACTCACCCTTTACTACTTACAATGAATAACACTGACTCACTAAGCCTCAAACATTGCAAAACACTTAAAACAGTTGGGAAGAGTCAGGAGTATGAATCACAAAAAGATCGTAAACCACAATGAGGTTGCTAATGTAAGGAGTGAGAGAAAAGGAATGAGACTGTTGAGCTACCAGCTCACAGAGATGAGGGGTTAAGGCAAGAAAGAGAAGACAGATGGAAAGGACAAGGAAAGAGAAAGACAAGGTGGAGGGTTTCGTGGTGACAGAGACGGGAAGACAGCAGCTGCAATGTGTGGCAGGAGGGGAAGGCAAGTTGTGTCAGTGTGGGACAGCTGCACCCTTATCAGCAGGCTACTACGTCATTAGCTGTTGCTAGGCAACCACATAAGGGCGGGGTTACATAGCCAATCACAGCATTTCCTCTGTATGCATGTTATACAGTGAGATCGGGTTTTGAGGAGAGTGTAATGTGTGTTTGTTATTTCCTTATCTCATCTCCATTTACTCAATGATGAATTTCAGTTGACCAATAATGTTTTTAGAGTTTATACTAGTTTTGAATTACAGTAAATTGAAAAGGTTTTAGAAAATAAAAATACAATATTGCAAGCTAGAAGGATCTAGTACAAGTACAAAATGGAATTTTGGTTCTGTCTGAGATCGTTATCAGCCAACCTGACAATGGCTGCTGGCCTCAATTGAAAATGCACTCAGAACAGAAGTAGGGGGCAGAGGTGTTGTTTACTTAGAACTGCTCGGCCACTAGTTCCTTATCTTATCTCTGAAAAATTAATGTTTTCAGTGTTTTAGAACACATTATTGACTTGGCCCAATTGAAGCCTGTTAAATTATCTGCCTGGTCCAATGACAGGCTTTATAGCAGGCCCCCGACCCGAAATTTCGGGGCCCTGTGCACCTAATATTGCCTATAAACATGGAATGTCCCCAATAAATGTACAAATTAAATGAATTTGGTCAAACTCCTGAGCTGTTCCCTTTTTTGTAGTTCAGAACTACAAAGGTTTTTAAGAAATCAGCAATATTAGACTATTACAAAAAGTTTGGATTGAAAATATTCTTGTGATTCTCTCCTCAAATCTCGTCTCAACCTTACTTGTCGCACCCCTCTAGTCGCTAAGCTTTAATATAGAGAGAAACCAACTTAATAATCTAATCTCTCCTAGTTTACCTCTACAGCTAAGTCTGGATGTGTATACTCCATTACCCTTTGTCTCTTTGCATCTTTCATCTAAACAATTTTAGTTTAAATCCTTTTATTTTAATCATCTTCTTCCTTTAAAGTCTCTCTACTTTTTTCAGGTAATTGTAATTTTGTACTCTTTTCAGCTGTTTGGGCTCCATCCATTTTGTTCCCACGTGCATACCACCTACACCACCCTTTCTCCTAACCCTTCTTCCTCCATACATGTTCATTTCTTATCCTGTCTTGCCTAATTGTCCTTCCATGGCCCCTACACTTTTCATTCTTTTTCTTTGATGCTATGTTAAACTGTAGATTTCAAGCAGTTACATCGTGAGGATTCTGTTAACAGATAAACGCTGAGGTGCAGGAACCGTTCACCAATGTACGACTGGTGGGACACTACATGCACGACATCGACAGATACTTCACTCAAGAGATGAAATCGTTGCTGGCCAGTTTCCCAACCTGGAGCCACGTCACGCCTTGGGTTTCTTCTCTAGTAGAACGAGAATACTAGTCGGTTACACACATTTAGTTGTTAATGTTTCTTCCTCATCTTTTACTCGTTAAAGTGATCTTTTAAAGGTTGTTAAAGACGTTTTATCTATACTATTCAAGGCTGATTTATTTGTTGTACTAGTTTTTACTAGGGTTATTTTAGGTGAATACTTGTTAAATCAATAGCTTGAATACTCATTCTTTACCTTAAGAACGGTTTCCTTAGGCTTTATATGATGCCAAACAGAATATTTTAGTAATTCATCCTTGGCCGTTGGTATTTTAATTTGAAAAAAAGATAAACAATTTAGCCTTATAGCATGAATACTTTTCCAAATGAATACCCTTTCTTGGTTAAATTTACTTGTGCTAGCGTTAATATTCAATATTTAATACTGATCCCTTTATGCATATTTTAGACCCAATATTTAAAAAATTATGAAATCAACACAACATTTAACAGTTCAAGACTTGTTGTGTAATTTTCTCTCTTTTTTTATCATAAGAGCGTTTTCTTTTGAACATCTGTCCTTTATCGTGGAAATATTTTTACTGTATTTTCTAAATTTGAAAGTCTAAAGCTATGGTTTCCTAGGAAAGCGTTGACCGCTATATTACGGACGTAACAGTGACGGTGGACTTAACACAATATTTAAACAGATGTAGACAAAACAACTTTTGACATGTTGTTTATTTTGGTTGTCAAAGTTTATTTACATATGTAGTAATGGACAAGCTAGACTTTTGTTTACAAATCAAAATGTGTCACCTGGCGAGAAAAATGTTAACTAGTTTTCACCGCTACTTTACGTCCACCGTTCTCTAGGAAACCACTCTCATATGACTGCATTGAAAACAAAACTCACCGTCATATTGCGGCCGTAATGTAGCGTTCACCGCTTTCTAGGAAACCGTAGCTTAAACATATCATTTTGGCCAAGGTTGCGGTTATTTAAATTTATTAATATTATTGCTCAATATACGTAAAGTTGTCACTTTTTCAGTTTAGTCTGTGTAGTATTTAAATAATAGCTTAGATTAAGATAAAAACTTTACTAAAATAGTAAAAATAAAGGCTTGTGACAATTCAAAACTAAGTTTTGACAACTGTAATAAAATATTGTACAATACTGTTCGAACTGTACAAAGTAAGGTAAGTTGTACATAGTTTAAGTATGTATATCGAAATGTGTACAAAGCATCATCATAGAGGTGTTTCAACATAAATTAATTTTTTACTCGTGTACATAACTAAAGCTTCCACTATGTACGTACGCATCTATGTTCGTTAGAGTTTCATTCGGTAAATGTAACTACTAGAATATCGTATTTTCAAAAGTTTACAGAACTAAATTAGTTTGAGAAGAAATTTTCGGCTTTAACTAAGGTTGTTTAAAAAACCATTCCAACTTTACAAAAAGTGTATTCATAGTTTATTAAAAAGTAAGTACCTGTTGTTTCAACACAAAATATATGAGGGCTGTTTTGAAATTAAGTCTCGATCAAAAATTCTAATACTCACAATATTTTTGGACATGTATTATTACATTCATATTAAAAGCATTCTTTCACCTGTAATTTGGCATATTTACGATGAAGATCGGAGCACTTATGAAACTAAGGCACAAGATTTTCTACGCCATTGCATGACATTCCGCCGTAAGTGTCCATAACGAGAAGTGGGCTCAATTTACTCTTTAATCTGCTTAAGTTCACAAAATGCTGGATTACATGCAACTTTTAAAGTTATAGACAGAATTCCAATGTGTCCGGCTAAACAAGGGTTCTAAAAATCCTAAAAATTAGATGCCAAAATTGTTTTTAAGTAAATTCGGCTATTATTTTACTGGCGGGAATATTTAGAGATGATTTTGATTCCAAGTTGACAATTTTTTTCAAAACAAAATGTTGAGTATGGCGTAGGATTCACAATGAGTCAGGCGATTCAACAAAGCATAATTTGCATTAATGGTATTCGTCTACTAGCTCAACAATAACAGAAGATAATTTCTAAACAGCCCTAGTATTATATTGTTTTTATGAATTTGACAAAACATAATTATTTAATTTAAAGTAGACTTGTAGGTACATTTTACCTGTAGAGTCTTATAGCTGATGTTTATGGTTTATAGCTTATTAATGAATATGAATAATGTTCACTGCCAGCGCTACATATTTGTCTTGCGTATCTCGGGTAGCCTACGTTGTTTGATACATCACAAGCTGTTTCTATTTAATTTAAAGTATGAGGGCTATTTTTAAATTAAATTCTGTTCAACAATAATAAAACGCACATCTATTCTAGAAACGTTTCATTATATTCATATTTTCATTCATTTATACACAAGATTTTCTATGCTATTGCATGAGATTTCGCTACCAGTGTCCTCAACAAAAAATGGACGCAATTTAAACTTTAACCTGCTTTAGTTCTCAAATCACTTCATTACATGCAACCCTTAAAAGTTAACGACAAAATTCCAACATTGGCTAACCAAGGGTTTCAAAAACCCTTCCTCAAAAATTGGATTTTAAAGTTAATAGGCCTATTATTTGGCTGGCGGGAATATTACATGTGGAGATTATTTTGTTTTGACATTTAGTGATAGTAAAAATGACAAAACTAAATGTCAAGCATGCTGTTGGATTCAGAATGAGTCAGGCTTTCTAATGACATATAATTTATACACATTGATACATTCATCAACTAGCTACACAACAACGGAAGTTAACTTCTGAATAGCCCTCGTAGTTAAAATTGCTCTCAGTACAAATATCATACTCACTACAATCACAAGTAGATTCGAATATAACCTATGTATTCTTGGCAATTCAAGCACAAGTTAAGTAGATTGGATTGGTTTATATAGGGGGTAGGCAAGATTGGGTTTGCCCCTTTAACCTGGAAAAATGTTTTCTTGCTTGACTTTAAAAAATTGTTCAGGCGGAAATAAAAGATTTTTTAAGAAAATTAAAAATATAATTTTTTTTAGACCAGATAAACAAGTTTACTTTTATTTTACCAACGAGATATCTTCATTCTATTTGTGAGTTTGTATAAAAAATATGAATGGGCAGCACAATTTTATTTGAAATTAACATCCAGCTATCATATGTAAAAATTTGTCAATAACTACTAACAATTATTGTAAATTTAAAAACTTTAAAAAATATTGAAACCATTAGCATTTTTGTGTGTTTTAGAATTTCTTTTGATAACTGATGTTTTAGCAATCAGAGTAAAATTACCAAAAAATGCTCCACTGTCCAAAAGTGTCTATAAGTTTAATTCTCCGAAGTTAACTTTAATAAGAGTACTATTATCTGGAAGAGCATGAGATATTATAATTTAATTTAACATATCTGTGAATGTTATTTAAAACAATATGTAGATTAATATAAATTTATAGTGCCAAATTCAATGCATTTTGCCATGAATAAGGTTATTGGTACAGTAATCTAGATTTTGTGATAAAATATATAAATGTTGTTCTTTTATAATCAAACTAAAATGAACTGTCATTCCATGTTTTATTTGATACAAAGTTATTCCTAAATACATGAAAAGTGAAAGATGTTTAGTTTAACCTTTCGTTAAAAAATTTTACAATAAAAGATTTTTAAGAAAATTAAATTTTTTTTAGACCAGATAAACAAGTTTACTTATTTTACCAACGTATATTTATTTGTGAGTTTGTATAAAAAATATGAATGGGCAGCATTATTTATTAACATCCACATCCATTAAGTCATTTGTCATACCTTTATTGTAAATTTAAAATTCAAAACTTTGTGAAATTAAAACTTTAAAAAAAAGATTTGTTTTGAATATGCTCCACTGTCCAAAAGTGTCTATAAGTTTAATTTGTTAACTTTAATAAGAGTACTATTATCTGGAAGAGCATGAGATATTATAATTTAATTTAACATATCTGTGAATGTTATTTAAAAACAATATGTAGATTAATATAAATTTATAGTGCCAAATTCAATGCATTTTGCCATGAATAAGGTTATTGGTACAGTAATCTAGATTTTGTGATAAAATATATAAATGTTGTTCTTTTTATAATCAAACTAAAATGAACTGTCATTCCATGTTTTTATTTGATACAAAGTTATTCCTAAATACATGAAAAGTGAAAGATGTTTAGTTTAACCTTTCGTTAAAAAATTTTACAATAAAACATCTATGTGAATTAATGCATTTTATTTAAAACCATCTTAGTTTGAAAATAAGGTACCATTTAGCAGAGTAAATGGTGATATAAGTTGTAATTTGTGACTAAAAAGCGACAAATTTCATTGGTTGTTAAATAAATCTTCACGCTTGCTTGAAAACATTAATTTTCTCGTATCAACAAAGTATTTGTTCACAATTGACAAAATTTCTCATTCCAGGTTTTAATACCACATATTTACAAACTATTCAAATTTGCATTTAAGAGATATTGCACACACTTTTCTTACAGTACAGTATAAATACCTAACTACTACTAATACTACATAGGATATCGTGAAACACAAGAGGAGTAGAACAGCTGTGACATCCAGCAGCAGGAACTGATACCAAGGCATATCAGCTGACTTGGACCGCAGATGTGGAGCTCCCTTGTGTCTGAGTACGTACTCTGTCCAGTACACAGCAGTGTCTAGGGCGCCCACCGGGCGGTCACGGAACTGATGAGACAACTTCATTGCGTTCTCTTTGTAACTGTGGACAATGTTCAGTCTAGGCTATCAGAGTTGAAAGGAAGGTTCATACAAGTGATTTCGGTTAGCAGTCTCTGATGTATTACCTCAAAAGAATTTAGTCAGTAATAATAAGTTTTACTGTTTCATGTTGAAACAATTTTTTGTAAATGTCCTATAAACATAATTAAATGTATGTTCTAGATTTAGAATTGGGCACTAGGCCAGGATATGCATCAAAAAGGAAAAGAAAGGAGAGCAGGCTCCTGATAAAGTAGAAACACATAGAAGACTGTGTTCAGGCTCTTGTGACTTTTGACTTATAGATTTTATAACCAATGTGTCAATGTACACGTATTTTATGAAATTATTATCTGACAAAATAAAATATAATATTTGAATATCAATTGTACAAGTTGTGAATATTATTGTTGTGAATGTTTCAATGTTTCTTACAGGTATAGGTTGAGTTTTGATACCTCTCAAAACGTTGTGTATTTTAAACACAATAACCCGTTGAAAAGTCCATCTATTTCTATATTAATGTAATAACAGTGGCATAATGAACTCAACAATAAGTTTATTTAAATGATGACAATGTACTGCACGGGTCCCTTGAACCGCTTTTGAAATTCCTATTAGTATAACAATGAATCAAGAAATGAAATCATAAAATTTTGTAAAACTTTGGATTTACGACATGGTGTCACATAAATGAGAAAATGGAATTTCAGCTTAGCAGTCACTGGACAGTTTAATAAATTGTAAAACAAAGTTGTAGAAGTCTCAGAAAAATGCATGTTTTACATCGCTCTCATGAGAAATCATTCAAATTCACTACCACTAAGGTACACTCTTAAGTTTTAATTTCTAGTTATTTTTGAATGAAGTTATGTACGCTATTTTAACCAAATCTTTGTCCTGTTTTGTTTTTGCTGCTAAGTATTCGAACCAGTCTTAACTGCAAAAACCAAATGTTGATAACCCACCTAGTATGTCCCTTTGAGGAAGCCACTTCCTGACGAGTACATTGGGAGGAGCGTTGGGCAAGTCCTCCTCGAACTTGATGAGTACTCGCTGTGGCAACCCGGCGAACACCTGCACCAGGGCAGAGATGGTGGGAGCAGGCAGAGAGGAAGTTCTGACCAGAGACCCCAGACTGAACACTACCACCCCCTCCTTCGCCTCGTCCATCCACTCTTGCAAGTCCTAGACACATTGACAATATCAGCAGGGTTTGTGAGTAGCTAATCTACCCAACCAAAGGTATTCTATTCGGATTTGACAATAAGTTCTCATCCATGATCATTGGGCGGTAATATTGAAAATTCCTTGTGAAAAACTTCCGATTGACTACCTGTACCATAGTTAAAATAGCTGAGTATCATCGACAATCTTGAACAGAAGCGTAGTCTTGTTAAAAGTAACTCCGTTAGGAAAACCTGTCTCAATCATCAAAACTATATAGAATTTCCTCTTCATTGGCTGCACATAAATAGGTTTGATTCAAAGTGTGGGAATCTTTCTAAAGGCTATTAGTCATTGTTACTCTTTTGTTAGGAATACCTGATTAATTCGTCAAAATCTAAAGAATCCCCTTCCCAATGGCTGTGCAAGAATAGGTATTGTTGTGGTCAGTCTGATTCTCAACTGTGATTGGGCGTACGCTGCTCCAAGCCAGCCAATGGGGCTGCCTGTCGACTGACCAGACAGTTAGTGGATAGCTGTTACTGGCCGAGGACGCTTAATTTCTCTATTTGCCTTTTTAATTTTTAAAAGTGTTTTTGCATTTTATATTGTTGTCTAGGTTAAGTGTTATCGAGTCAAATAGGTTTAAGGATAAAACCACTAAATCAAAAGTCCACTAACCAAAAATACGAAACTTGATTAATTATATAGTTTAGCCGCACCTTGGGAAGTGGTTTAGGATCCTTTAGGTGAATTCCTCCGATTTCCACAAAATTTGGAACAAACGGTCTCGACTGAAGAATTGAAAAATGGCTGTTGACCATCACGAGCGAGGTTCTTTTCACTATTTCTTCTGTGGAAGGAGCTGAGGCGTCAAGGTATCTAGAAAAGTGTTCCAAGAAGGAGATGTATATCACTCAGATAGCATAATTGTACATATAAAAGAATAATAAAGGTTTCATTCACACAATCACACAATTCTGACTTAAATAAATTCTTAGCTATGAAACTGACTTGTGTACTGATTGATCGCAGTATTTGTAGCTGTACTGCAGGGTGCCGACAGTGGACCACAGCCAGGCCAGAGTGTTGAGTATCCGCAGATAGAGCCCCATGTGCTCGTCAGTGTCTACGTAGTTGTTGATGACGTAGGCAGGGTGCTCAGGGTTGCCGACCCGAGGGTTGGCCCAAGGCAGGGCTGAGCTGGACACCACGGATACCACCGGGGTGTCGAACTTGTGAGCGAACACGGAGAAGCAGTCGTAGGCGAAGATGTGTGCGATGACCAGGTCAAAGTTCGCGGAGGAGTTGTACAGCTCGGACAGTTCTCCGGACTTGAACACGTTGTCGCACATCCTGACCCCGGCGTCCCAGATCACCTTCATGTTCGAGAACGGATCCTTCCCCATGCTTTGTATCTGGAAGTGAAACGTAATGAGACTCAATGTATGGACGAAGCCAGAACAAGAAAGATGTTGTTATAAATAGCTTAAACAATACAACCATTTTTTCACAGGATTTCCCATAATAATTAAAAGGGGCAAACTTCTAGAAATAATTTCATGGGTTGATAACATTTCAAAGATAAATTTTGTCAACAATTTTGGTAATTACCAAAGATATATACATAAGTAGCTGCCATAGTCCTCTAGAAAACACTTCTATATGATTACATTGAAAACACAAGTTCACCGTCATACAATGCGGTCTCTGTTATATCTTTTTTAAACGTACATATTATTGAGGGGAGAGTCCCTGCATAAAATATAGCATAGTCTTAAACATTTTTTAATGGTTAAGCTTTTATAACAGAATACTTTAGTTCATGCTATCCACTTATAAGCCCTTTACAGCTCAGCCGCTATATCTGTGCACTTGGCCGAGTCGCTACTAGTCACTCTGAAAACATCGACTGCACCGATTCACAGGCATGAGTCGGCTGAAGCGTGAGACCGGGCAGCTCCAGGCGCAAGCCAATGTTTTTAGAAAAGTACCCCCTCCTCATACCCCGTCAACCGCCGCCCGCCCGCCTAGCTCTCCTCCAAGTGCACAGTAATAACGGCTGACCTGTACTTCAAAATATTTCTAAAAATAATTGATATCCTAAATATCGTCCGCCTGTTTGATAACAAAACATAAATACCAACAGAGCAATTTTAAAAGTAAATAACCTTTGAACAGCACCCCACTCACCAACTCAAACGTGAGGTTGTTGTGCACAGGTATGAGGAGGTGGGAGACATCGATGTCCTTGTAGTTGTGCAGGGGTGTGGCCCGAGGGAAGCTGGACACCACTGTGACCTTGTGACCGCGCTCTGCTAGGGTGCGTAGCAGGGGCTCCATCACGTTGAAGTGGCTGTAACTGTTGCTGACCACCAGTGCGAGGATGTCAGCAGCCTGGCACAGCAACGGCACGCATGCGCACAACAGTAGGAGCCTCAGCATCGGGGTCAGCTGCACAGAACGAAAGGCAAAAATGAGAATTTTATTGTGACGAGTTTATTTTTGCGTCAAACGTTTTTACACTGTCTTAGTTGAAACAATTTCACCAAAATAACATTTAATTAAAATATGTTTAAAACAATTTAAAATAAATGTTCAATTTACAAACAAAGTTAATAAAAAATCATTTAAAAATAAAATTAACATTAAAATAAAAACAAGAAAATAGAAATAATATTTTAAAATTAATTGGATTTTATTAAAAAAAGTTTTTAAAATAAAAAACAAAAATTTTAAAATTAAGTTTAATTTTAAAATTTATCTTTATTTTAAAAAATTTTATTTTATTAAGTTATCAAATTAAATCATATTAAATTAAAAATAAATACATTTTAAGTTCTGTTGTATTTTTTATACTTAAATAAAACTAAAAAATTAATTTTAAACTCATTTTAAAATAAAAACTATTTTGAAATAACAACGATTTTAAAATTAAAAAAAATAAATAAAATAAACTATTTTAAAGTAAAATTGTTTTAAACTAAAATTATTTAAAATGAAATTATAAAAAAGTTATTTTAAAGTTAAAACTATTTTGAACGATAAAATGTTTTAAGAAAAAAGAAATGTTTACTCGTAATATCAGACTTGGTTTATTATTGTTTTATGTGGATTCTTGTTGTAATTAAGAAATAGATTTTATGCAAATGAAATTGTATTTACCCACCCTTTTGGTTCAAAAATATTGCCATAAGATGCAATTTGATTACACTTAAATGTCGTTTGAGAATAGGTCTCAACAATCTTTCCAATCAACATATTTTGTATAAAATAAAAATTTACCAAGTCCAAATTGTGAATGCACAGAGGAAGAATCTGCATCTCCCGATCATTTAATACATTTTGCCTGAAAATTGTATGAAAATCCCGAAAATCTCTCTACAACACACTAACAAATCTCCATGTTCAACTACCAACAAAATTTTAACCTTACTGCATAATCAAGACCACGAATGTTTGGAAGGTTGTTGCAGAATTTTCATGGAAAGAGGAAGAGTTTATCTGTGTTTGCCGGTGATTAGAATTTTGATAAACCTATTTTTAGCTCCTTAAATAAGGTCTTAAAACACTCTATTTACTCTAACTTTATTTAATCGATAATAACATGACAACTAAAAGCATTTTGAAAAATGAACTACAGGCACACCTAGATAATATGTTTATCTTTCATTTAAGAGTTGTTTCGTTAAAATAGCATTAATACTAAAGTCTCCATTTTATTTCCCGCAAACCTTTGCTTCAACGCTCTCCCGAGCAGCTGAGGCGGACCCTTAAGTTACTGGATTACACGTAGCTTTTTAAAGTTAAAGACATAGTTAAAATTTTTCCAATGAAACCAGGGCTTTAGAAATCAGTTCGAAAAAAAAACTTGATGCCAAGTTTATTCCTTAAGTAAAAGAGCTATTATTTTACTAGCGGGAATACTCGTATTACAAGTAGAGATAATTTTGATTAGAAGTTTAGATAGCATACAAATGTCAAAACAAAATTTTGAGCAATGAGCATACCGTAGGATTCACAATGAGTCAGGCTATCCAACAATGTATAATTTGAGTATATGGTATCATCGATCTACTAGCTATATAATAACGAAAGTTAAATTTTGAACAGCCCTAGTATTAGTATAACAGTAACTGTTAACTTAACTAAGTTTATCATGGTATGTGTACTTACTTAGTCAGGCACAAAGTACAAAACAAAGCAAACGTTTATGGAAACGTCTTGGCCGGAAGGTACACTTCTAAACTGACCATCATTATCCAAGATATGGAACCTCCCGATCCCGAACAATTTTTTGTTTGACATAGGTTTGTTATCAGTTATCATAGGCGGCTTATCTTTGGTGGTCTTCACGGTATAATTCCGGCTGGCCCCTAACGTAATCTGACCTTTAACCGATGTTACTGAGCTTGTATGTAGGTTATACAATGTACGTTCTGTTTAACCAAAAACTACAAGAAGCCAAACATTGTAGTTAGATTTAGTAAGATATGAGTTAGATTGAGAGGAGGGGTTGATATTGAAGAAAGGTCAATCACTAGATGCTAAAAACCTTTTATATCACAACTTCTAAAGAAAGGAAACATAGTGCTAGCTGATTATCTGATTTATTACATAAGATTCGGCGATTGTTTTAAATTAATAACTCAAATTCTTTAACGGAAACCGCTAAAATAATTGCTATTGTAGACTGGACTGATGGTGATTATTAAAAGAGTTAAGTAAATTCTAACATTGAGTTGATCAAGACATTGTTTCTAAAGGTAATTGCGTCCAATATTATATATATAATAAAAATATTCAGTTTTCACTGTTTATATTAAATTAAATTGAGTTTTACTACGTTCCATATATTAAAAATACAAGGTTGACACAGTCATACAAATTTTGTTTTAATTTTAGCCAAGGCAAATTCTTACCGCCAAAAGAAATATTAGAAAGGTAAACATCTGCTATCTACTGCTAATTAAATTAACCTCGGGTTATCTAAAATATTTTCGTTCTGCAAACCAAAGCAATATACGTTCAATATTTCTTTTGAAGAGTCTTAGTTATTGTCCATGCTTTTTACAGTCTCATTTGAGTTATGGTACGAGACTTTGGGGTCATTCCAATGGGGTTGACAGGATCCTCCTTCTTCAAAAGAAAGCTGTTGGAAGGCTACCCAGATGGGAGCCTCATCTCCGTCATAAATAAATATATATTTCAGTGCCACCTAACAATCAAGGCTAGAGAAGAGGAATTTGCAACCAACAATGACGTTCACAGTTACTCCACAAGAAACAATTTTGTAACTTTTTTGTCACCAGATGTAGACTTAATAAAACAGCACAATCTTTTCCTGTTTCAGGTGTTCGACTGCATAATGCTCTGCCCCTGGAAGCAAGAAATTTAGATTCAACACATTTTAAAAGAGTTGTGAAACGTTGGCTCATTTAGCACACTTTTTACTCTTTACAAAGTTTTTTTTAAGGCAGAGAAGACTGATTTTTTTTTAGTTTAAGCTCAACGTCTTCTTTTTTTATATCACTGGTTTTATTGAAAACTGATGCTATTTATTTTGTATAATGGACTATTTTATTGTAAAAGAAGATTGTTGACGTTGTCGATTGTGTAAACTGAAAGAAAAAAATCATTTAATCAATCATTTAACCCTCTTCGGCCCGCTCCCATGTGACGGTATGAAAATCCCTCCACACACATAACATAACGCAAAAGAATGTTGCTCAAAAATACTTGTGAGGTGTTGAATTTACCCAAATGTCGTATGCATTCTAAGTGTCAAGGGGTTCCGTAGTCTTTTTTGACCCCTTTCATCTCATATAACGTATGTCACGAGAGTAACGTTACGCTGAGCCCTCTACCCCTGGACGCGTTACGTAATACATGGACCCCCCACGTTACATTACATTGTCTGTGTATATTGAGCCTAGGACAGAAGAGGTTAAGTGAATTTGAAGCGCCTATATAGGTAGCAAGTATAGAATATCTGTTGCATCAAAAGCCACCATAAATCTTTCCCCTGATCTCAAACTACTATTTATTGTAGCATAATACAGTACTCTTTTTAGTTAACTTGTATTTATAAGTTACTATGTGTGACCTGGCCAATTGACGTATATATTAACGGTTAAATAAAATCACTAACTCATTGGAACCTTTGTAAATGTCTGCGACCTATTCAGCAAGAAATTCTTTTATTCTTGGTTCTCGCTAGGCAAATTAGCCGAGTGATTAGGTAGCACCAAAAAATTATGTGTCAAAACAGAAACCACCACGAAAAGAAAATATTACTTGACAGAAAATAATATGATTGTTACCAAATCGCACTTCTTAATTTAGCTTGTGACTTGTGAGTCATGAGACCCATTGCATTGGTCGTAGGGTTTTAACTAATGACTCAATCTGGGGAACAGTTGGCCCTAGTTTGTAACAAGACAACATCTCACCACCCATAAAAACACTCATCAAACTCACCATTATTCCATATTCGTCTTGAAATAAACTTTAAGAGTGGTCCGTGTCTCAAAGCAAATATTAACGTATCATCAAAGAAACAGCTCCTATAATACCTATGTAGTTTTTTTGCAGCTTTAATAATCCAATCTGTGGTTTGTTAGTCAAAAGAGAAAATAGTACAACCTGTCAAGTGACATTTCAATTTAATGTCATTGCAACAATATTGATCCTTTTGCGATAGAAACTAATTTCTATTTGTTATTTTCTTTGGGCATTTTACAATTGGACAATGATTTAAGAGCTGTCAATAAATATGTTTCTCAAATATTTTGTATTGAAATGTTTTATTCCATCTATAAATTAATTATATCATGGATGATAGTGGCTTCGACAGCGATCCAAAACACCGTCTGCCTCACGAAGATGACAGACTTTTTGCTGTAAGTATTTTTGCAAAGAAAAGCTAATTAATACATATTACATTTTCACAGCTTACTATACATATATTTTAGAAGAGTCTCCATATAATTTATCTCTATGATTTCTTTTTAAATCTACTAAAGACAAACTTTCAGCCTGGGCCTAGTCCTTTCTTGATTAAGTCCAATAGTAACTTCACTAAATAACCCACTGTTTTGCTAATACATAAGATAAATAACAATGTGAATATAAATTTTGAACCCGCTTGGTATAGGCCTATGGAGCGGGTCGCCTCAGCTGCACGCGGCAGCTCCCGCGAAGGGTTTACGGAGGCCTGTTTTTCACCATTCAAAATAATATTTGCACTATTAAAAATGATATGTTTGGAAACTTGAAGAGTTTCGACAAACATGTAGAGCTTTTTTTTTATATAAACACTAAACGGAATTCACGTTAAGCCGTTGGTCCATTCCGTTGGCGTTAGGCTATTAATTAATGACCCAAAATTATCCATCAAAAACACTCAACACACTCACCCTTCATCCCATATTCACCTTAAAATACTCTCTAGGAGTGGTCGGTGTCTTAAATCAAAGTATCAAACAGCACTTGGAAAATTTCAAAGTTTATTTGTAAAACTATTAAACAACTTACGAGAAGTTGGACTCTACTTGTGTCGGAAAACTCCTATGGTTTCCAAATACATCATGTTTATTAATGTAAAATTATTTTTAAAGGTGAAAAGCGGGCCGCTATAAACCCATGCAAGCGTTTGGTTTGACAGTTAGGCCGCATCAGTTTAAATAATGCCCTTTGTTTAGCCAGTTGTTACGTTCACAGTGTTGTGTGTTCCTTCGGCGGACAAATTCAGTCTAAATCAAACACCTACAAAAGAATCACAATATTTGGGATAATAAACATTAAAATATAAATTATTTATATAGAAAGTAAAATTTAATGACCAAGGTGGGGAGACGTAGGCCAATGTACAAGGTTGAATTCAAACTAGACATAGCGAACCAAACAACGTAGAGAATGCCAGATACAGTGATAAATAAAAACCTAATATCATTACTGTTAGCTGTTGGTCTTTAGTTCTGTTACATCAAACAAATTTAATTATTGTGTTAAATAAATTTTTGTTTCAGGCAAGTGATAGTTCAACAAGCAGTGCAAACTTGAATACTTACACACCAAAAAAATCTAGAAAACAGTTGTTTAAAAAGCTAGGTGAGTTTTAGAAAGGATAGAACACTGGTTATCACTGGATCAGTGGTATCATGCAACGCCAATGGTACTGAGGGGCAGGAGCTAAACCTCTGCGAGGTGAAGTTAGGGCTACAAAGTCTTTTCTATCTTTCAATCTCAACCTGTACCTAACCTTACTGCAAAGTTACTATACAAATTGTTAGTGGTAACTGTGGGGATTGAACCTGCACACGGAGTGAGGAGCTCCGGAGTGGCGCGTGATACCAACTCACATGAGTCCCCATATACTATATAAAGGGATTTGGTGGTCTAGTGGTTACTACCGGTTTAGTAGGCTACTGGACTCCGGAGCTTAAGATTACGGGTTCAAATCCCGCTCTAGGCAAGTGGTTTTTGCACCTCAAGTGTATCCTGTCAGTCCACTCAGCTGTGTGGGTAAATGAGTAGCTACGCCTAGTAAAGTATCCTGGTAACGAACACTAGAATCAAAACGGTGTTGTTTATCAATTTATTTGTCAATTTACAAATATTTTTGTGTTGAAAAAACATATAACATAAATAAAGAACATATTTACAAGATCCAAAAAAATAACTAAAGTCACTGATAACAACTAAGCAATAATTTGAGTACAGATAATTATAAATTAGCTAAAACTTGGATATGAAAATTGCTTATCTATTTTGGTCCATAAACTCACCCACACTGTAGAAGGAGTTGGTCACTAAATATTTTCTCAATGTTAATTTGAAACGTTTTAGATTGGATATTTCTTTAATAGGTTCCTCACCGAACTAACCACTAGTCCTGATTTAAAGACTGTTCAGTTGCCTACCGAGCCCAACTTTGTACTATTATTAAAATTAGCAAAAAGAAGTGAACGGAATAGTACTCTTTTAATTTTAATTTGTCACACGACCGGTTTCGGTGTAGTGTTTGTGTGTGTTTCAAATTGAACTTCCAAACCAAAAATAACGCCTTCCAGACCATAAATAAACTTATTTCTAAACCTAAAACTGAACAAGACAAATTTAACAGATCTGGCGTTTATAAAATCAATTGCATTGATTGTTCTAACTTCTACATAGGGCAAACTGGGCGAACGTTTAAGTCAAGGTTCAGAGAACATATACAGGCCTTGAAATCTAATAATACAACTTCTATGGAATCAACATCTTTTAGAAAGTAACCATTCCTATACGAGCATTGAAAATAATATGTAAATTTCAGAATTTGACATAAAAAGGAGAGACATTAAATTGTAAGGATGGTTTCCACATTTATATAAATAAAAATCCGGACCCAACAAATATATTAAACACCACACACACAACAAATATGAATCCGATATTCGAATACATAACAAAAATAAGAACAACCTAAATTCCAGATCAAGACTTCTATTTTAATTATTTGAAACCATCTGATGTATCTTCCGTTTTGTTTTGTAATTGTTATTTTGCAAATTAGGATAGACAATTTTATGTACATCACCAAGAAGATGGGCTCAGTACCGAAAGTGGTCGTGTGACAAATTAAAAATGTTAAAAGGGTACTTTTCCGTTCACTTCTTTTTGCTAATAACATTAGTAGCCCTAAGTGAACATTATCTATTTCATATTATTAAAATATATTAATAATGATATGATGACTTATAAAAATAGTTAATTGTCATATGCTTTGTCATGGTAACTTCTATTTCTTATTTGCTAATAAAATATGTTTAAATTTTGAGCAAAATTATTTATTTACTTAACTGAGGATTTTCCTACATGTTTCTCGTGTCAGTTAGATTAGTGGGGAATATTGTGGCTCAAGACCACGCAGACGTCAACCCTTTGGTTTTATGTGCTGGCTCCCTGTTCTCCTAGGCAGCCCACCCCTTTGCAAGCTGAGGATGCTACTGCAATTAGGATGGGTGTAAATATCTAAAGTTCATTTTATCATTAGATATGGCACAATGAAGCAATCTTCTGCCATGAAACATAACTCATTACAGTTATTTTCCAATTACAGCGTTAATTAATTGTAAAATGATTCAATATTTTACAGAAAGAAGAATTGACCAGGCCAAGAAACTGCAAGCACAAAATGACATGAAAAAGAGTCCTCAAATCATTCCAATCCAACGACTTCCAATACCGACTGGCAAGTGGAGTCCCAAAGAAAATATCCTCTGAGATTTGGGAAACTGAAGATAGGTAAATATCAGCTCAATTCTTTAACTCAGGAACAATGCTTAAGAACAATAAGTATAGTAGAGAACAATGTCACAAATCTGTTCTAAATCGGCTAACTCTGTCCAAAATGGAAAAATTTTACTACAGCTGTGGTAACCTCTCAACTGTTCATTTCTACCTCCACCTTGAGCGTAAGTAAGTTCAAGCCCATGAACCGTCAGTTTGGGGCACCCTCCGACCTCATGCAGGCCCGCTAGATACATCCCTCAACTCCCCCTACTGTATCTCATCGCATACTATACAATACTTGTGCTATAGGCTATGTATACGTTATAAAGTAGCTACTAAGTCTTAGTTTTCCTAATAGTAAAATTAGTGAAGGATGATTAATAGACTGCGTACATAAGGATTTATTGTTTTAAAAGTTACATGATTTTTGCGTTGACTTATTAAAAACCTCTGCTTTTCTTTAATTCAAAAAGTGAGTTGAAAGCTTCTCTAAATTAAGAGCATGTCCGTTTTAAAACTCTATACTTAGTAGGGCTAGAGAGCTCAGTCGTGTTTGCTATTGAATTCCTCAAATATCACTGCTCATCTGTCTCAGCATCTTCTATTCCAGGATGAGGCTGTAATGGCCTGCGTTTACCACAGACAAGCTTGTCTGAGGCAGTAGGTGGTGACTTCGGTAGGTTGCTTGCGGCTATTTTCCATTTTAAATCATAAATGAAACAGGTACAATGACACTTAGTTGTGTGGAAACAGAGCAAATTAGTTATATCATTTATCACGTTAACAAGTTGCTTCCCTTAAGCTCAGAATGTTCGCTGTTTCCGGCGACCCTAAATCTGGCGCTCCTTTTCTGCGAGATGTTCGCGGTGCTATTTATACTGTTTTCACCTATGGTCAGTGGGTGGTGGGTGGGAAATGTGGAAAGGAACACGAGTCGTGGTGGGGACTCTACATGCCTAGCCTGGTTAGGTCACAAAGAAAATTTCTCCAAGAGAAATATTCCTCTTGATATTTCTAGGGTTCTCGTAAGAACTTTGGACTTACCCCCAAAACCCCAATTTTGAGGTGGGTCCAAAACCCCTTGATCAGATCAAAAACTAATTTACTCTACCCTAATAATAAGTGTACACTTCAAAAATGTCAGCCATTCAAAATCTAAGGAGGGGGCACTATCGAAACACCCTGAGCAGTAGTGTAGGTATGGACGTTTGATTTACATAAGAAGGCTAGACTAAACTATGACAGCAGAGTTTGACTACTATCAATGAGGGCTGTGAGAGTGCAGAACAATTTACTCAGGTTCCCAGCAGTCCTTAATAGTTTATGGAAAAGCACAATAATTCTCATTTGGGTTGTGCGCTTTGTTGTAAGTCTGCAGATTTTAAAACTTAAGAGCATAATGACAATGATGAATGTATTAGTGTTTTATTTTTTTACTGGAACTTGATATCTGATATCCTCTTGATTAACAAAAACCATCTTTTTTTTAGTGACGAAGACATAAATTTCTTCCCGGTTTCCCGACTGCGAGACGGCAAGCAAGAGTTGACTGACACGTTCAGCATCGAGGACTTCGAAGTGACCCCGGAAGAGGATGATCTCGATCTTTTGCCACCGAAAACCAACCGTCAACTTCTCTGCTGTGGCGCTCCTTTCCACTGGGCATGCACCATCTTATAGTCTGAGCTACCCGATACCTTACCCGAAACCTAACTGTGTTAGTGTAGGTTATAATTTACTGCATCTAGTCAATTATTGTGATATTTTATATTTTTAATCAATGTTGATCAGTATTAGTCAAGCATGTTGCTTAAGTTTGTGATTGTTGAGTTTTATACAAATTTAATTATTGTTCTGTTATGTATTGTCATGTTTTTACCATGAATTTCAAGAATTGTATGAAGTACTATTCTCGGGACCAAAGTTATTAGTAAGAGAATGTTAACCTGAATTGTCTGGGTAATACTTAAATAAGTGTTAAGATTTAATAGAAGTCAAAAACACAATCCTATTCATAGAAAAATTGATAAAAAATGCCCATATCCAAAGGCTGGTCATCACTATATTTTTAATTAAGATGTTTTTTTTTTGTTCACTACTTTTGATAAGTAGTAATACTAACTTCAGGACAATAATATCCTTTCTACATTATATCAGAAAACTGTTACATATTCTGATTAGTCTTGTAAAAGTAAAAGTGTCACTAAAAAATGGTCTTCAAACATTCTGTACAAGAAAATATTCAGTGGAAAGGGTTTGAATCCTTTTAAACCTCAACTACAAGAGGAAAGGACTAAGATTTTTTGGCGAAGTTTGGCCAAGCTTCTTAAGTTTTGGACTAACTTTAACCTAAGTACCATTGATTATCTATGATATAAACTTGTGTAGAACCCAAACATTTCAGGTTTGTGGGGTGTACAATTTACAAGAATGAAAACATTAGAGACCTAACTTCCTGAACAAACTACAACGATTTGTTTCCAACTGAAACTGAAGTATTATTGCATGTTCCAATGAGAAAACATATCTTCCTATTTTATTTTATACTTAGGATTGAAGCACTCATTACAAGTCGAACATTTTAAAATCATTGTACTATTAAAGTAATATTCTTTTCAACAATTAAATTTTTTAATGTACTGTAAATCATTTGGCATTTTTAGTTAGATGTTCGTTGTATGTCATTCATATTCAAGCTTGTGCTTGTTTCTTATGATTTTTAAAATAAAATACTTTCTTTAGTCTTTCTTTAATATGTTTTGTTCAATGACCTGTTCCTCTTCCTACCAGTTTCAAAACCTCAGAACATCAAGTAAGTTACGAGTACCTACCTGAATACCTGATGTCTTCTTCGTTGACCAGTCATGCTGGATAGAAGGCATCAACATAACTAAAATACTATATACACTATATACAAGAGTCGGCACAGCTAGTTAATTGAAGAGTCGAAAAATTCCCGAATGGAATAGAAGGGGTTAGTTACCAACCACATCCTCAACCGGTTCACAAACACAGTAGACTCCAGTGTCTTCAGTTGTTGGGGCAGATGATTGTACATCCGTACCGCCAGTAGTGGGAAGCAGTCCTTCCTCTTGCTCAGCCTACTGAACTCCACATTCACCTCAGCACTATTACGCAGGTTGTGGAAATTCTGAGCTTCACCTCTGGTTTGGAGGGACGCCAAATTCTGCTTCACGTACATCACGCTTGCCATTATATACTGGCTAAAACGCAAAATCTGCAGTCGTCTAAACAGGGGTTTGCAGTGGTCCAGGAATCCAGCAGAAGCGATGATACGGATTGCACTTTTTTGTAAAATAAAAACTTCATCACAACCAGAGGCGTGTCCCCAGAGTAGTAGCCCATACAGGATGTGACTGTGGAATAGACCGTGGTATATTGTTATTAAATGTTTTTATCAGTAGGGGATTTTAAACGACGTAGCAGAGAGACACGGGACAGTTTCTTGTGGAGTTCCATAGTATGGTTTCTTCCAGGTTAACGTTCTAGGATCAATGCTAAAGCCAAGAAGTTTAACTATCTCTTCTGCAGCTGAATTCAGTGTAGATTAGGCTGCATATCAACTCCGCGCTTTAGTCAGGTTTAAGCTGAGTTTGTTGGCCAAGAACCACTGCACTTTCAAACTATACAAGGGCCCTAGCTCTAGCAAGTTCCAGTGTTTTTTCCCGGGTGAAAAAAGGTCATCTGCGAACAGAAGGGCTTCAACCGACTCAAGATCATTGATTAGACCAGAAACAACAGAGGCCCAAGGACTGACCTCCTGAGGCACACCGCACAACCGGGAGATCTGATAGAGCACCACCAATGAAGAAATTTGCCCTTCCATCCAAGTAGGAATGGAACAATTGCAGAGCATGGCCCGTAACCCGTAGAGCTCAAGTTTCTTCAAGAGAATATTAAGAGGGACACAATCGAAAGCCTTATACTGAGGTCAGCCAGCATATGCTGTTAACGTTTCTTCTCAACTATGAGTCAAGGATTTCAGCCACCAGCTGCAGATGCAGTTGAATGCTGCCCCTAAATCTATGCTGCGAATCCGAACAGAGATTGTGCCTGTCCAAGTGATTTTCCAACTGCTTATTCATTACAGTTTCAAGGAGTTTACCCAGGCCCGGAATAGCCATTATTTACGCCCTAGGTTCTAGTAATACCCAGTTCTGAGGATGTTCTTAGATTGCGCCCCTCTGTGTTCTGAGAGGTTTGAGGTGTGTGGAATTTGTTGCCACATTTAACTGTACATAAGGCACTTTGCACCGCGACTGTGACCAAGACTAGAGACAGGAGATCGCGACCAACATGTGCCTCCTTGTGTTCTTCTGTCTCTGTCGCATGCGCGAACTAGTGCCTGTTCAAAGCTAGATGACAAATACATAGAGTGCGGTCACCTGTTTCTGGTCTCGGTCTTCGGTCGTGACGCGAACCCCGCCACTCGTTCTAGAGCCTGTTTGGAACTATTTTAGCCATTTACTAATTTTTAATTAATTAAATAATATATTCCAAGAGATAAGCAGCAAACGGAATAGAAACACGGGTATCAATGAACTTACTTGAATAGTTTTTAAAGTTTAAAGAAACTGAACAAAGTACCCAGTTAAAATGTATTTTTCGCGACCGGTTTCGGCTATAAACCATCATCTTATGAGTACATCAAAACTAAAAAATATTATTCCTTAATATAAACATAAAGTAAATCTAATCCATATGTTCAAGTTAATTAAAAGCTAGTATAAAATTGTAATATAGAATAAAAGCTAAAATATTTTCCCTTTATATATAAAAAGCGTGCTTCATGATGAAATCTTCTTATTTTATATTTTCAAAAAATAGGGTTCCTGGTATTGACGTGGGTAGAAAGTATGTTGCCTGGATCTTTAAAATCGCTTAGGTAAATATGCAAGTCTTCTTTACACCATCAGTTTCCCTTTCCTTTCATATTCTAAAATTTCTAAATTGTCTTCGATGCCTTTGTAAGTGTGGATTTTCATTTAGTAGGTATATGCTCAGCAAAGTTAGATTCTCATTGTTTGATTTGATAGCTTGTATGTGCTCACGAAATCTTGATTTAAAACTTCTGCCTGTTTGGCCAACATAAAAGCTAAGTAAGTCTGAACACTTGATTTTGTAGATTTTGTTACTTGAATAGATATAAGACGTTCGCTTTAAGGAGGGCGTGGAGGAAAATTTGTAAAGACAAGAACCTGCCGTTCAAGATGAACAAATGTCCCCAAAATTGTATGGTCAATGATTGTTAACCTGTTAGATTTCGTGTTTTCGCCGTTCATTTTACTCCCTGGGGGTAGTGTGATGAACATTAATCTATGTTTAATCATATGTTAGTTTTGTTTTGTAACACAAATTTGTAAACATTCAATTAAGCAAACACAACTTTATTTCCGTTGAACTCATTATTTTATTAATTCGTTGAGTAAGTTTTGATACGTACACAATCCCACTGTCCCTCACCTCATCTTCGTTAATCTTCACCTTCCTCCTGTCAGGTCTTCTTTCATCTCTAGTCACTGAGACAAGTCTCCCATGTCACATCATTCGTTGCAGATCTCTGGTCACCACTCATCACCGCAAGTTCAAGTGTCGCAGCTCCCCGGGAGATGATTGGTCCACCTGCTCCACCGTTTAGAACTTTGCCGTCACCCTGGCAAGGAGCTCCCACAGAGAAACTGTCATCCGGGCCAGATGACCTCCGGTTTTTATCGAGGTTGATACCTCCGACTCCTCCTCCTCGTTGCCGAGTCCGGCTTGCCACCGGCTTAGCGGAGTTAAAATTAGGTTTTTGTTTATTTTATAGATGTGTAAAACCGTGAAAACCCACATCTCCTTGGGGGGGCGCGAAGCCCGGTAGCAATCCTCTGTGCAAACCCGACCTGCTTGTTGCCCGTTTCCACCGACCAAGGGACCTAATAGGGTGTTATCAACAC